>ML788415.1:63961-81709 GCA_009831015.1 Picea engelmannii
ATATATGTAATATATTATTACATATTACATACTATGTAATAACATATTACATACTATGTAATATGTTATTACATATTACATACTATGTAATATGTTATTACATATTACATAGTATGTAATATGTAATAACATATTACATACTATGTAATATGTAAAGTTTTTTTTGGGGAGGGGTTTGAATATATTTGTTTAAATGTGTTTTTGTTTTCATTATAAAAAAAATTGTGAAGATTTTCTCCTTTCTCTTTATTTATTTTTCAATGTAAATTAAAAGAACAAGTTAGTAAATAAATTTTCATGTGACGATTTAGAATCCAATTTTGGGTTTTTTTATTTGCATAGGGATTTGTTGTCAAGGTCATAGTTTCAATTTTAACGTTTAGAAAAAACATTTTGCTTTAGGTAGTGTCACGTTTTTATTTTGGTGTTGATTTTAAGGTTTTTCTAAGAAACAGTTTTATGTTTTAAGGCCATGCTTGAAAAAAGTTGTAATTTTGACCCGGTTAGAAAAAATGGCGCTACCAATAACACCGCTTTTTGATTTGGAGGTTGATTTTAAAGTTTTTCTGAGCAACCATTTCATCCTTTAAGCCCATGCTTGAAAAAAATTGTAATTTTAACTCGATTACAGAAAATGGTGCTACCAGTAGCACCACTTTTTGATTTGGGGGTTGATTTTCATATTTTTTTATGCAAAAATATGGGTTTTAAGGGCTAGAGTTCTCGTTTTGGGGTCACATTTCTCATTAGGTTGGTAACTTTGTTGTGAGTGAAGTGAATGTATACAAATGAGTTAGATCATCTCTTATTTATAGTGGTTCTTGTCACTTCTTTGGGCCAACTTGTCCTTCTAGAAGCTAATACTTTATTGTTAATTCTTTTACCGAGCCAACTTGTCTTCTAGGGTTTCTACAGATTTGTTTAGGGTTTCTCTTGCTTCTAAAATATTCTATTCTAGCCAAATGTTACACATGGAGGTCAATACCTCCCGCAACTACCATAATATCAGCATGAAGCCCACGCTGAAATACTTTCATAGGCTCAGGAGTCCTATTTAGTCCCACCATGACTTTGCGTTGAAGCTACATATCTTCTTCTCATTCTTTTTCTGGCCATTACCTACGAGACTCCCTCTAATATATGATGCTACTTATGTAAGCACTTTTCATATTCTTCCGCAGGTATTGTGTTTTTTTTACTGGCATGTAGAGTGGGCCATTTCCGCCTGCACAATGCATTTCTCTGTATCATTCACATATCTTCCATAGGATCCACCCCATTCGTTTTCAACATCATACCTTCAAGTTTTTTTAAAGGTGTCGTTACGAATGATAGAGCTTACCTGTCCATGGGTGTTCTAATTAGTACCTCACTAGCATTTTTGACACCTATGCTGCAATTGTTTCAATAGACTCAGAAGCCCTTTTTAGTCCTTCCATGTCTTTGCGTTCAGGCATCATGCCTTCCTCTCAATCTCTTGTTGGCTAACCTACCCACGGGGGTTCCAAAATTTTGTTGATTTGTAATTACATTGCATATTAACCACTCGAGCTTCTAGGCCCAATGCTGGCTTCAACTTGCCATCATTGAACCATTTGCTTATGCATTCCTACTAGTTGCTAGCCTTGCAATTTATGCCTTTGCGATTTGACACCTTAACCATGGAGGAAACATCCCCTGAGTGTCCTTATCTTGCACATGCTTCCTTACATTTAGCATATGTATGTTCCTTGCACTTATCTTTTTGTTGGAAACATTCTTGTCGCCCTTGAATAAAGCATGATCTTTGAGCCAGTGTCTCAATATTTTGGGTTTAGTATGGCTTCAGGATACTTTTTCTCGTTTTTGAGTATAATCTCCTCCGATTGGTTATTATTCCAATCATATGGAGAATTTGATGATGCCTCATGTATCATGAATGTATCCCGGTTTATAATCCATGATGCTTAAGTCACATAATGTGTCGTGCTTTTATTTAAGGGAATTTTCATCCCGAGTTGGCCATTCTGCAAAAAGTATCTAACCTTTCAAGTTGGCCTTTCTCTATCAGTCAATTACATCTCATCATCACAAGTATCTCTGTATCTCACTCGTGCTAGTATAGAAGGTCTGTATTGGCTTCTTATTGGCGGGTCTGCTCTTATCGACTCTGACACATTGCTCTGAGAGTATGACCTAGAGTTGCACCCTGGGCCTATTTTAATCATTGATAGGTGACCTTGCACTCAACAAATGACAAAACATCATTGGTCGCTGACTGAGCGGTTTCCCTTGTGTTCGATGTCAACAACAATCATCTCACATATTGATTTGTGCAATACCTTGGTTTCCATTTGACCCCATTGGTGGATTCCTTGTATTTGTTAGTGGTCTTCATTATTGACTACTATTCAAAGAGTCCCCATTGGGCCCTATTCCATTTGGTGCATGCCGAAGTCGTACCTTGGTGTGGTCCTTACAAATTGTTCATCCAAGTCCTTCCAAATCTTTGGCCTTCTGTTAATGCTCGTGCTAGATGATGGAGGATGCCTTAATGCCTTCCTTCGAGTGGATCTCTTCCTATCCACTTTAGAACATCTTGCTCTAGGTTAGGGATCTAGATTTATTTGTGGTACCTTGGGGCTTGCAGTTACTAGTTGCAGGTTCCCTCACTATTGACAGTGGAAATACATCAATGTCCCATGATCGATAGATTCTATCAGGTGTTTGACACCAGTTCATTTATTCACACTTGTTAGATTGTACCATGGTAGCTTGATGCCCATTATAATCATCAATGTGTCGTCTTGCGTTTGTTAATGATATACTTCAATGACTGGTAATCAAAAAATGTCTCACTGTTTTTTACCCAAACACATCTATTCACATGGTGTAGACTCGTACCACGACAAATCGTTTTGAATACTTTGGGTGAAGTACGAGTGCCACATTTTTTGTGCTCCTACTCGACACATATTGTACCATCCCTGAGACATTGGTACTTGTAGAGGATCAATTTCTTCACTCCATTGGTTCCAGATATCAACTGATTTGATTTCCAGACATAACTCCATTGTGTATCCATTCATTGCTATGATCTATTTTTTGCATGGATCCACTCTGTATTCCTCATGGTCATGATTTCTACTTTATATATATCACATGGATCCACTGTGTCTTGTTCGTGGCCATGGAAATCAATCATACTTTCATATATGCCATGGATCCGTAGTGTACTTGATTTGGCGGCCATGCTTATATTACTCCTGAGCATGGGTATGCCCAAATCGAGATTTGAATACTCTTACTTGATCTCTGCTAATGATTTGTGTTCTTGGATCAACTGTTCAAGAACCTTCATTAGATCTACTTCAATGCATCCTCACCTCTCAGAGTTATAATGTATTTCTTCCATCAATTTCTCTTTTGACCTCACGCAATAGGGGGCATCTGTTATACCATAAATTTCCACATCAATTGCATTTGTGAGATGGCTTAGTCATTTTCCCTAGCTTGCAAACTTAAATCCCATCCTCCTTTATCAAAATCACCTAAAAAATAACATTTTGTTTCCATCCACAAGTTACCCATGTGAAAATCATGGATGGTCATGCCTTGCTAGTTTGCAACTCGTGGATGCCCAAAAAAATATGAAAAAATAAAAATATTCTACATTTTTGGTGGGTTTTTTAGTTGGGATCGTTCCAAAACTTCCCTCGGCCCACACAAAACAAAATTCAACCACCTCAACCTCTTGAGAATAGTATAAAAGCACCTATGAGGGCATGTGTGAGGAGGAAATCCTTGGTGCAAGATTATGTTAAAAATTTTGAAAGCTTCCCTCATTCCTGATCCTTTGAGTAGCATCCATGTTCTGGAAACTCATTTTCCAACATTCCTTTGTCCCCTATATATGACCATAGAGTTTGTTCCTATTCCTTTTGGGTCATCCAAGGAAGAGTCATCTTGTAGAGTTGATGCTTGAAGGACCAACAAAGGAACTTAGGTAGTGCCAGCGGTTAGAGTCAGGTTGTAACTACCTACTCATACTATTTTCAATAAAAGAGTTCTCTTTCCCTCCATATTTGTATAATATTTTTCAATACATTTGTATATGCTTACTTGCTTTACATATCTGAATTTTCTTATTACATGTATAACTTGCTTTCATAACTACCTGGTGGAAACATAAACATGATCTCTGTTTGCAGGCTGATACTGGCAAAGATCATGAGCGAATCAAAGGTCGAGAGTGAGGAACGACATAAAATGATAGGATTCAAGGTATGACCTCTTCTCTTCTCTCTTCCAAAAGTAGTTATTTGATTACCAGTTTGTATATGTGAGGGTAGGGTTTGTCTTTCGAGTATGACTAGGTTATGTTGTGACATGACCCAAGGTCATAGGGAAAAATCCAATAAACATAATTGGCGACCATACTGGGGATCTTTCTCCTAGTTTGGGTCGGTCTAAGGTTTTTTTGTGTTGTTCTGATTGCTATGTGTTTCTTGTTTTTTGAGCTTTTCTTTCAAAGCATCTGCCATCTAGATTTTTTTTGTAATTTTCTGGAAGCCTCCTTTTGGATTTACTTTTTTATTTTTTCAAGTTTTATTGATCCATCCCCGCTTTTTCCCTTTATGAGTCGTGGATATCTTCGATTCTCCCTTGTATGACCCACGAATGTCTGTTAGTCCTAGTGTACACATTTCCATATATGTGTAAGAAACTTGTTTTTTATGCCTTTCTATCTATTCTAGGAGGGTTTGGTTTGGTTCTTCAGTATAATTTGAGCCTTCTGGGTTTGCCTTTGCTTTTGATTGCTGTGTTAAGTCTCCAAAAAATTGAAATCATCTAAAAGATCTTGGTTTTGGTTAGGTTAGTCTTTTGGTTATAAGGTTCTTTAGTTGGGTTGAAAGGTCAATCGTGTGTGGATGGGTTGAGTTTCCATTTTCATTGTTGTGTTTCAGTGATTCTTGACTATTTTCTTTCTTCCTCTTTACTTTCTTCCCTTTGTTCATAAAAGAAAAAGGAAAATCACATCTTATTTGCATTTCATTTCTTTTAGTAACAGAAAAGACAAAACTACTTGTTTGCTCATCATTCTTCTCTAGTTCCCTTGTCTCTGAACTTTTCAAGAAAATAATTTGCTTACTAGAATTCAGGTCTTTAGGCATGTTGCTTGCTTTGGTCGAAAGAAAAAGAAAATGAAAAAACCTAGTTTTTTTTCTAGTTAGGTCTCTTTCTTTCTTTGCATTGTTATTTGAAAAAGAAAAAAATACTAGCATAGGAAAAAAATGCATTTCAAGGTTTGAAGGATTGTTTATGAATTTTCTTTTTTGAAACTCTTTTTCATTGAAGAATTAATGTAAAGTTTTATTTTCCAATGTTCTAATAAGTTTCATTTTTGCAAGAGTCTCAAATAACATCAATTGCACTTCCATATCCTTTGAGTAAATAACAACCGCTAAAATGAACGCTAAACTTTAAATGTACTAGACTTTGTTTCTAGGGTTCACAAACAAATTTAGGGTTAGTGCCTTGGATTAGGATTGGAGAGATAACTCTCCAAGGTCATTGAACAAACATAGGAGTTTGAGTTAGGAAGAGTAAAATCCAATTGTTGTATAAGTATAGTCGGGAATCTCCTCTAACATAGGAGTCAAACACAAGGTTGCGTAAAGGAGAGCCAAGGAGATATCCCCTCCAAATCTTAACTAAGCATAGTGGAGAGATCGTATATTAGGGGCTTTTCCCGAAGTGATATTGATCGATCTGGAGTCAGTCCTTTGGAAAAATTTTGGGCTCATTTAACCTGTCGATACGTTTGATCCCGACTGTCGACTGTACCCCTTAGACATTGACTGTGAGTTGGTGACCTTAATTGGAAGATTTTGTATCACACTATTATATACTGTCAGAGGGTGACTTGTGAAGCATGGGTGCTTGCACCGAATAAGGTTGGTCAGTGGAGGTCGAGATAACTGCTTCTCACTCCTTCATTCACTAGTTCATGGGACTTAATCAACCTATACCTTCATCTAGAAGGTGCCTTTTCACTTTTTCACTCCTTTGGAATCATGACCTCATCCACCCGGGTTGAAGTTTTGGAGAAGTTTTTTTCTTGTGATATTTCTCTTAGGATTTTTTATTGGAGTGCTGCTTTTTATAGTTGGCCTTAAGTTGTTTTAGTATCACCACTTTTGGATCATTGGTTTATGGTGGTCGACTAACCGCTTGGCTAGTCGGGAAGGACCCCTGGTCTTTCTCTTGAAAGCATGGAGCTGCCTCTTAGAAGGCATGGGTTTTTATACAACTGGTTTTCCAGAGCTAGTGCATGAGACTTTTATGGACTTGAACAATCCATCAGGGGATGAACATATCCATAAGAAATTTATGGCAAAATTTCTTGATGATACTAGCCAAGGGACCCATTCCCAAGGGGATCCTTGTTCTTTTCCTTTTTTTGGAAATGTTAGTGCCCCCTTGATGGCCACTTTGAACATTCCTAGGTTGAATGTAGTTATATCGGTTTGGTTGTGGACCACTCTGAATGTCCCAAATTCTCTTGATGATTCTTAGATAAACACTTAATTTCATAGGCATCGTATGGATGTTGATCCTTCACCTTTTGCATCAACGAAGTCTAATTCTCCTTCTCCCTCTTCTGGTGAAAGTCTAGCTACTAGTAACCATAAGTCTAAAAGGAATAGGAAGAGGAAGAGTAAGAGTAAGAAGAATAAGTCACCAACCTCTACTAGTCACGTTGGAGACTTGTAACCAGCCTCTATGAGTTATGTTGGGGACAAGAAACCAACCTTTGCAATTCATGCTGGAAGCACAAGTCCAATCACTGTGAGTCATACTGGCACTAAGTCATCAATATTTTCCAGTCACGTTGGAGACCTGTCACGAACCTCTGCGAGTTATGCTTGGGACAAGCAACTAACCTTTGCAAGTCATGTTGGAAGCACAAGTATAGTCACTGCGAGTCATACTGGCACTAAGTCACCCACCTCTTCTAGTCATGTTGGAGACCTGTCACCAGCCTTTGTGAGTAATGCTGGTGACCAACAACCAACCTTTTCTAGTCATGCTGGGAATGTGAAACCAACCTCTGCTAGTCATGTTGGAGTTATGTCAACAACCTCTACGAGTCATGATGAAGCCAAGAAACCAGCCACTGCAAGTTATGCTGGGGGCACGAGTCTATCCATTGCTAGTCATACTGGACAAATGTCAACAACGTCTGCAAGGCATGTATGATATTAACTGCTAGCCTATGCAAGTCATGTTGGGAGTATTTCACTGGCCGTTGCAAGTCATGATGGGGGAATTGATATGGTTGAGAAGCATAGACATATAGGACGCAAGCCTAAGTTCCCTTGTAAGCTTTGCAAAGGAGAACAACTTACTCATTTGTGCCTTGTTATTGTCGTGGTACGAAGAGCATGGTCCTTGTCTAAAGGCCCTTTTAGTTATATGTCATCTTCGGATTCCGAATAGTCTAATCAATATTTGGTTGATGAAGCAATCATTTCGATCCCATATTTGGCCGATACCAGACTCGTTTTGGTGGGTGATGTGTCTCTTGACCATGTTTCCTCACATCCTAGTCAACATATTACAAATCATCATTGGTGGATGAATGAGCGGTTTCCCTTGTTTTCGACGTCAACAACAATCATCTCACATAGAGATTCATGCGGTACCTTGGTTTCCATTTGACCCCATTGGTGGATTCCTCGTATTTGTCAGTTATCTTCATTATTGACTACTATTCAGAGATTCCATGTCGGGCCCTATTCCATTTGGTGCATGCCAAAGTCGTACCTTGGTGTGGTCTGAATCTTTGGTGTTCTACTAACCCTCATGCTGCATGATGGAGGATGCCTTAATGCCTTCCTTCAAGTGGATCTCTTCCTATAGAATTTAGAACATCTTGCTCTGGGAAAAGGATCTAGATTTATTTATGCTACCTTGGGGCTTGCATTCATCAGTGGCAAGTTCCCTCGCTATTGACAGTGGAAATACATCAATGTCCCCTGATCGATAGATTCTATCAGGTGTTTGACACCAGTTCATTTATTCACACTTGTTAGATTGTACCATGGTAGCTTGATGCCCATTATAATCACCACTGTGTCATCTTGCATTTGTTAATGATATACATCAATGACTGGTAATCAAACAATGTCTCACCGTGTTCGACCCCAACACATCTATTCACATGGTGTAGACTCGTACCACGGTGGATCGTTTTGAATACTTTGGGTGAAGTACGAGTGTCACATATTTTTTACTCCTACTTAACACATATTGTACCATCCTTGAGACATTTTTACTTGTGGAGGACCAGTTTGTTCACTCCATTGGTTCCAAATATCCTCTGATTTGATTTCCAAACATAGCTCCATTGTGTATCTGTTAGGGTCCTATAATATAGGCCATCTATTTTCCAGTCATCTATATTGGAATCTTTCTGATCATGGTGAAGGTACTTTCATGATAAGATGCTCAGGGGTAATGGTCCAGTGGTATATCCATTGCTTCAAGCAAATATTCAGGTATATCTAATGTTGTCACATACTAAGTTTTGAAAGTTTAAAGTGCCATAATTAAGGATTTCATGAATTTGGTTCATATTTTAATTGTGGAAACAAGTTTGATTTTCGGTGGCTAAAGGTCGAAATTTTATAGCCGTTAGCTACCAAAAGTTAAAACTTTCTGTAGCTAAACGACTTACTTACGCCTATCATAAGCTGCCGAAAATGACAAATATTTCAAGGGTTTAAAGTGTCTTATCACTCTCATATTGACAGTTGTACACACATCATAATTTGTTGTTATGCTGCCAAAACCACTTTCGGTTATCATTTGTCCGATTTCATAAAGGATTATTATTTGTTTGTCCCTTGTCCAATCAAGTAATGATAACCCTAGATCGTGCTCATACAGTTCAATCGATCCCTAAAAAATGGTCATGATCCTTTTCATTCATTGAACTGGTCGATGGTTTGTTTGAGGTTGTGTTAAATCTGCCCATAGTCTACCAAAGCTTTCATCATTTGGCTTTATTCTTGACTCTCATCATTTTATCCCGCCTCCATGTTCATTTGAGTCCACCTCTCTCCCTTACATACCCTAGATCCTCTGTCATCGACCTAGTTTTAAATAATTTTTAGCAGTTCTGGTGATGAAGATCTCAACAGGAGGTTCTCTTCCGAGGAAGGAATTACAGGATGCTTCATACCTTGAGGCACACCCTGAGGCCTGCAATTTTTTTAACAATGTTGGATGTTTCATGTTCTGCCAGAAGCTCCAGGGGTACCATCAGGGTGTCATAGAGGCATTTTCCAAAAGCTTTGATGGATTTAAAGTTCAACTTGGGCTTGTTGTGATGTAGATATATGAAGCCTCAGAAGGCTAGCAACATTTTATTTCATCATGGTATGATCAAACTGATAGTTTTAGAGGAGCTCAGTAGAAGGAATAAGACTTGGGACTATCTTCTGTTTTGGGGAGAATTTGGACAAGAAGTTCAACTAAATAAAGGATAAACTTCCTCACAACAATTAACTTCTCCAAGAACAAGTAAAAGAAAGAGGAGAACACTGTCACCTGTAGCAACTGTAACACAAGTTTCCCCATCAAAATCAAAGAAAACAAAAAGGAAGCTAGAATTTGGGAAAATGCAGAGGATCAAGGAAAGGCTACAATAAGAAATATCCTAAATCTGTCATATTCAGATTCAGATTCAGAGCCATTAGGTGCAGAAATGGAAACTCCAAAAAAGGGAATACCTGAAACATCATCAAAGAAAAAGGTTAGCAAAAACCTAAGGTCTAGAAACTGAAAGAAGAACTTGTCGAGTTAAAGGTATTAGAAAGACATATAAAAAGAGAGAATGAGACTCTTAGAAAGTCATCTCTCAAAGTTGGTTCTGCATTGGATCAGTTGGACATTAAATATGAGACTATAAAGCACAAGAATAAGAAGATACTCAAACAGAATAACATGTTGCAAGACATGAACAAAGTGTTGAGGTTTAAGCTTGCTCACAAAAAGCTAAAACCTAAAGCTCACCTTAGTCTTGATACTCTAGCTGAATTTGCCCTTGATTTAAAATGAAGTGATTATAATAGATGAAGTAGGGTTAATGATCGAACTCAACCATTTTTTATTATTTTGAGGGAAATTAGAGGTTTCTCCAGCTAAAATCGGTTTCGAATTCCATAATTAGCTATCGAAAATCATTCCCAGAAAATCGACAGCTAAATACACTCTGTTTTGACCTCGTTAGCTGCCGAAAGTTCTGTTATAACAAAAAGAACATAAATCTCCTCAGATCAAGGAAAATGGATTCCTCAATGTGCTCAAAGTCTTCCAAAATGATTTTTCAAATACGATACATCCTCAAGATGATGGTGTCAGGTTAATATCAGATTAGTTGTGGTTTATAAGTCAAAGTATAACCTATTTCTTGGGATTTTGTTGTATTTTCCCTAGTTTTAGAATAGTATACAACAAGCAAATGGGAGTGGATTTTTAAAATCCAAGAGAGGTTTTTGTTCAGAACGGGTTGAAGAACAATAAAATCTCCCATATTTTACACAGGTATCAATGGTTGGGAGAATCAAATCCATCTCCGAGCCCTATTTTCCAGGCTTCCATTTTTTCATGTTTTGGTCATAATCTTGCGAAAGATGTTTTGAAAATATGGAGATGAATTTGTTAAAACCGAGAGAGGTGTTTTCTCAATACAGACTCATCTACAATAACCTATTTCATTTTTCGTACAAATTTCATATTTTGGGAGATACAAGCATCTGAGTTGACCCCTATTTTCAGCAGTTTGGCCCATCTTTCATGGCAGATAGTTCAAAATTTTTTAGGGATTTGTTTCTATATTTGGCCATGTTGTTGATTTCGACCTCCTAAGCCTGGGGGAGAGTATTTTATATAAATTTTTGTAATTAAAATGTGTGGGGGGTTGGACCTGAGTTGTAAAGATTTTAAGGGGGTTTAAAGTGATCCTTTTTTATGAATACAAGGACATTATGTTTCAAGAGTCATGTGTCATAGTTATGTGGTGAAGTGCTTCTTGACGTGATCTATTCTTCTTTGGTTTCACATTTTGTTATTTTTTATAAGAAGATTAAGTTGAGGAGTTTTTTCAAGCACCTTGTTTTGGCTTAAAACAATATTCATGTTTTCTTCTGAAGTATGAATGTAGAATTCAGGTAGCACTTCTCTGCATTTGAAATGAACCCTAATTTGTTCCTCTTTTTCCATCTCATAAACTACAAGGATCCACTAACATGACTACCTTGCCTTGTTTCATATGAGATCAGTTATTCCTTCATTTGATCACCTTAAAACCTTTTTGACTCCATTTTTCCCAATGGCCCTCTTCTATTGTCCCAACCAAAACTTCAAAAAAAAAACTTGTACTCTCATAACTAGCCTAATATCCAAGCCAAACAAAGATAAATCATACAGAGAGATCCCTCTTTGAGTCTTGGAGGGATAGATCCTTGACTCGAAGTGGTTTTTTGGTTACCTCTGTCAATTTCTTCTTTAGCTTGAGAAATTACGGAGTGCTAACAGTATCCATTCATGGCTAGGATCTACTTTTTCCATGGATCCACTTTGTATTCCTCATGGCCATGATTTCTACTTTATATATATCATATGTATCCATTGTGTATTGTTCGTGGCCATGGATATCGGTCATACTTTCATATATTCCATGGATCTGCAATGTACTTGATTTGGCGGCCATGCTTACATTACTCCTGAGCATGGGTATGCCCGACTCGAGAAGAGAATACTCTTGATCTCTGCTAATGATTTATTTTCTTGGATCAACCATTCAGGAACCTTAATTGGATCTACTTCAATGAATCCTCACCTCTCATATTTATTATGTATTTCGGCCATCAATTTCCCTTCTGACCTCACACAATAGGGGGCATCTGTTATACACAAATTTCCAAATCAATTGCATTTGTGAGATCGCTTAGTCATTTTCCCTAGCTTGCAAACTTAAATCCTATCCTCCTTTATCAAAATCACTTAAAAAATAACATTTTGTTTCCATCCACGAGTCACCCATGTGAAAATCGTGGATTTCCTCGCCTTGCTAGTTTACAACTCATGGATGCCCTAAAAAATATGAAAAAATAAAAATATTCCACATTTTTGGTGGGTTTTTTAGCTAGGATCGTTCCAAAAATTCCCATGGCCCATAAAAAATGGAATTCAACCATATCAACCTCTTGAGAATAGTATAAAAGCACCTATGAGGGAATGGGTGAGGAGGAAATCCTTGGTGCAATATTATGCTGATATTTTTGCAAGCTTCCCTCATTCCCTAATCCATTGAGTAGCATCCCTGTTCTGGAAACTAATTTTCCAACATTCCTTCGTCCCCTATAAATGATCGTAGGGTGTGTTTCTATTCCTTCTGGGTCATCCAAGGAAGAGTCATCCTGTAGAGTTGATGCTTGAAGGGACAATGAAGGAACTTAGGCAGTTGGCTTTGAGGCAGTACTGATGGTTAGAGTTAGTTTGTAACTACCTACTCATAATGTTTTCAATAAAAAAAATCTCTTTCCCTCCATATTTGTGTAATATTTTTCAATATATTTGTATATGCTTACTTGCTTTACATATATGAATTTTCTTATTACATGTATAACTTGTTTTCATAACTACCCGGTGGAAACATATACTTGATCTCCTTTTGCAGGCTGATACCGACAGAGATCAAGAGAGAATCAAAGGTCGAGATTGAGGAATGACATCAAATGATAGGATACAAGGTATGACCTCATATCTTCGCTCTTCCTAAAGTAGTTATTTGATTACCATTTTTTATGTGTGAGGGTAGGGTTTTCCTTTCAAGTACGGCTATGTTAGGTTGTGACATGACCCAAGATCACAGGGAAAAATCCCATAAACAGAATTGGCAACCATGTTGAGGATCTTTCTCCTATTTTAGGTCATTATGAGGTTTTCTTGTGTTGTTCTGATTGCTATGAGTTTCTTGTTTTCTGAGCTTTTCTTTCAAAGCATCTACCATCTAGAAATTTTTTGTAAGTTCCTGGAAGCGTCCTTTTGGATTAACTTTTTTCTTTTTTCAAGTTATACTGATCCATCCCTGCTTTGTCTTTTTATGAGTCACGAATATCCATGATTCTCTCTTGTATGACCCGCGGATGTTCGTTAGTCCTAGTGTACACAATTGCATATATGTGTAAGAAACTTGTTTTTTAAGCCTTTCTCTTTGTTCTGGGAGGGTCTGGTTTGGTTCTTCAATATAATTTGAGCCTTCTGGGTTTGCTTTTTCTTTTGATTGTTGTGTTGAGTCTCTGAAACTTTGAAATCATCTAAAATATCTTGGTTTTGGTTAGGTTAGTCTTTTGGTTATAAGGTTCTTTAGGTGGGCCGAAAGGTCAGTCGTGTGTGGATGGGTTGAGTTTCCAGTTTCATTGTTGTGTTTCAGTGATTCTTGAATATTTTATTTCTTCCTCTTTACTTTCTTCCCTTTGTTCATAAAAGAAAAAGGAAAATCACATCTCATTTGCATTTCATTTCTTTTAGTAACAAAAAAGACAAAACTACTTGTTTGTTGGTCATTCTTCTCTAGTTCCCTTGTCTCTGAACTTTTCAAGAAAATAATTTGATTACTAGCACTCAGGTATTTAGGCATGTTGTTTGCTTTGGTCGAAAGAAAAATAACATGAAAAATCCTAGTTTTTTGCTAGTTAGGTCTCCTTCTTTCTTTGCATTGTTTTGCATTGTTATTTGAGAAAGAAAAAGATACTAGCATAGGAAAAATTTGGATTTCAAGGTTTGAAGGATTGTTCATGCATTTTATTTTTTGAAACTCTTTTTCATTGAAGAATTAATGTAAAGTTTTATTTTCCAGTGTTCTTATAAGTTTCATTTTTGCAAGAGTCTCAAATAACATCAATTTCACTTCCATATCCTTTGAGTAAAGAACAACCGCTAAAATGAACGCTAAACTTTATATGTACTAGACTTTATTTCTAGGGTTCACAAACAAATTTAGGGTTAGTGCCCTAGATTAGGATTGGAGAGATAACTCTCCAAGGTCATTGAACAAACATAGGTGTTTGATTTAGGGAGAGTAAAATCCAACTTTCGTATAAGTACAACTGGGAATCTCCTCTAACACAAGAGTCAAACACGAGGTTGTGCAAAGGAGAGCCGAGGATATATCCCCTCCAAAGCTTAACTAATTGTAGTGGAGAGATCGTATACTGGGGGATTTTCCTAAAGTGATATTGACGCATCTCGCGTCAGTCCTCTGGAAACGTTTTTGGCTTAATTACCCTGCCCATACGTTTGATCCCAACTATCGACTATACCCCTTAGACATTGACTGTGAGTTGGTAACTTAGTTTCTTTTCCTAGGGATCTCATAGGTGATTGCGAGGGTTTTCCATGGTACTTGGGGCAGATTTTGTATCACACTTTCAGTACTATCGGAGAGTGCCTCTTGAAGCATGGGTGCTTGCACCAGATAAGGCTGGTTAGGGGAGGTTAGGACAACTACTTATCACTCCTTCATTCACTATTTCATTGGACTTAATCAACCCATACCTTCATCTAGAAGGTGCCTTTTCACTTTTTCATTCCTTTGGACTCAGGACCTCATCCACCTAGGTTGAAGTTTTGGAGAAGTTTTTTGCTTGTGATGTTTCTCTTAGGAGTTTTTATTGGAGTGTTTGTTTTTATAGTTGTCCTTAAGTTGTTTTAGTATCACCACTTTTGGATCATTTATTTAGGGTGGTTGACCAACCACTCAGCTAGTTGGGAAGGACCTTTGGTCTTTCGCTTGAAAGCGTGGAGCTGCCTCCTAGAAGGAATGGGGTTTTATACAAATGGTTCACCAGAGCCAGTGCATGAGAATTTTATGGACTTGAACAATCTCACAAGGGACGAACCTATCAATAAGAAATTCATGCGCAAATTTCTTGAGGATACCAACCAAGGTACCCCTTCCCAAGGGGATCCTTGTGCTTTTCATTTCTTTGGAAATGTTAGTGCCCCCTTGATGGCCACTTTGAACATTCCCGGGTTGAATGTAGTTCTATCGGTTTGGTTGTGGACCACTATGAATGTCTCGAATTCTCTTGATTCTTCTCAGATAAACATTTTATGTCATATACATTGTATGGATGTTGATCCTTCACCTTTTTCATTAGTGAAGTCTACTTCTCCTTCTCCCTCTTCTGGTGAAATTCTAGCTACTAGTAACCATAAGTCTAAAAGGAATAGGAATAGGAAGAGTAAGAAGAATAAGTCACCAACCTCTGCTAGTCACGTTGGAGACCTGTCACCGGTCTCTACAAGTTATGCTGGGGACAAGCAACCAACCTCTGCAAGTCATGATGGAAGCACAAGTCCAATCACTGTGATTCATACTAGCACTAAGTCCCGATCTTTGCTAGTCATGTTGGAGACCTGTCACCAACCTCTACGAGTTATGCTTGGGACAAGAAACTAACATCTACAAGTCATGCTGGAAGAAAAAGTTTAGTCACTGCGAGTCATACTGGCACTAAGTCACCCACCTTTGCTAGTCATGTTGGAGACCTGTCACCAACCTCTGTGAGTCATGTTGGTGACCAGCAACCAACCTCTCTGGGAATGAGAAACCAACCTTTTCTAGTCATGCCAAGAATGTGAAACCAACCTGTTATCACAAGAATTTGTAGCATATCTCATTGGAATCAAACAATGATTCAAATCTGACCTCATGAGCATCTTGTTGTAAATCATGTGGCATTTTGTCCATGATTTCCAAAGGGAAAAAAAAATGTTTGGGTTTGCACAGTCAAACCACCCTCAAATTGAATTAAGTCGAGCCACTTGTTGTGCTCATATTGGCCAGAGAAGAAGATTTGCATGGCCTCGAGGTGTAAGGATTGACCCGAAGAAAGTCATTGGTGCCGCCTGAAGTATTCATGGATGTCAGGCCCCGTTCTGATCCCAATGAAGGCAGTTATTGAAACTAAGGGAGGTGGCTGAAACCTTGTCTCAACACATAAATGGAAAGCCAGGAAGACTGGCAGATTTAGAGCTCGCGTCTGACAACATAAGACTGTCTACACAGTCCGACAAAGTAGACACCGACTAAAAACTTTGAATGCAACAATACGATCACACTCTTGATGGTTGCAACAATTCTTCTTATATATAGGCAGTTTTGATATTTTGTAATGGTCGATGGTTGAGTTAGGCTCCCTTATTGTAATATTTTGATGAAGAACACTAGTTCTCTGGTTATGTAACTTGATTTGTGACTTCTTAATTAATCTAAGTCAACTTTCTTCTTCCATCTTATTTGCCTCTGATACTGAAAGAGTTTATGATTGACCGATTCACATGGATTGTTGTAACTGTATTATGATGAATGTTTGATTATAGTGTTGTTATAATGTCTTTCAGTTTCCTTGAAAATTTGAATTCAAGAAGATCTTGTGTTTGAGTTTTTCCCTCCTTAGGTTGCTGGAAGACCTGATGTCCATAACATACCTCTACACTTTTTCACCAAAGTCTTCCTCCTATTCACGTTTACTCCAAATTACCGACTGAAGTTGATACAAGACCGCAATTGCTTGTGCATGCAAGCCCAGATTTTCTGAGTTAGAACGTTATTATCTCGAGTCTTATCCATTTTACCCCCTTAAAACTCATTTACATTTACTGTATAAACTGATATGTACTGGGCTTATCCTCATTACATTCTAAGGGTGATTCCTAGTGCTAACATAAATGACGTCGTTGTCGGGGATGAATTTGAGCAGATTGAAGAGCTCCCTGGGAAGAACGACATAGATCCAACTCTTGATGGTAGACAAGAGAGGGATACAAAAATTGACTGTAATCATCTACGTGGCGATTCCACATCAGAGACTTCACTGGGGAGGATCCTACTGACATAAAGATGAAGGGAATGACTAGGTATCAACTTATGAGCTTTCTTCATGAACTTTTGTTATTTTTTATCAGTTCATTTTTGTTTTTCCCTTCACATATAAAGATGATGATATTGTTTTTTGTTTATTCGGTTGATCACCAACCTTCCTTTATATATCCATCCTTGCAAGAAGAAGACCTACTTTCTGCCTATGTTGTAGATGTTGATATTATATCCTCAGCTCAACCTACTCATCAAGATGTGTTTCATATTGAAACCCCTCCTAAACTCAATCACCCTTGCAGCCCTGAGGAGGTTGAAACTGATCCACAACCTCCTAAAATATCATCACATCCTGCTATTACTATTGAGCCTTTCCATCAGTGTGATAAGCCTCATATTCAACCCATTAGTTTTCAAACTAGAATCAAAGACAAGTTCTTTAAACCTTTAAAGATTCCATATCATCTTCATCCTTATCCTCCTGATTTCTTTAAGTACTTTCCCAATTTTTCTAGAGAGGATCATGTTACAACTATTAGGCATGTGGAGGCTTTCGAGAAATTTATTGATCAGTTTGAGATAATTTATGAGGATGTTACCATGAGGTTGTTTTCCAAATCCTTGTTAGGAGATGTTGGTGTATGGTTTAAAGGTTTGGGAGTTGACTCCATGGGTTCTTGGGTTGAATTATGCAATACATTTTTAAGGTATTGGGGTGAGAACAAGTCATTTGATCAATACCTACATGAGTTCACTACTTTGAGAAGGGGAAAAAGGGAAGTTTTGTCTGCTTTTAATCGAAGGTTTCATAG
>ML788415.1:85410-123262 GCA_009831015.1 Picea engelmannii
AATCTTCCATATTTGTTGAAGTTAACCAACAACCCCATCTTGTATGACCCAACTTGGCCACTCTTTCCTACCAATCTACCCTTAGACATTCCCAAATTTGAGGGAAAACTAGGTGAAGAACCAACAAATCATGTTATGACATTACTCCTTTGGTTCTCCTCTAATAACATCACTGATGATTCCATCTGTCAAAGGATATTTTAGAAAAATTTGACTATTCCTTCTGCAAAATGGTACATAGATGAGAAAGGATGTTACCATATCAATTTTACGTCACTAGCAGATGCCTTCCTCACACTTTTCCAACTACATGTTTTCCATGATACTAGTTTGGAAATCCTCACTGATTTTAGGTAGAACACTTCCACACACATTGTGGATCACATCCACAAGTGGCAACGTCGATATGGCTTATGCTAGCATCAATTAACCTTAACCCCATATATAATTCCAGAGCTTCCGCTTGATTATTGGTTGCTTATCCTAAGCCTTGGGAAAAAATGTTTCTTTCATTTCCTTCAGGGTCAATTATGACCCCCCCACCCTCATCCACCATTGCTCCTGTCACCCCTATTTATGACAATGAATATTAATATGAACATCTATCCTTCATCTAATTAAATACGACAATATTGTAAGTTGGGAATAAGAATAAAATATATATGCATGCCTTGAGAACATATTTCTTTTGTAGTGCAACTACCTCTTTATTTTCAATATAGTTTCAATATGCATCAATATTGATAATAGTTCTATTTAGAAGACATGATGATTTATTCCTCGAGGATTATATCAGTGCCATATCATCATAGTGATAGTATAAAGCAACAAAAAAATAAGGAGAATTGAGCATATGTGAAAAAACCCAAATCATTTTCAAATTCAAAATTGATATTTAAGTATCGTTGAAATTGTTGCAATCAATTAGAGAAGTTGTAAGCCATCCTTACCTTTATTTATACACCTCTAAAAAAAATGATGAATGGACAATAAATGAAAGGACTCTCTCCTTTATTTATATAAGAGGTAAAACCATATTCATTATTGAGACTTGGATGTTATTGAAGGTTTATGCGTAAAATCATGGTTTAAGTAGAATATTTGAGTGCACTCAGTGTCTAGTATTTCAAGTATTTAGGTCGAAATTTTCTTCTTAATCCTATAAATTTATAGGTACCTATAATTTTTTTACATCTACATGTCATTTTAAATCTGTGTTGTCTCAATAGTTGGCATAATTATTGTTCTTAATTTACTAAAAGGTACATATGGATGGAAATGTAGATGGCTCCAAGGGTTGGTTTGAAATATGAAATTGTAGCTAGTGAAGGGAATTTTTCCATTGGCATCGTTAGGTGTCAAAAAGATTCTACCTTTTCTAAAATATGTCATGAAATTATGGATGACGGAGTCAATATATATCCTTTTGAGTTTGTTGGTAGTAAAGGGTACCCTATAAATCCAAAGCAAGAGAAAAATAGCACTTACAACAACAAGTGTAGTCATCAAGAGGAAACTAGACACATTGGAAATTGAAACATTTGGATCAAGTGCAGTGGAAAAAGCTCCAAATGTTGGAAACATTGGAGAGCGTGTGGAGGAACCTATGCATAAACAACCAAGAGTTGAAAATGTGTTAGAGTTAGTAGGACAATGCATATATGGTGATCCTGTGGTATTGGCATCCTAGGAAAACAAAGTGAATAGTTTAATGGAACAATTTTTGGGGGAGAAGCTTAGACTCCAAGTATCTTCAAAAAAGGGAAAACCTAAAATAAATATATTGTGTGTAACTTATGGAATAAGGGAAACATCACTTGCATCTTGAACAATTCTTAACTTCATAAATTCTCATATGAAATCAACAACCCATCAATGTAACATTTTAGCAGTGGGAAATAGTCAAATTCCTTCATGTAATGATGAAGCAATGCAAACAATAATGGTTGGAGATCGATTTAAGATTGAGGAAGAAATACAATTTCTAAATCATTTCAACAAGACACAAGATACCGATTTGTTCAAGATAGTGGAGGAAACACTTGCAGAATATGAGGACAAGAGAAAAGTAACAGTGGAATGTACATGATGCAATAAATGGTTTTCTTTAGTGACAACCAGTGGTAATATTTTCATTTCTTTAAGTGAACACATGAAATCAAAGAAGCATATTACTTCTATAGATGAGGCTTCGCATAATACAAGTAGGTCAAGCATTGGCACAATTAGGAAACCCAAGAATCCTACCACTGAGAAATCTCAACAAAGTTTGACTAGGTTCTTGGTTCCATCATCACCATCACTATTACATAGGGGTTCTACAAGTGCAAGTGCTTCTACTTCAAGTGTGTTAATTATGCAAGTTTTAGTTTAATTTGAATTTGAATTTGAATGTGCACATTATTTTATTTGTTATCTTATTTGAAAGTAGTTCATTTTTTAATGTATTTTCCATATTATTCTAGGTCATTTATCTCCCTTGATATTACAATGTTGGGGGCATTGGGATCCCTATGTTGATAGAAATGGGGAGAGATTGGATACAAATGTCCTAATGGATGATTAGAGGGATGGGAAATTATGGGACATAGAGAAGAATAACAAGAGGACACTATGTTATTATGGTATTGAATGTCATATTGAAAACACATATAGGCATGTTCATTACCAGAGGGCTTATGAAATAGGAATCCCTTTTGATTCATTGACATGCAATTTTTGTAAGTTGATTCCTGAATGTGATGATTTTAGGATGAGTTTATATCATGAATCAAGGAGAAACATTAAAATACATGGGAGAGATATTGAACCATTTGACTCAAACTGAACTAAAAATTGTTGCATGAGCTACAAATGCTAGCCATAAATTAACAATGCAATCTCTTTGGTGGGAGAGGACGAAGGTTGCTACATTGTTTATTAGAATGAGGTCCCTAAAGGAAAAGTTGTTCAAATATACATAAAGGAAGGATGTATTTAGGTTTTGCAAGGATGTGTGTGAGGCTCATAAGCAAGAAAAATTACAAAGTAAAGATGCAGTTTCAAAATTTGTCCAAGATATTTTTCACAACTTGATGGAAACTTATGGTAGAATCTTGCATGTTTTTATTGACAAATGTTCTTTTAATTTGTTATGTGGGATTTTTTAAAATATTATATCATTTGATGTGTGAGAATCTTTTCTCTCTATAGAAGATACTCATGGTATTATGTGCATGGTTAAGAAGACTCCTAAGCCCCAAATGATGGTGATTTACTATTCAAAGCTAACAAAGATATTTTGGGTATCATAAATTATTTTGTATCATGCCTATGCATGGTACACGATCTATATATGTTGGGTATGTGTTATATTCTTTGCATGATTGTGGGTCCTCCTATTTGGGGTTTCGGGGGAAAAGTCCCCAAAAAAACATTTTTTGGGGTTTATTCACCAAATTTTTGGGCAGTTTTTTGCCTTTGTCAAGGGTGGTTTTTCTTCTTTGGTGGTTTAGTGGTGCATGATATTTCATTCCCTGGTTTTCTAATTTCGATTAAGGAATTAAGGTTGTAATCTAATCTGGGTCAATGGATTAGGTTTTTTTGGATGTCACAGGATCCTATATATTATATTGTAAACAATGAAGTTGGAGGATGAATAGAATTAGAGGTGCGACTCTAAAACAGGTTGTTGGTTTTCTTGGTTGGATTTCCAGGGTAAAACTCTGTGTATATGTGTGATTTCAATTATTTTATTTTGTGTTAAGAATTTATGTGTGCATTGCATTACTGTAAAAGGTTTAAACTTGCATTTGGTATCAGAGCAATTATTGGCTTCAGGGGAACACCTTTTTGGCTAAGGTTTTGGCTTGGGTTTGTGATAAACCTTGTTATAGTGGGAGATCTACAGTATCAATTCTTGGGGTGAAAATAAATGGCGAGTAGTTCAAAAATAAAGATCAAAAAATTTAATGGGAACAATTTTGAGCTGTGGAAGCTCGAGATGGAAGATATTTTGGTAGACAAAGATCAATGGGTCATTGTAAATCCAGGTACTGCACATATGGGAATGTCAATAGAAGACTGGAAAAATTTGGATCAGAAGGCAAAGAGCACAATTCATTTGTGTCTCTCAAATTCAGTATTATTGAATGTGTCAAGGGAAGCTACAACCAAGGCATTATGGAATAAGTTAGGGGATTTGTATCAGTCCAAGTCCCTGGTAAACAAAATTTTCTTACGAAATAAGTTGTACAACCTAAGGATGAAATATGGAGATTCGATAACAGAGCATCTGAATGACTTCAATATTGTGGTAAGTCAGTTATTGTCTATTGATATTATTATTGTGATGAAGATAAGTTTATCAGTTTATTGTGCTGCTATTTGTTAGAATATGAAGGATTGTGCTCGTTTTACCATTGACAATACCCTTGCCACCCAACCATAGGCCGAAGCCACCCTCCAAGAACCTTGACCTTGACAGA
Source organism: Picea engelmannii (assembly GCA_009831015.1). NCBI lineage: Eukaryota > Viridiplantae > Streptophyta > Pinopsida > Pinales > Pinaceae > Picea > Picea engelmannii. The sequence continues at coordinate 89,877 of ML788415.1, forward strand.
GAGAAGAATCATGGTAGCAATCCAATAGACAAGCAAGGATAATGCACCGAGCAAGAAGTAACCAAGATGATCAGATAGTCTCACCCAAAATTGGCACAGCACCTTCCCCAAGACTTGCGCACAAGACTGCTAGACTGCAGTGCGCAAAAACTAGCTTTCTGTGATTATGAGAGTGTGTCAAATGAGAGACTGGTGCCCTGTATTTATAGTATTCTTGGCAGACTTGCTTGGGCTGACTTCTCTCTCTGGGTACTAATTAATTCATATTAATTATCTATATTCAGCCGACATCTCGTCTAGGGTTTCCTTCATTTCTTTGCTTCCTTCCGAAACATTCTAATCTTGTCAAAGGTCACAATAGAGGTTCATACCTCCCGAAGATACCATAATATCAACACTCCCTCCTAGCTAGGGAGGTATAACTGATAATGGTCTTGAGCACAAACAGACCATTCCACCGGTAGTATCACGAGCATCGTCATTATTATCCAACTGAATAATTTCCATGACAACTGGTACAATATCAATTGATAGAACACAACTGTGTTTATCCATGGTAGTATGCAACTACTCAAACTGTGACACGTAGTCACAAACAGTGGAACAAATCCACCACAGTAGTATATCTCTATTGTCTGGAGATAGGTAGTCTCCATAAAAATCATTTGATATCAGCCCGCACATAAAATATTGTTAAAATAAATTGAATCATCTGGGCCAATCTTTCACTCACATTTGTGAGATCTGAAAGAATATTTTCCCTAGCTTATTCTTCTCAAGCAAGGAAGAATGATTGTTCTGATTTATGAGCCTGGACCATTCCTCACCCTAGGCCATTCCTCCGACACTAAACAAAGTGTAACCTGGAGAGAATGAATCTGCCCTAAGGAATGCCTATCCCTGATTGTTGAGCCTGGACCATTCCCCACCTCGAGCCATTCCTCCGGCACTAAACAAAGTGCAACATGGAGAGAATGAATACACCCTAAGGAATTATTGTTCAGACCATTTCCTCTGTTAACCACAAGAGGAAAAGACTATCCTGTATCAGCCTCCAAAACAGACCATTCCTCATGTTAACCACAATGAGAAATCACTGTCTAGCGAGGCGAGCCAGTCTTCTTGAGTAACCCTCAAGAAGAGAGACTGCCCTAGACCACTCCCCATGTTAACCACAATGGGAAGTTGGTGTCTATGATACATCATAAATCTAGACCATTTCCCATGTTAACCACAATGGGAAATTGTCGTTCGTCAGAAATCTCAATCCACTTTCTGAACAAGAAAGAATCTGTCCAAGCTAGACTATTTTTTTTTAACCTCGAAAATAAATGTCTTCAGTAATATTTTCAGTGCTCCCTCCCAACCTGGAGATTCATTTCTTCCCTTTTATCTAAGGGAGTTATTTCCATGATCCCCATCTTCTCTCGGAAATATGCAAACTTTATTCTGGATAGAGGTTTTGTCAGTATGTCTGTTGTTTGCTCATCAGTAGGGATATACTCGAGCTTTACCTCTCCTTCCTGGACTTTATCTAGAATAAAGTAGTATTTGATCTCAATGTGTTTCGACCTTTCATGAAACATGGGATGTTCTGATAATCTTATACAACTCTGATTATCACAATGTATTATGGTCGATTATGGAATCTGATCAAATAAATCGGAGATTAACTTCCTTAGCCATATTGCTTTTGTGCATGCTTCACATGTTGCGATATACTATGCTTCTTTTGTGCTTAGTGCGATAGAATTTTGTTTCCTGCTGCCCCAAGATATCATAGTGGAGCCCAAGCTGAAATACATACCTGAAGTTCTCTTTTTGTCTTCTCCACTTCCTGCCCAATTTGAGTCTGTGAATCCATGAAGTTGTATATCATTGGATGCGGTATATCTCAAACCATAGTTTATTGTCCCATGAATATATCTTAATACATGCTTTGCAGCTATCCAATGCTCATGTCTCAGTTCCACCTGGAACTGGCTTAGTGTATTCACGACAAAGCAAATGTCTGGTCGAGTATTTACCAAATACATCAATGACCCAATTAGTTGTCGATATAGAGATGGATCTACTGGATCAGAATATGGATCTTTCACTTTTCTTATATCCATATTCATAAGAGTGTCCATGAACTTACAATCCATCATTCCAAACTTCTGAAGGGTATTTATTGCATACTTTCCTTGTCTAAGGAATACTTCACCACACTTCTACCATACTTCTAGTCCCAAGTAATAATGCATGAGACCTATATATTTCATATCAAATTCATAAGCTAGTTCCTTTTTGCATTGGATGATGAGAGACTCTTCACCTGTTATGAATAGATCATCAACATATAGTAGTAGAATTATAGGTGCATTGTCCACGACTTTGTAGTAAAGGTTTGGATCTACATGACTCTTGGAGAAACCAAGTCTCGTTACATAGTTGTCCATTCTGGCATACCAAGCCCTTGGAGCTTGCTTGAGTCCATATAGGGCTTTCTTTAATCTACAAACACGAGTGTCTCTGAAATGTACCTCAAACCCTTGAGGTTGTTCAATATACACTTCTGCTTCAATTGCTCCATTGAGGAAAGTTGTCTTTACATCCATCTGATGTAAGTTCCATCCCATGGAAGCAGCAAGAGATATGATAGCTCTAATGGAATTATATCTAGCAACCGGAGCAAAGGTTTTGTCATAATATTCTCCCTCCTTCTGGGAGAACCCTCTAGCTATGAATCTTGCCTTGTATTTGTCCATGCTTTCGTCCTCTGCATGTTTGATCTTATATACCCATTTTGAAGTTACCACTGATTTTTCTTTAGGTCTAGGTACGATTTCCCATACATCATTTTTCATAATGGATTGGTGTTCTTTCGTCATAGCTTCTTTCCATTGTCCCTTTTGAACTTCTTCTTCAAATGTGGTAGGTTCTTCATCTAGAAGTTTCGTCATATATGCTGCATAACTTGAGAATCTTTTAGGCCTCTTACTCTTTCTGAATGTTCCTTCTGGAACCTTGAGTCTTTTTGCATCTTGTAAAGTAGCTTCAAGCCAAGCTGGTCGTTTCTTGGTCTTAGGTACGATATCTGAATCAATGTTTTCACATGGTTCCATAGGATGATCAGGTTGTTCCTTTTCTTCATTTTCATTTTCTGTGCTTTCATCATTAGGTTCTTCAATCTCTTCTTCTTCTATAGTTTCTTCTATGGATTTCTTGAAATCCATCTTTTCATTGAATGTTACGTCTCTGATGACTTCAATCTTGTGTTGTCTTGGAATATATATTCTATAAGCCTTGGATGAATCATTGTATCCCACGAATATCCCCTTCTTTCCTAAGGGTTCTAGTTTATTCCTTTTATCCTTGGTAATGTGAGAGTAAAGGACATCCAAATATTCTTAGGTTTTCCACATTAGGTTTCTTACTTGATAAAGCTTCTTCTGGAGTCATGTCCTTCAGTATGCGGTGAGGACTTATGTTCTACACATATATTGTTGTCATGGTTGCTTCTCCCCATAAGAACATGGATAGACCTTGATCATTTAGTAGTGCTTTTACGGTTTATTCGATAGATCTGTTCTTTCTTTCTGCTACACCATTTTGTTGAGGATTATGAGGAACAATCAACTCCCTCCTAATCCCTGTTGATTTGTAGAATGCAACGAATTCCTTTGAGGTATATTCTCCTCCATTATTTGTTCTTAAGGTCTTGATCTTCTTGTTTGTGAGGTTCTCTATCTTTGCTTTGAATTCTTGAAACTTGTTAAATACTTCATCTTTTGTCTTCAATAGATATAGCCAAGTCTTTCTTGAATAGTCATCTATGAAGATTACATAGTATAGGGATCCTCCTAGAGATTTAACTGGCATCGAACCACAAACATCTGAGTGTATCATATCTAGAATCTCTTTAGATATATTGCTGCTACTTGGAAATGGTTTCTTGATATTCTTTCCAAGAGCGCAACCTTTACAGATTCCTTCATGTGTAGATTGCAATTCCGGTATTCCTTCAACCATCTTTCTCAGAAAAGGTAATGCTTGATAATTAATATGAGCGTACCTTCTATGCCAAATTTAATTGGGATTGACTTCATCATGTATGAGAGATTCTTCATTTTGTTCTAGTAGTCTATAAAGATTTCCTTCACGACTTCCAATAACCCTAGCATTCTCTATGCTAGAGTCTTTATGCCATGATAACACTTTTCCATCCACGAAAGCTATTATGTTTCCCTTGTATTCTAGGAAAGATATGGATACAATATTCTTTTCTAAACTAGGTACATATAAAACATTGCTTAAGTGAACATTGTTACCTGATTTCAACTTGACGAAGGCTTGTCCAAATCCTTCGACTGGATAAGTGATTTTGTCTCCAAGCTCTACCTTGTACAATGTCTTCTTTTCATTTAGGTTTGAGACTCTGGCTTGATCTCCCGTCATGTGCCTAGAATCTCCACTATCGATTATCCACATGTCATCTTCAATCGTTTCGATGAGTACTGAGTAATGTAGAAGACTGATTGTTTCACTCATGTCTTTGGTTGACTGGTAGTTGGTCATGCCTTGATCCAAAACTTCAACTCTGACGTTTTTGTCTTCTGAGAGAGCAAAAAGGTGCATTGAACTAGGGCGCATCTGAATATCTTCTCCTTGAGCAAGATGCTCCATCACAAGGTGTTGGATCTGAGATTTAGGGTTTCTACAACTGCTTCTGCTAGTAACCCTAGCAACAGTTTCTTGGAAGTTGTTCCTACTAGTAAACCTAGCGGCGGTTCCTCAACGAGATCAATATCCTAATGGCTATGTTTCCTTCCAGCGGTTAGACCAAATGAAGGAGGTGTGGGCCCATAACCTGTTAGAATATGAAATATTGTGCTCGTTTTACCATTGACAATACCCTTGTCACCCAACCATAGGCCGAAGCCACCCTTCGAGCACCTTGACCTTGACAGAGAGAAGAATCATGGTAGCAATCCAATAGCCAAGAAAGGCTAATGCACCAAGCAATAAGTAATCAAGCTGATCAGATAGTCTCACCCAAAACTGGCGCAACACCTTCCCCGGGACTTGCGCACAAGACTGCTAGATTGCAGTGCACAAAAACTGGCTTTCTGTGATTCTGAGAGTGTGTCAAATGAGAGAATGGCGCCCTGTATTTATAGTATTCCTGGCAGACTTGCTTGGGCTGACTTCTCTCTCTGGTTACTAATTAATTCATATTAATTATCTATCTTCAGTCGACATCTCGTCTAGGGTTTCCTTCATTTCTTTGCTTCCTTCCGAAACATTCTAATCTTGTCAAAGGTCACAATAGAGGTTCATACCTCCCTAAGCTACCATAATATCAACACTATTTACTAGACTCACGGGATAGTCTGGTTGTGGCCATAGGTAATAATGCAACTAATTTAAGTTTCAATGATGTGGTCACATCCTTTTTGTTAGAGGAGATGAGGCGTAAAAACATGGAAACCCAGAGCACATATGCCTTATTTGTAAGAGGAAACTCAGAAATAAATAAAAATAAGTCCTCAAGTGGGAGATTTAAATCTAGAGGAAGATCTAAATCTCCAGAAAAAATTGTAAAGGTATGTTGGAGATGTGGAAAATAAGGGCATTACAAGAAACAATGTAGATGCACAAGTGTTGAGAGAGGTAAGGGATATGATGATGCCCCTTCTACAGAAGAAAAAACCTTTGCAGGTGAAGGAGGGGATGCGTACTTGGGTTCTTCAAGCACGCATGTAGATCATGAGGCATGCTTGGTTGAATCAAGTGCATCCTTTCGTATGAATCCTCACACAAAGTGGTTTTGAGAGTATGAAAGGTATGACGAGGGTGATGTTTTTCTAGGAGATGACTCAACAGAAAAAATTGTAGGATGATAAAAATTAAATTTGAATCTCATGGATGGTAGGATTAGAGCACTCCCTAGAGTTTTTCACATCCCAGGATTGGATAAGAATTTGATTTTTGTAAGAAAGATGTATGATCTAGGTGTAAAAACAATGTTTGAAAAGGAAACTTGCAGGATGGTTCGAAGAGAAATGGTGATGCTAAGGGGAGTTTGGATTGGAACTCTGTATACGCTGCTAGGAATCACTATTAGTGATGGGTGCAACAGTTCCATTGTTCCTGAGATTGGAGATAAAGAAGGAAAAACTCATGTAGTCTCTTCTGAAAAGACTATGTTGTGGAATCAAAGACTAGGTCATATTGAAGAGAAGGGGCTTCAAGTACTACATGGTAAAGGTGTGGTTGAAGGAATGTCGAATTGATCTCTAGATCTTGATTTATATGAACATTTCTTGTATGGGAAGAAGAATCAGGTAAGATTTTCCTCTGGTGCTATGAGGGTAGGGGCAATTTCACTATTGGTGCACAATTATGTGTTTGTACCTGTGACAATTCCATGACTAGGTAAATCTATGTATTGATGTCTCATTTATAGATGAATTCTTGAGGAATACATGGATTTATTTCCTTCGGAAGAAATATGAAGTATTTGACAAATTTAAAGAGTTTAAGGATCCTGTGGAAAATCAAACAAAGAAGAAATTTAAGGTGTTGAGGATGGATAATGATGGAGAATTCTACGAGAATGAATTCAAGGAATTCTGTAAAAAATGCAGTATAGAAAGGTAGAAGAATACTCCATACACACCTCAACATAATGGAGTTGTAGAAAGGATGAACATGACATCGATGGAAAGAGAAATGAGCATGCTCAATGGTGTCGGGTTGGGACATGAATTTTGTGCAAAGGCAATGAACATTCCATGTTACCTGGTAAATCGATCACCCTCATCAACATTTGAATACATGAATCCACACGAGGTATGGACTGGTAAGAATCCCTTTTTAACACATCTTAGGGTTTTTGGTTGTGATGCGTGTGTACATGTTCCAAAGGAAAATAAGAGTAAACTGGAAAAAAAGGCTGAAAAGTGTATCTTTATTGTCTATAAAGATGGCCTGAAAGGTTATAAGCTCTGGAACCTTCAAACTAAAGAGGTAGTGTATATTCGAGATGTGGTATTTAGAGAAATCAAAGATGTTGTCAAACAAGAAGTCCTACCAAGGGAGGAAGAACCAGAGAAAATAGAGTTTGAATTGAATGATAATGAATTAGATTATATAAAATAACACGAATCAAAAGAAGAAGAGCCTCATACTCCAGTATTGAGGATATTATTTTGGGAAGGAAGACAATTGGAAAGGTATACTCCACCTGATTTTCATTTGAATTTTTCTTTGTTTATCAGTGATGATGATCCTAGAGTTGTTAGGGAGGTAGTGGATTTGGAGGATGGAACACTCTAGGACAAGGCCATGGTTGAAGAAATGGAATCCTTAAATAAGAATGAGGCTTGGGATCTAGTGGAGTTTTCAATTGGAAAAATTTTAGGGTCCTAACCTCCCTAACCCATCAATAGATAAAATAATATGTTTTATATGTAATAAAGGCCGACATTAGTAAATAAGGCCTATGTAATAATGTGAACATGTCTAATATAAGAAGACTTAATATAAGGTTATACTTCTAGAAATATCTTCCTCTAGAATGTTCTCTAGAAGATTCAAATAATATAAATAGGAGTAGAAAGTGTAACATACCCCAGCCTAGATGAGGTCCATAACTAATAGAATTACACGTAAAATGAAATTTTTTCTAAGAAATAATTCTTGTAGCTTACCATCTATATGAATACACATATTTAACCATTTATGGTACCATAATTTTAAATGCATCTACAACATAACAAAAAGCATGAATGTAATTGTTGAAGCAACAACAAAATACCCATCCTTCATATAAACCATTTTCACAGTGGAATAAACATAATAAAACAACATAACACTTATCTATTAACAATTAACCAACTGTGGGGGATGAACGTTCCTCCGAGCCATATATTTGTTGCTCCATATCTCAAAAACATATCACCCCCGTCCTGGGGCTCTATATCCAGAAGAAAGGGTGTCCCTCATAATCACAACACTTCCCAAGTGACTCACTCTTCCTACAACTATCCCACTCCACACAACTCTCTTCCACACCCCTATCCAACCCAAGGAACATACCCCTTGACTTCTCTTATTCCATCGAGCTACACATTTTCACAAGGTCTTTGGCACAGGTGACCGATAATCTCACTATTGGGGAGACTAGGGATATCAGCTGCTAGGAAAAACACAGGCACCCAACCTATTTCCCCCAGGGAACTTCCTCTCTCATTGAGAGGTCACTACATAAGCCTGACAACCTGCCTCTTCAGCTCCATGCTCCTGCGTCGCTCCAAATCACAACCTCTGCTCACTGCTTTCTTGAACTGTGTAAAAAATCTCCTCCTATAGAACTCATGTTTTCTACTCGGGCGCTTCTCTTCCTATTGTCTTCTTTCCCTTTCATCCACGCGCCCCATTTTTTTTCTCTCCACCCATACAAATTCCTATTTTCCTGGCTTGCTTGACTCACACTCCTCCCAAGGAGGATTGTACTCAGCCCCATGCTCTCAATAATTATGGAATGTGATCAATTTCACGCACCCTCTTACAGATATTCAATGATTAGGCTCTTCCACACTCAAAAGGAAAATCAAAAGGTTCACTCAAGGCATTAAAATCAAGAAAAAGGATTGGAAAAATAAATTCATGGTTCAAACCCATTACTAGGCCCCTTGGACCCTCAAATCCTTCCCCCTCTTGTGGATATTCAACCCCCCATTACTCTATCTATATCCACCTGTAATGGAATTATTTTTATTTTTTATTCTACTTTAGATGGCTTACATGCTTGGCCCTTGGCCATTTAATTCAATACAAATCACCAACCTAATTAACAATTACATTATAATTTGTGGGGATTAAAATTAGGGATGCTACATCCCCTCCCCTTATCTTTTGCACTATCATCAGTGCACAACACCACAAGGTGTACATTCATTTTACAATGTCAGGCCCTCCGACCATTAATCAACATATAGGCTCTCCGACCTAATAACACACAAGAATTCTGGCCCAAAAACATAAATATATAGGCACTTTGGCATGAAGACATATGTACAGAGGCACTCCAGCCCAAAACCATATATAAACAATTGGCATTCTCCTAAAACTATCTCGATTTCGACCAACTCTCTTCCACACACTTGCCCAACCCAAGGAATGTACCCCTTCATTGCTTTCAGTCCATCGAGCTATACCATTCCTAATGTGCCCCCTTCACTGCTCTCAGTCCATTGGGTTGCACCATTTTAACAAGGTCTCTAGCACATGCGACTAGGAATCTCACTTACTGGGATCTCACGGGACTCATTGTTAGAAAAAGTACCAGGAAAAAAAAAACCAGTAGCAACCTTGTTGTTGTAGTGCAACTCACATAGGAGTTCACTCTTTAGGCTTGCCAACCTGGTTCTGCGATAGTGCAACTCACACACATGAATTCACTCTTTAGGCCTGACACATGGTTCTTCTGCAAGCCCGGAAAATTGCTTCTTCTCTTCTCTTCTCTTCTCTTCTGGGGTTTTTCTTCCTTGCTTTACTTACCCTTTAGGCTCAAACATACCTTTCACTATTATACAGTTCCTCAGGCGATCCATCATTTTCCAAGGTGTTCTTGCACATAAGAATGCCAACTTACCGCTATAATTCCACTATAAATCTACAATTCATGGAAATCATCCCATCTGCATCATATGCATACAGTAGTATTTTTTAGATTTATTTTATTTATAAATAATATCTAACAAAAAACATTATTTAAATAGTCCAATTTAGCTTAGAAATCAGAGGAGTAGGACCCATAAGCTCCAGTGTTGTTAATTGTCAATATGTCATTACAAAATCAATTAAAGGTAAAAAACCATAATCAATCTTCATAAGTGCTTCAAAATCTGTAGAAAATATGTTATGTAATATATGACTCAAACCCTTGCTTTATGTAGATTCTTATAGTGCAATTATCCCTCTTCATCTTGGAACACAATGAATGACGTTAGCTCTCTTCAATCTCTCTTCTCTGACCTTGTTATTATTGATATGACTAACTATATTTCTAAGTGGGATGACACCGATGTCATTGGATTATTATTTTTTCTCGCCTCAAATGCAAAATCTTGCACCTGTGTATTTTATTTGATATCTAAATAGCACATATGGTTAAGAACACGTAATTTCTCTTAATACTGCAAAAATATTAAGAGAGATGTAAAAATGTTGTTTTTATTCATATAAGATATGATCGATATATTATTACAATGATGAGTGTTCCATATATAGGGAACACATGGTGACCATCCATGAAAGGATGCATCCCTTGAATAATCAATACCTATTTATTATTATCATTTACTTATTATATATGATATTCAATACTCAATAATTATATTATTAATTATTATTCTAAGAGAATGTCTTCCCGATGTTGTCCAAACATCAACACTCCCTCTCAATGAGGGAGACATTCTGCATCATTCCAAGCTTGTCTTTGAAGTATAAAAACTTCACTCTAGACTCATGACACTTGTTTGTCAGTCTTGGGAGACGTCTCTCTCCCACCTGAACTGAGGAGAAACTCCTTCTGCGGCTCTCCCTCTGAGCCAATTAACTCTCTCTAAGATCAGGCTCACTCTGGGTCCACGTGTAATAACATATAGCATATTGAGTCTTTATTATTCCTTGTCAAATCACCATGACTAGGACAAAGACCACACCAGGATCTTTCACCACAAGTACAAACCTGTGAGTGAATGTCAGCCTGATGCTAACTGACACATGGAAAGCACTTCAAGCACCTCAAGTCCATATTATTCCTTGTCATGATCAAGGAATGACTACGTTTGGGCCCATTTACCACAAGTGCACCTTTATGATAAATGTATCCTATCTCCCTTGGTCTGTCGCCCAATCTAGGAGAAGTTCTGCCCGATGTTGAAACATCAACACTCCCTCTTAGCTAGGGAGGTATATTTCCATAGTAGTACACAACTACTGTCCAGAGACACGTAGTCTCCTCTAGTGGTACAAAACCACCATAATAGCAAAAGGTTTGTCACACGTGGCACTCCCATGTGGACTTCTAGAGGCTAATCCCTCTAGGAACACTTAGGGTCAACTCCCCATAGTGTATGACGTCAAGGGCCAACTCCCTTGACATGTCCTCATGTGCTCTCTACATGGGACGTTGGGCTATAATCCCAAATGCACTTATCCCTTCTCGAATAAGTGTCCTCATAGATCAAATCAACTCAATTCACAGAGGAGTACGATCCGAAGAATGTTTGTCACACATGGCACTCCCATGTGGACTTCTAGAGGCTACACCCTCTAGAAACACTAGGGTCAACTCCCATAGTATGTGATGTCAAGGATCAACTCCCTTGACATGTCCTCATGTGCTTTCCATAAGGGACGTTGGGCTATAATCCAAAACACACTTATCCCTTCTCGAATAAGTGTCCCACTTATCCCTTCTCAGATAAGTGTCATCATAGATCAACTCAACTCAGTCACAGAGGAGTACGATATGGAGAATGTCTCGGGAAGCTACAAATATCAACACTCCCTCTCAGGGAGGGAGGCATTCTCTACCACACCAAGTCTGTCACGGAAGTACTTGAACTTCGTCTTGGTTTGGTAAGAACATCAACAACCTACTCATCTGTAGGAAGGTAATGCACCAATACTTCCTTCCTATGCACCATGTCTCGGATGTAATGGTACTTGACCTCAATGTGGTTTGATTTGTCATGAAACATTGGATTATCTGAGATCTTCACACAACTTTGGTTACCATAATGAATAATGGTGAAATCGAGCACATGTTCGGATAAATATTCAAGGAGCTTGCGAAGCCACACTACTCTGCGAACTGCCATACTCAATGCAATGTACTATGCTTCTGCAGTTCTCAAAGCCACAGAAGTATGTTTCCTGCTACACTAGGAAACCATGGCAGATCCCAAAGTGAAGCAACACTTGAAGGTGCTCTTCCTGTCCACTACACTCCCTGCCCAATCAAAGTCAATATATCCCTGCAATCTCATGTCAATACTGAAAGTATATCTCAGACCGTATCCAACTGTGCCTCACGGGTATATCAACACATGCTTCGCAACAATCTAGTGTGTTTGTCTCAACTAACTCATAAACTGGCTAAGTGCACTCACTGCATAGAAAATATCTAGTCTGGTGTTAACTAGATACATCAATGATCCAATCAGTTGTTTGTACAGGGTTGGATCAATCTCGTCGGAATTGGAAGAAGACACACTTAGTTTCTTCAGATTCGTCACCATTGGTGTAGTCACGGGCTTACAGTTTAACATCCCAAACTTCTTCAATATCTCAACTATGTACTTCCCCTGACTTAGGAAGATCTCATCGATTCTCTGCCACACCTCTAGTCCCAAAAAGTAGTGCATTATACCAAGGTCCTTCATCTCAAATTCAAAGGCCAACACATACTTGCATTCAAAAATAAGGCTCTCTGTACCGGTGAGGAATAAATCATCAACGTAGAGGACCAAAATCAGGGTCTCACCATTAACATTCTTGTAGTACAGGTTGGGATTAACAACACTTTTTCTAAAGCCCAAACTCATCAGGTGTCCATCAATCTTCTCATACCAAGCTCGAGGTTCCTCCTTGAGTCCATATAGGGCCTTCTTCAACCTACACACATGAGACTCCTTCTCATGTATCATGACACCATTTAGCTACTCGATGTATACTTGTTCCTCAATCTCTCCATTGAGAAAGGTTGTCTTCACATCCATCTGATGTAGTCTCCAACCCATGGATTCTGCAAGGGAAATAATCATCCAGATAGAAGTGTATCGAGCAACATGATCAAATGTCTCCTCATAATCTATCCCCTCCACCTGAGATAATCCTCTAGCAACAAATCTTGTTTTGTGCTTCTTGATGCTCCCGTTAGTTGTGTGTTTGATCTTATAGATCCACTTGGAAGTCACTATAGACTTCCCCTCAAGTCTCGAAACAATATCCCACACATCATTCTTCATGATGGATTGATACTCCTCCATCATGGCATCTCTCCATACTGGTTGACTAGATGCCTCCTCATAATAGGAAGGCTTAGAATCAATGATGTGGTTCATAGATGTGGCATATCATGAATATCCCTGAGGTCTCTTTCTCTCTCGAAAGGTACCCCGAGGAGCCGCGTGTCCTTCTGCCTCCTACAGATTCTGATGATCCCATACAAGTCTCTTTCGACCTACTGCAATATCTTTGGGAACATCAACTGGAGCTACAGGATCAACGAGATCAATTGGATCAATAGGCTCAACTGTCTCCCTCTGAACTGTTGGAGGGTTAGGGGGAGAAGGCACCATCTCTTCTTGTCTTTCATTATCAATCTCCATGTGAGATCCTCTAGATCTCCTGAAGGCTACCTCCTCCTAAAAGGTAACATCTATTCTCACCTCAATCTATCTCTGACTAGAGATGTAGATCTGGTATGCCTTCGAAGACTCATTGTACCCCACAAATGTACCCTTTTTGTATGAAGGGTTTAGCTTGGTCCTTTTATCCTTGGGTACATGAATGTATACTGGACACCCAAATGTCTAGAAGTGTCCAACCTCAGGCTTCACTCTGGTGAAAGCCTCCTCAGGATTCATGTTCCTCAAAGTCCTATGAGGACTTTTATTCTGAACAGACACTGTAGTCATGGATGCCGCTGCCCACAAAAACATAAGTAAATGTTGATCATGAATCATTGTCTTGACTGCCACAATAAGCGATCTGGTAGTCTCCATGGAAATCAACTAGTAGCACACAACTACTATAATTCCATCCAATAGAACATGATTGTGCCAAGCCATAGTAGTACACAACTACAATCCAATGATACACAATCACCACTAGTGGTACACAACCACTACTAGTAGCACACAACTACTTTCCAAAGACACACAACATCATGGTAACCACTACATCAACACATTGAAACAAACTTCATGTGATCTCGATTATAGAGGGTTTGTCGTTGCTTCTCATGTCCATCTCAATCAATCCTCACCAAATGCTCGTGTTGATCTAGAACACCACCAACACCTCACACTCATAATTTTCAATTCTCTCACATGTTCCACGAGTTACCCTTCTTCATAGACAATTCAAGCCTACCTTTGTAGTGATAATGCACCTATGTTGGTTCAATAGAAATCCGACCCAACAACAATAACGAAAATCCATCCCAACATCCATATGGGAACCTTGAGAATGATGGTGCATTTCCATTGGCAGTAAATAATATCCACTACAATTTCTATTCCAGCATCGACCTTTCAAACTTCCTAATCGATGGTGAGAATGGAAAACACTTTTGATCTTATCAACTAAAGATGAACCTCGATCAAACACATGAAACCATGGGATGTTGGTGTCTTCCTCCACCTTTTCCAATCGCAGGACCAAGATTCTCGTGATTTTCTTCATCAACACATTGCGTCTTATGGTGCTCACCCGACATTGACAAGTATTTAATGTCTGTAGCATGCCGCTTTTTTGACCAAAATTCCCAACTCTTCATGTCGTGCTTGTAGTGTGGATCTAGTTCAAAACAACCTAGTCTTCCATGGTCTTTGTTTCATGCGTGAGCACTAGGATGTTCACGTCATCATTTATTTCCCCAAGAAGTTCTGCCCGAATAATGTTCACATCGAAGCTCTCCCACCATTCGATGTGTGTTGTAAGCTCCAGTTAATAGTTTCATGCAACATTGCCCAATTTGAAAGTCGATGAAAAATACAAAGCACCATCACAGGTGGCATCAAATCAAAGCAAAGATGCACCACCCTAGATGCCTCCTTTCTTGCAGTAGCCAATAGCTTGGCAGCCAAGGCCATCAAGTTCTCAACTAACATGTCAGAGTTAAGGGTTGAGAAACTCTCCAAGTCCAACACCGCACTCACACTCCCATTGTGAGTGGCTCGATCTAAGCCTTCATAGTCTTATTTTTAAGGCCACGACCCGCTCATGGATCAAATTGCTTAGCAATTCAAGTAGTGTAGCTTCCCGACTAGCAACTCTTGCTTCTTACTTCCACAACCTTCCTCCATTCTTGTGCTCACACATATTCATCCAATGGATGGAAAAACAAAACATTACTACAAACACATAGCAGTAATCCGCTCTCAAAACAATCTACTCTTACCTAACTTTCATAGGTTTCCATTTCACTTCTATTTTCTTGGGCCCTCCCATGAGGGAGTCAAGCCCAATCCTGCTCTAATACCATGTTGTTTTTCTTCATATAAGATATGATCAATATATTATTACAATGATGAGTGTTCCATATATAGGGAACATATGGTGACCATCCATGAAAAGATGCGTCCTTTGAATAATCAATAACTATTTTTTATTATCATTTACTTATTATATATGATATTTAATAATGAATAATTATATTATTAATTATTATTCTAAGAGGATGTCTTCCCGATGTTGTCCAAACATCAACAAAAAATAGAT
The DNA here is from genome assembly GCA_009831015.1 of Picea engelmannii. Classification (NCBI taxonomy): domain Eukaryota; kingdom Viridiplantae; phylum Streptophyta; class Pinopsida; order Pinales; family Pinaceae; genus Picea; species Picea engelmannii. The sequence continues at coordinate 105,384 of ML788415.1, forward strand.
GGTTTATAGAGATTATTCAAATGCTTTCTACACAAGGTTTTTTTTTTTTCTTTTTTCTTTTTTTAGTACTTCCCCTCATTTCGAGAATGGTACCCAAAGTAAACCCTAGAATCTTCAAGGCACAAAGTCGATCAACAACAAGGCTTGAAGCCATTACAACACTATACTCATTATGAGCTCAACATGTCACTTGCAGAAATTGAACTCAGGTGGGGAGGATAACAATCATTCCTCCGAACCACTCAAACTAAACCCAATTGACAACACAAAGTTAAAAACTTACAAACAATATTGCATGGATTTAAAGAAGAATTTTCAAATTAAATACAACAATACTTGTTTTGAAAAGTAATAAGATTGGAGGGAAACCATCTAAAAATTTCATTGTGTAAAAGCTTGACAATATGTCATTTGAAAATGAGAATAATCAAATACATTAACTCATCAAAATAACCAAAATATGGTAGAGATTTTCTCCAAATTTGACATAGTGTTATGATTGTGAATTAAAAATGTAATAGATTTCAAACTTCAATATATAATAAAGATGTAATTTTTTGAAATTGTAACTTATATATATATATATATACACACACACACGAAAGAAAATGTTATTTGCATAATTTACTATGTATTCATTATGAATACATTTTATAATTTAATGATTTATATATTGTGTTGTAGTTAAATTTGTGGTTATAGTTTCAATTAAAAAAAATATTGATATTAGGTGTACAAGGATTGTTGTTTGGAGTTATAGGATTTACCAAGAAAAAAATATAAATATCAACATTATTTTGTTACCATTCATTATTGCATATAAATATTTAGTCATGGTATTATCAATATTGTATGAGAGCATTTTGGCATTGCTTTTTGGTTTGTTTATTTAGATTGTGTAAAAGTAAAATATCTCATGAGTAAATTTGATTGGTTGAAGGATGAAAATTTCATATTTATTTTGGATCATTAGCAATATATACATACTTTGTACGATTCACCAATGTATGTGTATATTGGAAGAGTATTACATATTTACAAAATACAATTGGATATAAACTTATCCAATATGGACATAGATATCAAAAATCAAACATATCGTTTATAGATGAAGATCAATATTATTCAAATGACAATTGCTTCAAATTTCCATCAAATTGGGCATTAGATGGTTTATATAAAAGAAATATAAAAAAAAAAAAATTTGAATTATGAGGGGCTTTGGCACTCCAACATATGAGATATTATTTTCGGGATTATCTGTATAGAGTAAGTCATTAATCTATGACCCATGTCCATGAGTATTAATCACAACTGACCAATTTTTCATTATTTTGAATAGTCTACTTAACACTCATTGCATCGCATGATGCGCTCAGGGGTGAAGAAGTGAGATTGAAACTAAAGAAATGAATTGCATAACATTAATCATCACTTATGGGGCTTGCACCTAGTAACCAGGACTTCCCGGGAGGTCACTCATCCCAAGACTCCTCTATCTCAAGCACGTTTAACTGTGGAATTTTCCCCACAACCAAGCCCACTTAATAGTTCGAGCCTCATCCAGAGATGAGACATTGGTTAAAAATATTCAAAACTGCTATCCCTGATGATAAGTTACATTTGTAATTTAATTGTTTTAATTTAATAATTTTTGTTCACTGATATTTTGACTGTGCCAATATTATTATATTGACATAATTTTATTTCAATATTTTTTATATAAGAATGATGACAATAATTATAATTGTTTAAAAAAATGGTTATTGACAAAAAAAATCTGAATAATATGTAAAAAAATGTTTTTTTTAATATTGAATATCATATTTGTACTAGATTTACTTAATAAGTATTGTAATGTATGAATGACAATATTAATTAGTGTGTTGCATTTCTTTGCTTGCATATACAAAATATTTATTAAATAAACCATTGATTATACTCGATATGAACAGAACTTTTTTACATGCGATTCACAAAAAAATAATATAAAACAAGTCATTGCTAAGTACAAAGATTTAATTTTTATGCCCAAGGGTTAGAGAATTATTTGAAAATTGTTTTAGTATTTTTTTAGGTTAGTACATGGACATCCAAGCAACATAAAATGTGAATGAATTTTTGCCATTTTTATTTCATATAACTACAGTGAAAATGGAGCAATTTAAAATTGTTCTAGCATAGATAATTGTGACACTAAACCTATGAAGGGTCATGTTGGTGTTGTGAATTCACATGTATATTTCAAACCTTTAAAAAAAGTTTGGGAGATTTTTAAACGATTCAAAATAAAAACATATTTGTAATGATCAAGGGAACTAAGTAACTACAAAATGTTATAATTGTTATGATGTGAATAACATGTACTTGTTAGATCGATTGAGGCCATGCTTGTTGCACCTGAATGGTGTCAATGATGTGAGAACTATTGTAAAAACTTTAAAACTATGTTAATAATGTAATTATTACTTTTTACTAATATTATGCATGTTTGGCGATGTTTATATGATTAATAAGATCATCTGATTTATTTTATACTTAGTTGTGTTTGATAAATTCAGTAATAATTTTATTTTTTTTGTAAGTTAGAGTGTTGTATTGTATTGATTCCTTTTAGAAAATTACAGCCGTCGGTGGTGCTATTAGCCACGTGGTCGCAGTGCCCAGAAGGGAAACCACTGCGCCAGATGTCCAAAAACTAGTAAAGCCAAATGTCCAAAAGATCGCATGGCTCTGGTGCCCAGTAGAGAAACCACCATCGCCATGGTCATGCCACTGAAAGGTAACTAGACTACTAGGCCACACAGGACCGAGGTGCATAGGTAAAGTGTAGAAAAAAACTCATAAAACACGACAAGACCCTAAAAACTTGGACCAAGATGCAATCCTGCGAAAACCTGCTTCGTCGGGGCTTTGCCTTTTCCACGTTCCGCCATGGCTTGTTGAAGATCTTGCATGAACATCATCAGGGCATCCACTCTTCTCCAACGATCGGCTTCCTTCTATTGTGCGTCGAGCGTTGCCGCTTTGATCTCTTCCAAATCTTTTTTCATCAACTTGATAATCTCCAGGTCTTTTTTCATCAATTTGATATCTTCCAAGAGTTTTGTTCTGTCTGCGCACAAAGCACAGGGGAGGTTGGGGTGGGTGTGGAGAGGGGAGGAGGAGGAGGATCTCAAGGGGGAGGTGGGATGGGGGGTGGTGAAAGGGGGTCGAGGCGGGGAGGGCAAGTAAAAGGGACGCGGAGGAGGAGGCGCATAGTCGAGCGAGTTCCCATATAGATCGGGCCATTCGACCCTATAGTCGTAGGGGTTCGAGAGGGGGGGGAGGTCGCAGAAAGGTTGGTCACAGGGTATCTGGTTTGGGGCGGCTATGGGAAGGGGTGCCAAAGGAGGAGCCTCGTCGCGGGGTGGAACTGCAGGAAGAGCTTCATGGGTCGGGTCAGCCATGAGAGCCTCCAGGGGAGGGTCTGCTGGGATAGCCTCTAGGAGCGCTGCAAAGGGAGTGGTTGGTTCATCCTGAGCCTCTGTTGCAGGCAGAATTCTTCCATGAGCCAAGTACCAGGTTGCCCCTCGCTTAGGATTTTCACAGGGTCGTGGCATGGTGTGGAACAAACACAAAATTCCAATTGAAATCCCCGTGAGGTCGCACCAGAGCTCGAAGGCTGGGCGGAGGGGCTGGAGGGCTCTGGAGACTTGGTGCTTGGAATTGCAAACAATGGAATGAAGTGTTAGAGTCCCCATTGTGTCCAGAAGAAGCGGGGGCTAGGGTGTAAGCTAAAGCGACGGGGAGGAGCGTTTGCACGGCTTCGTGAGGATGCACGAGTTGCAGAGCTCCCCGCACGAGTGAACGTCGAAAAGCAAATGCGAGAGGGAGGGTGGCGACAGGTGGTGTAAAGACCAGAAGTGACCGGGGTAAGGACGTGGTGAAGAACGTACCCCAGATGGCAGCATGTGTAGTTGGAGCAATCATATCAATCGAGCACCCCATTCGGGATTTAAAATTGAAGGACATGGAGGTGGGCTTTGATCCACTTATGTGTGCACGGGTCACGATATCATTTAATATAATAACTCTGGGTGCAACCACACGTTCGACCACTACCTCAAGGTGCCCCCGTGACTTTAGGTTAGGCCCTCACGAGAATTGAACCTTGCCCAACGGTGAAAAACTCCTCGCTTTCCACCATTGAGTCCAACCCCTTTGGGCAATTCAGTGATAATTTTAATATTATTATAGTATATCCATTAAAACAAAAATTAATTAATAAAAAAAATTACAAGTATTGTTTTGTAACTCCAATTATAGAAATTTGATATATATGAATGTTACGTAGTTGTTAACTTTTGCTGCATTGAAATGATTTTCTATCTGATAATAGGATTTATGAAAAACACAATTAATTGATTAATGTTTTGAAGCATTATATTTAGTAGTATTAATGATTGTAAAAATGCAATTCTTGTGGACAACTCCAAAGAAAATAATCTATGTTACAATGAAAAATTATATATTATTACAAAGACTTATAATTATGAAACATGAATGTCAATGAAGACTTATAGATGATGTGTATCATTTTAAAAACTCCGAATGATATAGATTAAATGTGATTGAAAATTTCTACTATTTTTAAAAAAATTATGTTGTCAATATATGAAAGTTTCTATGATTATTGAAAGCATTTAATATTTTCAATAATAAAACATTTGATATATTTAATGCTTAATATGTTAATTATTGAATAAAAAGGTATTTATTTGCATATGAAGAATGACTTGAAATCCAATAATCATTTGTTATTTTCAATGTGTGATCAATGAGTTGTGTTTCCTTATTAAAGTATGCAACTATGGAAACAGTTAACACTGAACCAAGTATTAATCAGGAATTCAATATTGGTACTTTCGGACTTTGATTTCATATTTTCGAAATTTGAATTCGCATTTTCAAATTCTAATGCCACACTTTCAAAATCTAATTTTGGAATTTTGAAATCTGATATTGGCACATTTGGAATTGGATTTTCAACTTTATAAACCCCAATTTTGGCTTATCCCCAAAGAAACTTGAACTGAAATTAGTTCAAATTTAATGAAATGATCATTATAACCATGACAACACGTTTTCTCTTGTTTAAATGGAAGCCACTCTTATATGTAAGAGAGGGAAAAACAAAAGGCATTTTAGCAAAATCTTGATAAGTTAATGAACACATATTTGTCGACTACATGGATAGGAAAATTATGGTAGGAGGCTATTTGGCCTTTTTTTGTAGTCAATGTCACGTGAACAATACATCATACTACAAAATTAACTATTTTCAGAGGATTTTGAGAGTTGTTTGTTAAAGATGCAGAAGATAACTATTACATCACTTAGCAAACTTTAGCTAGGTGATGCGAAGAACTGGAATTAATTTTCTCATCCCATTATGTTGGAAAAGGAAATGTTTACGATCTATAGTGCAATTTTGTTGATCTAATAACGGTAAAATGAGATTGCACTTGCTTTTTGACAAAATCGTGAAACAATGATAAATTAAATTGGAAGAACAAATACGACAACAGGAAAGCATTAAGCATGCATGGATAAACACATTAACAGCCACCAATGTTGCATTCCTGCTTTCCACTACAGAGATTTATCACACCCAAAAAACATTTATTAGATCACCTTTCGATCTATTATCTCTTGTGATCTTGACAAACATAACCATCGACAACATTCTATATCTCTTGTTAAGGAGGAAACCATTCTTATATGTGAAAAAGAGGAGAAAACAAAGGGCATTTTGGCAAAATCTTGATAAGTTAATGAACACATGCTTTTCGACCAAATGGATAAGAATATTATGGTAGAGGGTATTGAGTCTTTCCAGCAGTCAATGTCATGTTAATGATACATCATACTACGAAATTGGCTATTTTTAGAGGATTTTGAGTCATTTGTTAAAGATACAGAGGATAACTATTACATCACCTAGCAAATTTTAGATAGGTGATGCAGAGAACATGGATTGATATTATCATCCCATTATGTTGGGTAGGCTAAATATTTCTGATTTACAATGCAATTTTGTTGATCTAATAAAGTTGCAAATATCATTAGAATGAGATTGCTTATGTTTTTTGACAAAATCATGAAACAATGATGAATTGAATTGGAAGAACAAATATGACAATGGGAAAGCATTAAGCATGAATGGATAAACACATTAACAGTGACCAATGCTGCATTCCTGCTTTCCATTACAGAGATTTATCACCCAAAAGAAATTTATTGGATCACCTTTGATCTATTATCTCTTGTGATCTCGACAAACATAACCATGACAACATTCTGAATCTCTTGTTTGGAAGGAAACCACTCTTATATGTAAAAGGGAGGAAAAAACAAAAGGGATTTTGGCAAGATCTTGATAAATTTATGAACACATACTTTCTGACTAAATGGATAAGAAAATTATGGTAGGAGGGTATTGAGTCTTTCTATCAAGCAATATCATGTTAATGACACATCATACTACAAAAGTGGCTATTTTCTGAGGATTTTGAGCCGCTTTTTAAAGATACAGAAGATAACTATTTCATCACTTAGCAAATTTTAGCTAGGTGATGCGGAGAACAAGGATTAATTTTATCATCCCATTATGTTGGACAGGCAATTTTGTTTCTGATTTACAATGCAATTTTGTTGATCTAATAAAGTTATAAATATCATTAGAATGAGCTTGCACTTGCTCTTTGACAAAATCATGAAACAATGAAGAATTGAATTGGAACTTGGAAGAACAAATATGACAATGGGAAAGCATTAAGCATGAATGGATAAACAAATTAACAGCCACCAATGCCGCATTCCTACTTTCAACTGAAGACATTTATCACACCCAAAAGATGAAAGTTCTAAAGGAAAATAAATAACCGGGAGATCACATGTCTACTTCTGCACACATGAAACAATTTTGTAAGATACATTTTACTTTTTCCAGAGTTTAAACAACAAAACAACTCTTCTTGGCAAATGCATAAACACAAACTATTCATAGTTTCAAAAAAAGGTCTCCAAACAGAGGAGATATATATGATGAGATAAAATAATTTTATTAATGTCCAAAAAAAGACCAAAGTAGGTCAAAGGGCTAAAAGAGTACATCTAGTGTCGATCCAAAGTAGGAGTGCCAAGGCATCTCCTAAAACAATGTTAAAAGAAGAAAGACAAATAAATGAAATGTAATCTTTTTATGATATCCATCACATTAATGATTCTAGAACCCCAAAAATATCACTGTTCTATTCCAACAGCATAAAATAATGAATCTGTTAGCCACATGGTGTATTCACTGGTGTACCCAGACCTCTCACAAGTACAATGGGTGTCTGCTCATCTGCATTTCCTGTTCAGAAAGTAGTTAATTTAGCAAACATTTCCAAACACAATAAGTTGGAAATGATATATGCACTAAAGAAGATCAGAAAATATGAAAGTATAGTTGGCTTGCCAGCAGGATTGTCTATAAGGACCATTTCAAGGCGCTTATGATCTACACCAGATGATGCCTGCACCCATTGGAAATTCAACTGTCGTATCAGCATTTAGCCACCATTCAGCAGACCCATTTTTTTTTAATCTGAGATTGACTTGCTATTCCACGGTTTTGGTACAAATGTAGTTGAGCCTAAAGTGGAGCTATTGTAATCAATGTACATTCAGCATTAAGGGAAAATGCAGTCTTCCTCGAACAAACTACTTACAGCTAAGATTTGGACTCTCTTTAGATCATTTGCATCAACAACGGCCACTTCATATCCTGCACTACAATGAAACTAGATTATGTCCTTAATGAATTATCACGAGTAAGATACACACAAAATGTTTTCCATCAGCATCAATATTTCTTCATCAGCTTCTTGCCAGAGACAGTAGGTTCAAACAGAATACCTGTTTTTGACTTTAGAGTATTAACAATTTCCTGGGCACATACCTATCACAGGAAATCAAAAAAATATAAAGCAGCTGTTCTCTAGAAATCAAATAGCACAATGTAATTTTACGTGAACATATTGATCACAATAACAAGCAATTGCAAATTATTAAGGGAAAACACTGCTTACAGGACCAAGGGTGATAAATTGATCATATGGAGGTAATGTTCCACTAGCATCATCAATGAGCCTTGCCTGTCAATGAGGTAATGTTTCATAAGGAAGTAATGTTGATCCTACTTCAACTAAGAACAACACTACGATTCCTAGATGAATTAATTTGGCCAAACAAATAGATCAAGAATACCTGCTCACCTGCAAGGCAATAAAACATCCCTCGGATTCCCAGTAATCTACAAAACATAACAGGTCTCTATTGAAGTCCAGCGTAGAATCATTAAGTGAACAAAAGATCTATTAAAATAGATAAGCTATGATGAAATACCACACCTTGCAATGACTGCAAGAAAGGCTGCAAAAACAACCCTCAACTTCCCACAGATATCAATCAGAGCCTGTAAAAAGTAAAATCTGCAACAGTTACTGGGTCATAATCTACAGGCATGATCACACCAGATATACTCATACAGTTGTTTCCCTATATAATCAAAAGCTCCCAGAACCATAGGTTGTTTTTATATCATATTAGTGAAAATGAAGAAAGAAAAGCATCCAGTATGTAAAATATTAAGACCTGCATGCCACATGCAGTTGCCAGAGATGAAGTCGGGTGAAATAAACGGCATAAAAGACGGGCCAATATGCCTGGATGTATTCCATGTGGATGGCGGAAACGTCCTGCAGCAATGAGTACAAAACACAAGTCAAAATCCAACCCATATTTGCTAACTATGCCTACTCTAGGTAAAATGAAAATTGACTGGCTTCCACTTATCATGATGCAGCTAGCACAACTAACTCCACCTAGGAGTGACTACAACCAACAGCATTCCAACTGGAATCCTTCGGCTAAGAGGCCGCAGGTGAGGGGTATTTATTCCCCAAAGACACCCAAGACTTGCACCTGGCCATTTTAACTTTCTTTTGATCTAATCACACATTTTGTTAATAAAAATTCTGTGATTCCACTTTTCCAACAATCTGGGCATGATGTCCTCTTAAGTTTTTATCTCAAGTTACAGTGAGAGTGACTTCCTCCCTATACATTTGTCTTGATTTGACCTTTGCAGGATTTCCTCTTCTCAATACTTGTTGATATTCTGTTCGATCTGGAAACATTTTTTCTCCAAGCATAATCATCTTCCACTGAAATCCTGTCTTCATATACAAATATTGCATTTCTTATTCCAAAACTCTCCCTTTGAAATCCATTTTTCTAAGAAAGACATGTTTGTATTACACTAAAAGGTGGTAACTTTACACGATAATTGATGAACACTTTGATTTTGTTTAGAATTCTTCTTAGTAATTTAAGGATTTTGATGGGGAAATGTTGCTTTGATCCACTGAAAGTCTGATTTTACGGTTCAGGAATCAAGTTTTGAACTTATGAAGCCTAGGAATCAATGTTTCCACCAGCAATTTCAATTCCTACAGAAGCATCTTGATTTTTCAGAGATTATTTTTTCTCACAGCTTCCAAACGAGTTTTTGTTTTCTGGGGTGTAGATTCTAGATTAGGGAAATGACAGAGTATTTTGATTTGTGCAGCAGCATATCATGTCTTTTTTTAATTCAATGTTCTCAGCAGCAGCTCAATAGCTACAACATCAAATAGGTTTTCTCTCAGTGATTATTCAAAGAAATTTGAGAAGCTATCCCACTGGAAAATGGTAGGGTTTTTGACTGTGGTGTTTGGGCTGAAAAACAAATTTTTGAATGTTCCCTTGAACGATTTTCTGGAATCTAACAAATCTTGGGGCAATTCCTCTGCTAATAAAAATAAAGGAAAGGCCTTCCCTTAAATTTAAAGCAAACTTCTTAACATTTCTGTGAAAGCTACAAGCTTGACCTGAAGAATTGTTTTCCAACAGATGAGAAACCGACCATTAAAAAATGGCTCGGGAGTGTCGCTGCTCAAACTCTACTCCAAGCGGAAAAGTCCTAAACTCGGTGGGAGAGCCTAGAAGCACTACAGGCAAGCTACCCACTGTCACCTTGGTAGCCTTGCCCCACACTTCAGACTAAGAAAACTAAGCTACCCTAGTCTAGGGGGGAATCCCTGTGGTTAAACTAAGCTAGGTCATTATGTGCAGAGTGGGGAATGCTATCTTAGATTGATAATAAATTTTGTAACACAAAAATTAAATTAGCCTTAAAAGTGAGAGAATTAACCAAGTGTGCGAATTAGTTGATAGATTACCTTAATAACACAAGTCCTCAAATGAATTATGATTTATCCATGTGCTTGTCTATTAGAGTACTGGAAATGGGAATTTACCAGATTTACTACAACCACTATGTATTGTTCAAAATGCTCAGGAGATCATAACATTTGAGAATTCATTCATCAGTCAACATTAGACTCTCAATGATTAAAATGGAAATATTATCACCACAATGCCCCAATTATGCAATGCAGTCAATGAAAAGTCTCCTTCATGAGATACTTATGTGAGTGCTGTAGAATTCTAGATCAACATGATACTGAAATGTAAGTATGAAATCTGTTCTCTAAAATGTAGACATCCAAAAGATCTGAAGTATGAACAGATATACCAGTTTGAATACTCAAATCCCCAAAACTGCTGTGTAATTTCCAGTTTGCTCAAGATAGTATTGGAATTAGTGAACCACTGATATCTGATATGTATCAAACATGAATTAAGCTTATCAAAGAGATGATCAACACTGTATATCATAAAATATCAATCATATTAAGAGCTACCAGAGTCCAAATTATGAATATTTAGTGGATTAATTCCTTATTCAAAGTGCTGCTAGACAAATGCAGACTATGATCCATCCAACCGCTGCCTCCAGATTATTTCAATCAAGATTACCTCTTTGGAATATGAACCATTATGTTAAGGTCATTTGAATGTAAGTGTTGGATCATTTGTAAACCACATGTAAGCTTATAAAGACAATGTTTATTTTGAAAATGAGCATATTTAAAATGACAGTTTGAGCTCAAAATATTAAACCAGAATTGTCACAAATGTGTCATCAAACCCTCATTAGGAGATAAATCGACCAGCAAGCTATTCAAACAAGATCTTAAGATGTTAGGCATGTTATAGCACCGATTTAGTTATCCTTGAGGTCAAAACACCAGATCTATTCACATTATGTGAAGAAAGCATATTAGATCTAGTTTAGTGCTCTGTAATGGTGTTATTAGTGAAGCGTTGCCCAGATAGATATAAAACCCTCACCGAAATGATAGCTAGCAGTGTGAAATGCTACTCACATGTCATCTCATGGAGTATAGTATTAACCACTGTATGGACCAGATTCACTGGACTGCTCAAAAACTGTATATGAAATCTGAGCAAGACAAACCAGATTTGTAGCCTATGGCATAAGTAATGGAGTCAAGAATCATTGCTTAATGTTTTTCTGTTAGATTATGTAGCTCGGGCAGGTACTTCCACACTAAGGGTGTCTAGTAATTGTTGACGCTTGAATCCGTTAGGACCGAAACGGCAACCTCACGAGGATACAAATCCCCTTGCGTTTTTATAGAGGTGGTACTCCTCTGTTAAGATTTTAGTGGGACTCGAGATTTTCAGAATGTGGGACTTTTATAGAAGTCCGCCATGGTAATCAAAAGAAAGTAAAAATATAAAAAATGGAAAATGTTTTATTTTCTTTTAAAGAAAAGTTCCTGAGAGTGGACCAGGAACCACACACATTCACATATTTAAAGCAGATAAACAAAATTTCCTCACATCCATCATAGTAGGGCTAAAGATTTTTGACAACATAAAAAAGTAAAAGAAAATGGTCCGCATGCATAAGAGAACTTTGACAGAGTGATACATGGGCAGCTCAAATAAAGATAACGATAGATCAACGTCAAATACTTTATATTCAGAAAACTGGGTTACAAAGTACAATCGAGATTGTTCCCAAAATAGTTCTCTTGGAATTTCTAAAAAATATGTAGTTCATTACATATTCTCTGAAATTTAAATGCGTGTCATAATGATTGGAATTGGGGCTCCCGCGGACCATAAAGCAAATATATATAAGAATGAAGTTTGTAGAAGGAAATAAGTGGGCGGCAGAGGACAACAAGACTTGGTAAGAAGAAAAGAGAAATTATTAGTCTCCGATTAAACCTTTCTATTTAAAGAGGTGGAGTAATTGGATGAAGAACTTGATAAAGACAGAAAGATGTGATCAATATGAACTTACTATGATGATATCTCCTTTTGTCACTTGCTCGCTGACGTCCTTTTATGGCTTTCATCGACGGTTACAGGAACCGTCTCAACTGCCTTTTGCCCTTCATCGGTAAGATTGTCGACAACCTTTTTAAACCACTCCTTGAAAAGCTCATCCTCCAAGTCCCCTAGATCAATAGAAATATTCCGCAAAGCTTCTTCAATATCTTGATTTTTCATTGAATAGTCAACTAGCCAGTTTTCCACGTCATCTTCACTATACTCAAGAATGCCATAGAAAATTTTCAAATGATAACACTTTAAAGATCTCAACTTGTTCGTCAAAGTCTTGTTTGGTTAGGAACAACGAGTTGAGAATCAATTTGGGGTCTTGGACCTCATTGGTGCTCCCAACTAAGTCTATCTCAGTCAGCCTTTTGAATAATTCTTCTCTCCTAGTTACGGCTTGGCTGCATGCTTGGACAATAATATTCAAGTTCTTAACCTTTTCCTTCCAGCATACGTTTAGTTGTTTTATCCGATTCGGGGAAGGGAGATCCTCCTCTCGTCTTCTCAACTCTGTCATATTGGTAACTTTAAAACCGAATGGTACGACCGCGTCGAGGTAAAAACCTTCTTCGTTTTTCAAATCTGCCTGTAAATATTCATGGAAGGCGTGTGCCCTCGTTTCAAAAGAGACCATGATCTTTGACATCTCTCAAGCCTCTGTAATTAATTCCATTATTTTCTTAATGTTCTTCTCCACATAGCCCTTGGCTGATGTGAGCAGGCTTGTAGATCCTTTTAGTTTTGTTGCAGGTGTGGTAGGTCCAATTATTGCTAAAGGACTAGCAAGTACTGGAAGAGGCATTAAGGCTTCCTCCAATTCTTTGATTCTTTCCTTTAACTTGGCGTTCTCTGCTTCAAGGCCTCCAATAGAATCGTCTAGAGCATCTCCAGTTGCTCAGTGAATTTGGGAAATTTGGGAAGGCTGCATGTTCCGTAGGTTAAACTCTGAACGAGATTTCCCCCTTTTATTCTTTACATCTCTTTTCTCAATAATTAAATTTTTGGACTTGATGTAAAAAACAACGCTCTGAAATACAAAAGACTCTTCTTCATCGAAGGTCTCGCTCTCAATTATTTCCATCAGAGGATTCTAGTGAGTTGTGTCCTCAGGTTGATTAGTGTTGGGGAACATTTTTTCGATGTCAATCTCGAGTTCCATATCCTCGAGGGAGAGGTCACGGATATTGCTTTCAGCTCGAGGTCCTTCCTCTTCTTTCACAATGTTTTTTCTTTTCTTCCTCAAGGGAAGCTTGTGGGAGCTTTCAATTTTTCCCGAAGGAGGGTTCTTATCTCCCTCTCCGCCTAAAGCACTGTGGGTTACTTTCATAATTTGGTGGGTCATTGGAGCACTGCTCCGAGATGTCATACTCTTTGTAGTGACAGTTGGGGATTGGGCACTCTTCTCACTCAAACCTTTTCCTTTCTGTTTGTACGACTCATTGGTGCCGAGTATCGTTTCCAGGTGCTAGTGTCACGAGCAGGAGTGCCTGAGACATTATCTCCATCTTCATTCAGAATGACATTAATAAAAGAATTGTTGAAACCAACTAAGAGTAGATGTTCTACAAAAATTCCACTAGGGTCGAACCCTTTTACCCTTTTAGCATATCTTAGATTCAGGTTGTGGAAATGGCCTACAAATTCATCAATCTTGTTCATATTTCTGAATATGAAGTCCCCAACTTTTCAAGGCAGAGTATGAATTGCTTTTTTTCTCTTTTCATGGAAAAAATGCAACCAATAGTTGTACTGCCTTGCTATTTCAGTAACAAACATTTTGTCAGATATGTGGCACGGAAGGAAGGAAGGATTTTCCTTGGAACCGAAAATCCTTATGACAGTGTAATTCTCCATTTGTTCCAGTGTCCCCTTCCTATCCAGGAACTTACTCGCTTGGTTAGACATATGAGGAGTGTCCTTTCCAAACAACAAGCCTTTAAAAACTGAGACAAAATCATTAAAAACTTCATAAAAATGTTGGGAGGCCTTGTGTCTCCATAATGTTTGATACCAGAAGGTTACCAGGTTGAATTCGCAGTTTACCTTCTTACACACAGATAATCTCGGGAACTGACAGCAATGTGCCATCACGAAAACCAAATAAGATGACATAAAGAATTTCTTCTCCTTCTTGTATTGAGACAATTGGGAAGAGATTTCAATGGAAGTCATCTCGCCCCAATCAAAGATGGCATTTTCTTTGACCGTAAAATATAGAATGTAAAGAATCATGCAGGAAATGCTCGTTGTAGTTTCTTGCCCTGTTATCCTCGTGAAAAGCCAAGCAATTTCCCGGAAAGGATTTTTGAATGAGCTAACCTGCAATCTCGTGATGTCCTCAGGGAGGGCTGTCGGGTTCTCCAGGAATTCAGGTAAGAGGTCTAATCCATTGTCATGCTTTTTTAAGAATTCTCTGCAATCTTCGCCATTGAAGGTAAGCATTGGCTCGGGAAGTCTCAACATCTTACAAAATCCCCAAGGCGACAGAGAGATAGGGGAATGATCCCGCAACTAAACGATCCGCTGGCTTGGAATATATCTCTTGGTGCACCAGGTGACCAACTCCTTACAATCAAAGACTTCCAGGACACAACCTGCGCGCGCAATTCCAGACGTCCAGATTACTTGGCAGAAGGGGATGAGTAGTAGGAATATGCTCTGGACCACTGAAAACTCTAGTCCTCAAGCCCGGAAATATTCAATGTATCTCCACAGAACTGTTGTCGAGTTGCTTCCATAAGTTGACGAGAACGTTCCTTTGCTCCAAATAATGTTTAAAATGAACGCTTGAGAGGGATAATATAATCCTTCGTAAATCCTGGTTTAATGCGTTTTAATAGGAGATTTCCTCAAGCCCTTCACTTATTAATGACAATCTTTACGAACTTGCATGATGAGTTGTTAGCATTCAAAGCATAGTAAATGCGAATTGGGAAGAGCGAGAGGGTGGCGGGGACGGAGGGGAGGGAAATAGGATTTGAGACTTTTGTGAACTCGAGAACCCATGAACCCACGATATGCAGAAGGTTAAAAATCAGCTAAGTGTAGGGTAGCACGGGGGTCGAACAAATTCATCATAGGAAGAATGAGACTTGGAGGTTTGGGAAATCTGGGGGTCAAAATGTAGATCGCAGAACTTTTGGATGCAAAATGTATATCATGGAACATGGGGTATGAGAGTTCGACCCCGCCAACTCGGGAACCCGCGATCATAAAATCAACTAAGTATAGAAAAACACGACGGTCGATCAGACTCATGATGTGAGGTTATGGATGGAGATGAGGATCCGTAAGTCCACCAACTCGGGAACCCGTCGTTCTGAAAAAACGACTCAGTATAGAACGAGAAAGGCAAAGTAGAAGGGAAAAAAGGAAAGGGAAAATCAAGTATAGAAGAGGGGAAATAAAGGGAAAAAAGAATTTGGGAAAAAATAAAAGGGGAGGGAAATTTCGGAAGGGGGAAATGACCTCAACAATAGTGTGGAAGGGCCCCCCTTTATGTCTAGACAACATAATGTTGGTGGGAATCACTTAAATTAACTTGAGATTAAGTCACAACCGTTGGATGTGACTTAAGTTGTCTCAATTTTTTATTAAGTCCCCACCATCAGATCTAGATCTTGAGGAGAAGATATAAGGGCTAGGATTGAATGAGAGAAAAGGCTAGGGTTACAAATAAGTTAATAACCAAGGAGACCTCATTTCTCATCATCTCAATAGAAAAGTCAGCCAACTAAGGTAGAGTGGCTCTTCAAGGGAGATTGAGTGACTGGTTAAGGCTAACCAGTGAAGAGGGTCGAGTAGGGTAAAGCAGAGAGGCTGAGTAAGGGCAATGAGAAGTCGAATTGAGGCAAGCAACAGGAGATAGGGGCTAAGTAAGAGACCAAGAGTACTCCCAAGGCAAAAATTATCAAAACCTACAGCAAAGCAAAGGGAGGTCGTACGAGTCGTACGGATTGAGGTTGAGAGAGGGACATACCAACAAAAGACTGAAAGAGAGGGTCATACTAGTACGGTTGAGAGGAAAAGAAGTAAACATATACTGATATCAATGACAATGTGATCACCTGCAACAAAGATAAGGAGAACCCGAGCCGTACCAAGAGTTATGTACAACCGTAAGACCACCCAACAAAGAAAATCATAACTGTACAGAGTTGTACAGCCTGTACGGCTTTCTATTTTTTCAAGTATAGTTGGGTTTTTTGTATGTATCTCAGACTAAAGTATTTAAATAAGGTTTTTCCTAGAGGAGTGGGATTTCCAAACATCTGTTTGATAATCTTTTGTGTGGTTGTTCATGTTATTATTCTGCTAATGGGTATTGGATAAAATGTGTGTTTTTTCAGTCAAGTCATTTGGATCTGAAATTTACAATGTCTGCATATGAGTTTATGCTATTTTGTTTCACATGGTATCAGAGCTGAGCTCCTAACAGCTCCAAAAGATTTTGTGAAGTATTGTGCTTCAGGGACAAGGAAGGGAAAGTCGACCTTGTTGCCAAAGAAACCCTAGTAGTTAGGCTTCCTTCATCATAATGGTCAAGACTTGACCTTGAGAAGGGGTGTTGTAGGGTGTACGACCTCTCCAAGCTGAAGAAAAGGGATTTCTGAGGAGGGTCGATCTGTTCAATGTAAGAGGGAGCAAATTGTAGCTGGCCCAGGTTTGCTAAATAAGGGTTGAACTGAGAAGGGTCTCTAGAAGAGACCAAAGTTAAGTAGCAAGATGGCTACAAATCTCGGATATGAGGATAGACTGGATGGTGCTTCCAACTACGTACAGTGGAAGTACCATATGAAGAATGCTCTTCAAGAAAGTAAGGTATAGGGTATTGTTGAGAAGGTTGCCACAATCCCCACTGATCATAAGGACAAAGAATTGCAGTTTGTTCTAGAGATCAAAGCTCAGAGGGTTTTCCTAGATGGGGTGAAGGATCACCTCGTACCCAATATTGGTGAGAATCAAACAACTCACGAAATGTGGTCACATCTAAAGGGACTGTTTGAGACTAAGCATGAAAGCAGAATCATGGCTCTCAAGGAGAGACTTCAACAGACAAAGATGACAAAAGGAGAAGGTGTTGCAACCTATCTCACTAAAGTGAAACAACTACTAGATGAACTCCTTGCAGTAGGAGTAAAGCTATCCCTAACTGAAATAGTTAGATCAGCCTTGAGAGGCTTCCCAAAGGAGTGAGACCCTTTTATTGCAGGAGTAGTGGCTAGAGAAAATCTTCCAGATTGGGATAGGTTGTGGAACGACCGCTGCCAAGAAGAAATCAGAAGAGACGGGGATGTAGATGAGGATGAAGAGGAGAAGAATCTCGTTCTCACCTCTAAGAGGGGAGCTAGAGGCAGAAGAGGGACAACTTCTAGATGAGGAGCTACAAATAGTAGGCCAAAGAAGGATCTCTCACACGTTTAGTGTTATGTGTGTGAATAATTTGGGCATTATGCCAGCCAGTGCTCTCAAGCCAAGAAGGACAAGGGAGCTAAGGGTAGGAAGCAACAAGTGGTTGCTTCAGCAGAAGA
>ML788415.1:143421-156181 GCA_009831015.1 Picea engelmannii
GAAAGCTTGAACAATCATCTTGACAAAGAACTATGTTATTGAAGAAATGAATGTTGACAAAATGGTGATTATTGCAGATATTCTTGAAGGTTTTGATAACGAAAATTACCAGAGAGATCTGAAATCAGAAAATTTCAACAATAACAATATATGAACTGCAGACATGGCCAGGAAGGCAAGTTGGGGTTCTCCAAAAGGGAGAAAATAAGTGAAGCAAGCCTACAATTGGAGTACTAAAATGAAAATAATATTCAGAATCTATCTACAAAAATTTACAAAATACTATTAAGGTGTTGCTACACACTTCAATACAGGACCATTTCAAACATAGAACAATAACCATGATGCAAGATTCAGCAAAGAGTTTCAAGTTGCATATTAAGTTGGAGGATGATCAAGAAGAATTGCTAGGATTAGTGAAATTGGTTTAAGTTTTCCTTTCCCCTTCGTGCCAACCCCCCCTCCCCCTACCCCACCCCCTCCAGGCCCACTCAAGCCACTATCCTTTTCGAGAATGGGGACCCACAAGCCTTTTCATCCCACCTTCGCTAGGTTCTTCCTCCCCTATCATAATTCTTGTCCCTCAAGTCTGCCTCCTCCAAATATGTTTGCCTCTCCTCAATTCCTTAGCCCCTATCCCCATTTCTCTTGGTCACCCTCCCCCCCAAAAAATACAAATCCTACCCTATGAACCAATGGCACAATGAGGAGTGCAATGCCCACCACAGCCAGCACCATTAAACCTTCACCCATGATCCCTCTACCTACCCCCTGTCTCCGGAATTCCTATCATTTCCTTCTCCACCATAAAGAAAGCATCTTCATCTCGCAGACGAGATGTTAAATATGTGCATCCCTTTACCATTCCCCCAAATCCTTCTAGGGAACCCTTTTTCCCCACCACTCCTTTTTCCCTCGTAACCTTAATCCCCAATCCATGTTCTCTCATATGACCGCACTTTATGATGTCCCCGGCGTTAGCTTTTGGGGTTAATCCCAAAGTGTTTTCACCTTGCTAGGAGAGAGCTAGGTATCCTAACCCTTTAGCGATGCTTCAGGTTTAGTTTGGGTGGATGCTTGACCTTGGTTAAAGTGCTAGCATAACACCCTTACCTAGGAGGTTGTTACTAACTCATAGGTTGCACACAATGGGAGAGTCAGTTGCTCAATTAAGAGAGGTACCCACCTAGGAGGAGAAGCATTGTGCACTTGGAGGAGAGCATTTAGCCTTGGGAGCTTGGGACCGTGTGATATATAGTGTACACCTTGAAGGTTGGACACATAACTTGAGGACACTTGAGTTGAGAAGCATACTTCATGGAGGTTGGTGATGGACCCGGACACATATGTTGAGGACGGGCATTGGAACTTAGTGACCACATTGGCACACATGAGAGTAGCATTGGCCACATTAGAGGACATGTGGCACACAGTTAGAGGAGTGTCTTGCATGAGGAAACTTGGATAGTAGATCACCTTGGAAGAGGAAGCATTGGCCTAACACCTTGTTAAAGAGCGCACCATATTGGAGGAAGGGTGTTGGGCCCAAGGACAATCAAGCTTCAAGGCCGTTTCACTTTGGGGGTTGGATAAAGCCGAGTTTGACACATGTACATCCTTGTATTGTAGAGCGCTCCATGTGGGGTTTCCTTGTTGGTTACTTGTATGAACATAAGTCCTTGTTTTATGTTAGCTTCCCTCACCTGTTGTATATAAATATTCTAGTGTTTTTTGTGGTTTCTCTTCTCCATTATCACGTGATCAGCAGCTTATTCTTTGGTTGATAGTAGCAAGAATACATTTTTTTGTATTGGCTGGTAACTTTAAATATACATCTACCCTTTCATTTACTAAAAGGTAGGACTGGTAATGGTTTTAGGGAGAATTGCTATAATGTATGGTGTTATGTATCCCTGTAATGGCACAGTCACCTTGTTGACTGCATTCTATGAATAATATAAAAAAATCCAGAAAAAAGAGCATACATGTGTTGTTTCCCCATATCCAAATCCTGACATTTCAAAAAGTCCAGCGGATCTGTTTCCATGTGAAAGAGACTACTGCTGATAATTTAATCAGAATAATCATAAAATTTGATCAGACTCCATTTTCTCCCACCAAAGCCCTTATGATTTTTCTATGCATTAAAATATCTCATGATCAATCTCATTAAGCAGAATACCACTAGTATATTTTCCAATATTCATCACAAGGATATGTAAAGTCATTGCACCATATTATTGAACAGTGAATTTCCCACACTATCAAATTTATATCAACACACGAATACACATGCAAGCATCTTCATATTTTCTAATTATTAATCTTGGAATGTGAATCATCCCACTATGATTCCTAAAATCCAAGAAAGCTGAAAAATCAAAAGATATTTTATTGATATGGCTGGCAAATTAATTTAAACTTTTGGATGTCAGTAAAAGGTAACGAAATACCTTGCATGATTGCAAATGGTGTTTCGCCAATGGTAATCACATCGCCTGCTTTTGCATGGGGCAAAATATAACTGCAAATACCATATTTCCTGAACTTTAGAAGGTTCACCACATTCCTAAATGCACAGTAATGTACCAGACATTATTTTTCATGGATATCACACAGTATTCCTATGTACCTCTTAAGAACCTGGACTGGATCATCCAAATGGCAAAGCAGATGTGTTCGAACAGGAAGCACACTACAGGTTCCTCCCACCCTATATACACATTTGAAGTTCTTAATGTGACTTGTAAAATTGCCTTCAAAACTGAAAATGGTAAGGAAATAAAGAACTCATAGATGATCAAGGCTTGGGCCACCCATCTTATTCTTGGTTTCTACAATCTGTTTTACAGTAAAACTATAAATTTAGAGTTTAAGTTCCAATAAAATCATCTGCCTACATAAAAGCTTTTGCAAAATTGAATAGGATGTAGCATCTTTATCAAGGCCTCACTTTTTCCAAGATAGAGTTCCATGGGAAGATTGAGTGTACTGTAATGGCAAAATAACATGTTGAAGGTGGGTGGAACGTCCATGAGGACCATAAGCAACATACTCTAATTCCACTCGAATTGCCTGCATCGTCAAAGAAATGATACATTTAAATAGAGTTCTCTTTTCCATCCACTGGTCATCAGTTTTCTCCACAAAATAATAAATCAAGCACTCGCATGCTGTGAAACAGATAGCATAAAACTAAAACCACAATAATTAGTTATCTTACAGAAACACAAAAGAATGCAAATTTACAGAAGCATGCAGCAATTAGATTTCCTTCCTCAAAGTATCTCTAAAACTGTTTTTTTGATGAAATGATATTTCGTTAAAAATCAATATAGATGTACATGAAGATCAACATGGCTAGGAGCCAAAGAGGGGGCACAACATAAACCCTATCCTACATAGGCAAGGAACAATAGCATATCCACTTTGGCTCCAAACAGAAGAAAATCTATATCTTTCCTAAACATGTATATCCTAACTGAAATATGGAGAGCCGAATCTGATCAGAATGTAGAAACTTCCCTCAGGCTGGAAGGAATTAGTGTTTCATCAAAACTGTGCGACAACAGTGTTTCCACACGAAAAATAAGCCTATCTTTTAGAGGTGTCCAACTTCTGGGACCTTTCAGGCATGATTACAGGAAAAATTCAGCTACCTGTTCACAGGCCGCCTAGTTTAGCGAGGTCCCATCCTAGGCAACACAATACAGCTGTCACCTATTGCTTTCATTTGGAAAACAAAGTGTACAAAAAAATTTCAATGAGACAATTTCCATCTATTACCTCCCGAACCTGCACTCAAAGATATTTGAGTCCCTGAACGAAGTGCAACCCTAGAGTCACTTACGAAGGTTGCCCACTGTCACCACAGCAACTCTTCCACTTACTTTAGGCTGTTTCTTTACCGACACAAGGGGGGAAACCCCAGAAAAGATTGTATCTCATTACATGCAAGGAATAATATCAAATATCTCTCTTCTCTCTCCCTGCAAGTATTCTATATATGTGTTATATACAACTTTAATATGCATGTCCTCACCAATCGCATTAAACATGGTCAATCATCCAAAAGCATTATGCATATTGTTCTCTTTATTTTTCTGCATGAGTCTTTTGAAATATATTCCCTCTATTTACAGAGGCTCTAGTTTCAACACAAAAAATTACTACATTCTATGGATCTCTGTCAAGTTTAAAACTCTGATAATGAAATTGCAATCTCTCATAAAACTGACACGTCAAAATCATTGAGTTGATGTCACCAAAAATACTAAAACACTAACTTTATTGTCACAAAGCTATAAAGCAAAAGAAAACAACCCAAATAATCATACAATATACCTGGAGGTCCTTGAGTGTTTTTTCTCCTTCTGCCGTTACTTGTATAACCACCTAAAAACAACTAAAAGTGTACTTGTTAACAAGATCCACTAGTATCTAATTCACAAGACTACAAATGAATTTATACAACATTTCAGCATGCACTTCAACAATAATAACGAATTCCCTTGCATGGATATACATGCATAATTTCGAATATTCTTATACAAGATAAACAAAATCATAGGCACAGAATTATAGAAAAATAAAAGATATCTTATGTTCAAGGGTTTAAGATGTCCCGAAGAATCCAACCATTGAATCAAGTGCAAGTCAAGATATAACGGGTCCTAGGGCACTAACATACCATCTAATTCTAAGCCATTATGGTTCAAAGTTTAATAAAGTTTCAAAGCATGCTATAAACAATTAAAATGCATTTAGATAAACTCATCTTTGATGTAATAAGTAATCGAACATGAAGAAAATAAATAACTTTCATGCTTGCCATTTAAATTTTAAAGGATCAAAGACAAATCCAATGGCGATCATGTATATCAAGATATAATCAGTAAATAAAGATATAAATGGATAAAAACTTGAAGAAGTGTAGATTCCAAGAAGACAACGAGTCAAACCTTAGAAAATTTCAAATATCCTATTTATAAATGTGATTCAAAATTAAAAGATAAAGGCAAGACATACTTGTTTGTTGGATACAGTGATTTGTCCAAGGCCTATAGACTTCTTGATTGGAACACAAACAAAATGGCCATAGGCAAAAGTGTCATATATATTTGGAGAGGACTCTAAGTATGACTTTAATGATAACCTTGAAATCAGAATTGGTCGTGTTCATTTGGAACAAGCTATTAAGGCTAATGATGATTCTAAAGCAGTCTTCAAAGGAAGAAAAGAAAAAACACAGTGGCTTGAAAAGACCTTACGAGTTAGAGAAGATGAAATGCGTTAGAATGTTAAAGGAGATGAGACAAGAAGCGCTAAGGAAAAATTGCAAGCTAACTTAGCATTGGTGCATTCAGAGTTTGATGAGGAACATAAAGTCCAAATTAAGGATAAGATTGCATCAACCGTCATCAAAGACAAGTTTAAGTTATCTGCTGAAGGAGACAACTCAAAGTCTTATTTCAAGAAAACGGTTGGAAGATTGATTCACACTTAGTTCAAGGAAAAAGTTGAGTACAAGCAAAATTCAAAAGATGGGTTGGGAAGGCTCAACAAGTATTAAGGAAACAACAAAATACAGCTTGGAATATAGTTGGGTACAAATGGAACATGATATAATATGGATCATGTGTAAGGTACAGGGCAGATGTGGTACAAGATATTTGTATAGGACATAGGTACAAGGCACCTGTGTAGGACATAGGTGCAAGACACATATGCAGGATACAAGTATAGGTTTAGAGTACATGATTCTGTCAACTCTACAGGATCAACACAACGGGGCAAAATGACTCGATGTTCAGTGACACTTCATCACAAAGCCAATGCAAAATGGTACCAGTTCCAGGACATCTTCATTGGACCTTTGAGAAGGCATACATTTCATGTGTCAGTCAATGTGTGACCATTCAAGGGGGAGGGGGGTGTTGGAAAGAGGAGGTGAGTATCAATGTCGAAGGAAATCCCAACATAGAGATATGCCACTATAATAGTAAGACTTACCAATACTATCGACATGTATATAACAACCACAATCCAAAAAGGGCCCACAAGGCATGAAACCGAAACAGTGAGTGAAGTTAGTACCGGAGTGAGGGTGGATGCCAGATGCCATCACATCAGCAGAGGGACTTGTTACCACTCAAAACTGGAAGGGATCAAATAGACACTTAGGGAATGTGCCAATGTCACGTCACACAATCCCTCTCACTTCGGGCTAATGTTTTCTAGCCTCAGGGGGGATCCCTATTGATCTAAAGTAGAAAATATTAAATTGTAACCTACAAAATACTTATCTGCAAACTATACTTGCTGTAATCTTTAAAAACAGTTCATATTTCGGCAACTAAATACTTTAGGACTGTAAGTACAATTCAGAATCCAGATTTACACCTAGGAATGTCAAATCAGCTCAAATGTAGTGTAAATATGCACTAATTCACTCCAGATATGCACTAAAAAGTTGCAGATTTGCAAGTTTATAACTCAAAATTTGGCAAACAAACTTCTTTTATGTATTTTTGATTGGTGTCTTAGATCCATCGAGCATGGAATCAAAGAAAAAGAGAAAATCGATTGAGCAAGCAATATCCCAAGGCCAAGCACTTAAAAAATTATGCATCAATCAATCAAACTCATTAATGAACAAAAACTGGATGCCAAAAGTGTGTTACCTTTATTCCAGAGTTATCAATACAAAGTCTGAAGATAATAGTTCCATGCCAAGAGCACTTCAGGGGACGAACTATCATTTTTCAAGTACTTTACTCACACCATGCTTGTGAACAAAGTCACATGAACATCATGGGCAATGTTGCAAATATCATTCAGGGAAGATATCATCGACGTTCCAGAAAGAAACTTATCAGAAATATTGGGAAAAATATCAAAAATTATTTGAAAATATCAGCAAAAATAAACTTGTACTTGAAAAACTCGGAAACTATCGAACAAATTGGCAACCTGGAAAATTCAGGAGAACTCGGAGATAATTGTAACACTAGTCATGGGAGCAACCTCCAATTCTCATTCACAAATTTACTCAACAATTTGACATGAAAGGACAAGGGAGTTGGTAGTATGGAAGAATGAATGGACTCAAGCAATAACCAATAAATGGTCTCAATAACCTTTCATCTCTTATACATTGAGAATGGGAGTGTACAAGGAAAATTACTAAGAATAGAAAGAGAAAAGCATGATGAGAATAACCCTAGGAGGGCGCCCTCTGAGTACTTATAATAGAATGAGAAAAGTTTCTCCATTAGGGCGCACTAGTGAGGATGAGATTTGTCAAAAATATCACTAGGAGCTATCAAGAAAAACTCCTCATGTAGGGGACCTACCAAAAATAATTCTTCAAGTAGGGGCTAGGGCACACTAGTCTGCCAAGAATAGTTGGTGAATAGTACTCAGAATAGGCTCAAATGGGGCACCCTCATCCCTCCTGGAATGACTGCATGCAAGATAGGATAGATGATCTCAAAAAAGTCTCCAAATAGGGCACATTCCTAAACTAAACCAAGTCTGCTTGAAGGACAAGCCACAACCTGCTTTTCTTGGACCACAAGTCAAATAGAGATAGGCCAAACCACCAAATAAGGCTTACAAGTGGAGCACTCCCCTTCAGCCAAGAATAGACCTCGTGCAAGACAGAAAAAGTCAAACTATGTGATTTCCAAGTTAGGGCGTACTTCTCCAAGCTCTAAATATATGTATGCTTGACACACAAGTTAACCAGTATAGAAACATGCTTGGATAGGTAGTAATCCAAAGATGGATGAATTGCAAAGATTAGAAGTCCAATTGCACTCCCTCAAGCAAGGTGCACTCATCTCTAGCTCGTCAATCACTAGATTAGAAGTCAAGCAAGGTTCAGTCACTCATCTCTAGCTCGTGTTGGATAAGGTTCAGTCCAAGGATAGAAAGTAGGTCGCCTCCTCAAAAAATGTGCCCTCGTCCAAGACAGAGGTCTTGGAGCAGAAGTCAACCTGCAAAAATATACTTGCTTGATGTGCAAGTCACTCTAAAATAGAACTATAAGTTCTTATCCAAGAAATTAGTGGATGAGGTCCAAGTAGGGTGCACCCTGTTATCCACTGAGTTGCACTCTCTGGACTTGCAGTTGAGCCACCAAAGTTTGAGCAATCAAATGCTCAGTTTTCAAAGTTCGGAAGTTCAACCGGTCTATTTGACCAACTTTTTCCACATTTCCATACCCTACGGGGAATTGTAATAAGAGATGTTACATGATGAACTTTGTAAAAGGTTTAGCCACCTAAGACTTAGACATGAGATGTTACTCTGGAGAATTGTTTTTACTTGTTAATTATATTCTGTTGTCTAAGCAATTTATAATTTCCGAGTTTTTTCACTCAATTCCTCCAAAGCTGGAGTATATACTCATGGTTAGGCCTTAGCATGGTCCTCTAAGTCTAGTGTCTAATGTATATTACTATGCTAAACATTCTCCTAGAGTTTTATGGAAATGTGCTAAGCCCCCTTAGGATTTTTCAACTTTTCAGTTATTAAAAAAATTTCCCATAAAAAAGATTATTTTAATTGTAATTTGAAGTTGTAATAAAAAGTGGTACTAAGAGGCATTATATGCCTTGGGGGTGTTCATTTTTTAACCTAGAACACCCACTTTATCTAAGTACCCACTTTTGTGAATGAAATTAGTGATTTTAATCACTAAAAACTTAATTTTACTCACAAAACCCAAAAAAGACATAAAAAAATCAGGAAAAAATCAGCAATGCTAAAATTTAGCGAAGTTGTCGGAAACATGTTTTGACATGTTTTAAGTCAAATAAAGCCTAAAAAGCTATGTGGCAACCAAAGGAGAGCTTCTATTGGTTGAAGGCTTGAATGAGATGGCACCCCCATTGAGTTTTGGCATGTGCTTAAAGGAGAAGTGTGCCCCTCTTGAGAGGTGGCACATTCTAGAGTGGGCTGCCTACCTCTTGAGAGGCGGCGCCCCTCTCTACCTTCCTCCTTCTCCACTTGGCATTCATATGAGTGTTGGGAAAGGTGGCAACCAAGTGATCAACACTTAGCTCTCTTCCTCTCACAAGTGGTGCACCCTCCCTCTCCACTTGGTGCGCCCTCCTCCCTTGGGCTTCTCCCTCTTTTGCTATAAATCAAAGCATTCTCCCATTGCAATCTAGTTGGAGCTAGTGAAGGATTGTTATTGTAAATCATTTATACTATCATTCTATTTGGAATAGAAGGCTTTGGAGGCCATTTTTGGTGATCAAGCTTCATGTGTGGATCTTATTTGTCAATGGTGTGCTAATTTGTGAGGTAACTTCTTTTGTTCTTTTTGTTTAATTATTGGATTGTAGCCTTCAAGTGGAGTTGTCTCCAAGAAGGGTAAGACTAGAAGAGCTACGTTGCTTTATAGTTTTATTGTTTATTGTATATGAATATTTTATGTTGCATATCCACTTCGGTTAATGTTTATGCTTTTCTTAAGATTTCTTATGCAAGAACATTATTCTATTAATATTTTATTGACAAAAAGTATCTAAGTTTGCGGGATCTCACAACTTGAAGAGGAGGATAGGCTTTGCTGCACTCTCTTCTCCTTCAAGCTCTTAAGAAAGACAAAAGACCCTCTTTGATCCATCAAGAAGACTCCATCTTGCACAAAGTTCCAAGGCTTTGAAGATCCTTCTCTCTCTTTCTCAAATTTCATCATTATTTCTTGGTTACTTTAAAGATCTTATATGCAAGTTATTTGAATTTGATTTAAAGCTTAAAGATATCTAGTTTCAATTTTGCATTTATAGGAAAAGCTAGATCTATTTTTTGCATCTAAAGTTTCATTTAAAAGCATAAGATCTAGAGTAGGAAAAGAGCTAGTTTTGTCAAATTTCTCTTCTAAATTCATAAAGGATAAAGATAGTCTCTTTTTCTAAGTGTTTCATTTAGATATTTGGCAATTTAGTGCTTGCAATTTGCTGCCTTAAAATAGCAGCAAAAACTCCTAAGGAAGCAAGCTTTCTAGCTTGATTCCTTAAGATCATTTTTGTAATTTTTCAGTAAAGTTTACTTAGGAATTTTTTGGGCTTTTAGTACTAACACCCCAAGACACTTTTAAAGTGTTTTTGGGCATATTATATCTTGGTTTGCTTGCTGTTTTGTGCAGGTTTGTGAAAGAACAAAGGCATATGTTGTCCAAATCTTGAAGATTCGAAGCTTCCAACATCCCCAAAAATACCTTATATCTTTGGAAAATATTGTAAAAGTCTAATTTTTCATTTTCAATCCATTTTATAAGGATCCTTGTCTCATTTAAAGAGATCCAAAGTCTCTTCAAGAGACCATTGTAACCGAGTTAATAAAATAAGTGAGCCAAGGGAGCCCTCACTTTGTGTTTCCCCTTGGGGGGTTGGTGTTGTGGTTTTGGAGCAATTTTTTTATTTTAGTTCTTTCTCTTGCTTTAAAATTTAAAACAACAATCACATAGATTAGATTTCAATTTGTCAAGTAATACTTTAATTGCTAGATTAGATTTCCCTTGTGCAACTTTAATTTCTGCATTTTCAAAGTTGGTAAATAAACCGTCTCCTCGGCTCCTCGCAAGAGGCTGGTCAATGAAGACTTAGTAATTAGAAAACTTTTCCTTTCAGCATTTTTTACTTTCTTGTTTAAAATAAACATTTCTCCTCAACTCCCAGTGTTGTTCATGACCCTTCCAGTTGCGAGCTTGTTTCGATCTTCTGGGAGTAAGTTTCATACATGCTGGGCTGGTCAATGTGGAGTAGTAATAATAGGAAAATCTCAAAAGAGGACTATTGCTTGGCTTTAAGAACCACCTAGGGGAAGTATGCGAAGTTTCACTGAATACCTTGGGCTTGTTCCCCTCGGTGTTGGACCTCCGGCACCTCTAGTGGGCTTGTTGGCGAAACCATTGGGTTTCGGCAAGTTCTTAGCAAATCTTTGAACTAAAGGGATAACCTCTCTAGAGGCCAAATCTAGATTAGCTCTTAAACTTTTATTTTTTGCAAATAAAATTTATTTCATTAACCTACTATCAATAAAGACAATCTAATAAAATACGCGATCTACAACTGCCCACGATACCTTTAAGGCACTGGTCTCATTTCACATTTTTACAAATCCATTTGCTTCAAGTAATTTACTTTTTAGTTATTTATCTTGAAGTATTTCCTTTTACTTGCATCTGTTATCTCAAGTATCCTTTTATGCAAGTATTTCTTATGTATCTTGTGGTTGTTGATTGATATATGCTCTTAGAATAAATTTACTTCATATATTGTCTTTTGCAATAAACTCCTAGAATACTAATTGCTTAGATTTAGTTTTAAGCCTTAGATTATTTTCTTTAGGGACTACTCCCCTTGGCTTCGCTGAGAATTAGCCTAGACGGAGGAGTTGAGGATTAGGTGATAGCACCTTAACTCTAACTTGCCCCCAAGGACACATCAAGTGGATTGAAGATTTCTTCCACGTTACCCAGGTGTGTATAAAGGCGACAACATTTTTGCCGTCGTTGTCGGGGATAAATCTTTCTATTCCAAGAATACGACCTTGTTTTCCTTTTTTGTTTTTACTTAGTTTTTTTATGCTTGTTGTTTATCATAATTAGACTCGATCATCTGGTGACTCCACTAAATTCCAATTTGACTAAGTATTCTACAAGAAAGAATTCAGAAGGCCTAGTTAACTTCATCCCCAAACCCGAACAAGTTTACAGGAGGAGGTTAGCCAAAGCCACTTCTCGTAAAATCCTTAGTCATTTAGGATCTCAACCTGCTTCTGATATTCACTTGCTTTTTGTTAATAATTGTATTTCAGAAATGGCTATATATGATCCGTGTGACTTTTCTAATATAAATGGATATCCTCATGCAATTCCTGAAAAAACAATTGAAAAGTTACCTAGTTTTCAAGGAAATAATGTTGTTAGTGCTAAAATGCATGTTAAGTCTTTTATGAGATGCATAAATAAATGGTGTGTTGCACATGATCATGAAGATGTCAAAATGAATTTATCTATTCTATCCTTAGAAGATGATGCTTCAGACTAGTATGAAGATAACCCAAACAACAAGTTCAAGACTTTGAAAGATCTCCTAGATGCCTTCATCAAGAAATGGGGGGAGAAAAGAGATCATCGTAACTTGTTAGCTGCCCTCAACACAATAAGGAAGAATGAAAATGAAATTATGGATGAATTTAATAACAAGTTCAATGAATTGGTTTCAAGATTGCATACAGACATCAAGCCTCTGGATAATGCTATCTTGATTTATTACATTGAGGCATTTGGTGGTGAAATGAGGTATCAGTTAAGAAATAAGGAACCCACGAACCTCAAAATTGCTCAAGAAATAGCTAATAAAATTGATGCAAGCCTTGGGGAAATCAAATCTGTAGCATCCCCGACCTCACACCGGTAGGGACATGCCACTCCTCAGACGCTCTACTTAGCTCTGAAACCATCTTTGTAACATTCCCAGCCTTCAACAGGCTAGGCCATGCTACTCCCAAACATTCTTTCATGCTCAGATACCAATTTGTAACGTCCCCGACCATTCATGTCGGGCCACGCTACACCGGAGAACACATCCGTTCTCTGTGCGGAACGTACTGTAACATACTT
Organism: Picea engelmannii; assembly: GCA_009831015.1. Lineage (NCBI taxonomy): Eukaryota > Viridiplantae > Streptophyta > Pinopsida > Pinales > Pinaceae > Picea > Picea engelmannii. The sequence continues at coordinate 156,065 of ML788415.1, forward strand.
AGCATCCTAACTAAGTTATGTCTCATAAAAAAATTTAACTGCATGCAATTAAAACATATGCACACACAGAACTCTTGCGGAAGCTTAATATATATAAAACGTGAACATACAAATACG
>ML788415.1:156924-170501 GCA_009831015.1 Picea engelmannii
GCAGTACATGCGCGCGCTACACCATGGAAGATATATGTCAAAATATATAAAACAGCTCACCAGCTTAAGTACATTTGCATTTATATTTACAATTGGGTTCAGCCTAGGGATATTACAAAATCTTCCAAGGTTCACAAGGGGTGGTTCTTCCAGACAATTAGAGTCTAAAGAAAAAGCAACAGTTCCCGATAATAAAGATCCTTCTTATGACCCTTTAAAGGCCATAACATAAATCGTTAAAAGAATGGAGGCAGTCCATGCTACTCAACTTAGTGTTTTTCAAAATAGGTTGATAGCTATGGAGAGGTCCCAAAATAATAGGTTCCGACCTAGGCCTAACAATGAAAAGTGGCAAAAGAAAGGTCTTCCTCAATACCAAAGGCCACCAAATCAGTTGGAATCAAATAATGTGGTAAATGAAGAAATACCACCATTTTGCAGAGCATGTGAAGACTTTCATGAAGAGTCTACCTGCCCAATCTTTTGTCAGATAAATGAACAAGGCTTGCCTCAAACAAGCAATTTTGTGGGAAACTCAAGAAACTATAATCACATTAACAATTTTGGTGAAGCTCACCCCTTATCAATAAATTATTGGATCCAAATGCAAGAAAGAAATGATCAAGCCAATGAGGTGGTGGAAGAATATGACAATGTTACAAAGTTGTATGGACAAAAGCCCACAAATGAGCAGATTTTTGAAATGGCCAAGCACAAAGGAATAGTCTACCAACGGAAAGGGAAGGAGGGTCCAAACAAGTCTCAAACAAACATTCCTAAGGTAATTACTCCTCTAATTACTAATCTAACTGTTGATTTAGGTAATTGGATTTCAAATGCAAAAGTTTTGGTTCCAGTGTCAGATCTTCTCAAAATTCCTTCACAAAAGGAAAAACTTTTCAAAGCAATAAATGTTCCAAGTGATAAAATTATTGTCAAAAATCAAGAAAAGGAGAAGGAGCATCTTGAAGATCCTGCAGTTGTTTTGACTAGCAAAGATAGAACCAAAGAAGAAAATCCTCCCTTCTTTGTGTCCTTAGAAATAAATGATCAATGGTTGCATAATTGTATGTATGATTATGGAGCTTCATCCAACATTATTACTAAGGAGATCATGCAAAGATTAGGTCTTAAAGTAATAAGACCTTACCACAATGTGTGTGCCATGGATTCCAGGGAAATTGAAACCCATGGGATTATCATAGATTTTCCAGTCAAGCTAGCTTTCTGCCCAGATTTTGCTTTCAAAATGGATGTGCTTGTAATTAATGTTCCAAATGCTTGGGGTATGCTTCTTTCTAGAAAATGGGGAGCTCACATGGGAGGTTGCCTAAATATGGATCTGGCCTTTGCAACTATCCCTTACCCTCCTCCATCAACCAAGAATTCCAGGCTCTTTAGAGAAATAGAAAGTAAGTATCACATTGAGGATCCCGAGGAGCCAATGAATGAGTTCATCTGCCAAATGTCTGACATGGGTAATTTCTCAATATGTTCAAACTTCCTAGCACCAGTTGAAGAAAAGTTTAAAGATGAAAAAATAAGTAATAAAGCTTGGAAGATGAACTTTGATGGTGCACATTCAAGGTCAGGAAAAGGGGTGGGAATTGTTCTAGTTTCACCAACAAGGAAGTCGTACAATTTTGCTTTCAGACTAGAGTTTGATGCAACAAATAATGTGGTTGAGTATGAGGCACTTCTACTTGGTTTGGAAATTGCTAAAGACATGGGGATTAAAATTTTAAATATCAAAGGTGATTCAGATTTGGTGATTCTCCAGGTAAAAAATAAGTATGCATGCAAAAGTGAGAGGTTGAAAAGATACAGAAATGCCATCTGGGATACTATAGAACTGTTTGATGCTATAGATCTCATTTCAATCCCTAGGGAACATAACAACTTGGCAGACAGCTTGGCAATAGAGCTTCAACCCTTCAACCCTCAGAAGATCTATTACATGGTAAAGGAAAGATGGAAATAATCTTTAGTCCTTCAGTTCCAGATAATGTTGATCGTTGGCAAGTTTTCAGAGATGATGAGAAAATCTTAAGGTTCATCCATAATGTTCAGGAATTCTTCGGTTTCAATGTCAGCTACAAAGAAGAAGGAAAAGATTATATTGAGGAAGATAACCCCATAAAAAATCCAATCCCTAGAGGAATAACTTCTTTAGAAAAGATCGTTGACATGCATGACATGCATAAAAAGAAAAAAGAAGTAATAAAGCCTGGCAGTTACATTGAAATAAACATTGGGACAGAGGAAGTCCCAAGGCTCATAAAAATCGGAAAGGATACTTCTGAAAAGGAAAGAAAAGAATTAATAAGTCTTGTCCATGAGTATAGGGATGTATTTGCATTCACATATGATGAACTCAAAGCTTATAAAGATGATGTGTTTCAACATACTATCCCACTCAAAGAAGACACAAAACCTTTCCGGCAAAAACTTGGGCGAATAAATCCTAAGTTAGCACCATTGGTCCAAACTGAACTCAAAAGGATGTTGGATGTTGGCATCATTGCTCCAACAGGGCATTCTTCATGGTGTTCTAACTTAGTAGTAGTTAGAAAGAAAAATGGGGGAATAAGACTATGCATTGACTTTAGAAATCTGAATCTAGCATGCATTAAAAATAACTACGCCCTACCCAACATGGAAACTCTATTGCAAAGGGTTACAAGTTCCAAAATAATGTCCATGTTGGATGGCTTCTCTGGTTATAATCAAGTGTTGGTGAGGAAGGAGGATCAAAATAAAACAACCTTCACCACACCATGGTACACTTTTGAGTATCTAAGAATGCCCTTTGGTTTATTAAATGCAGGTGCTACCTTTCAAAGGACCATGGATTTTGCTTTCCATGAGTTAATGGGCAAAATCATTGAAATCTATCAAGATGACTTAATTGTTTTCTCAAAAGAGAGATCAGATCATGTGGGTCATCTTAGACAGGTGTTTGAAAGATGTCGGAAATATGGCATCTCCTTGAATCCGGCTAAGTCAATTTTGGGTGTTGATGAAGGCAAGTTGTTGGGTCATATCATTGCAAAGGACAAGGTAAAAATAGATTCAGAAAGGGTGCAAGCCATACAAGGAATCCCTTTGCCCCTGTTATCGCACAATCTATACTTGCCCAAAGCCTGAAGGCAAGTAGGCTTAGATTGACGTAACACGGAGGTAACCCTATCACTGTCACCCCAATAGGGTACCTCTTTCTCTTTAGAAGGAGGAAAGCCTCACTCCAAGGGAGACGTCCCAGGACCTAGTTGGTTTATGAAGGGAAAAAAGATACAGTGAAAACCCACCCCTCTCTATAGGTCACTCAGTGGAAGAAGTCACTTTGGTGAAGTTGAAAGGACAAGGGAAAATGAAAATGAGTTTGTACCTGCCCTTTAGCAATAAAACATCAAACATTAGTAGCAACCGTTATAATCAATGACTTTTTAAACAAATTATGTGTTGCCTGAACAAGTTACTATACAATGAAAGTGAGATCACAGTAGCAGCAATGTATCTTGAAAGGTGCAAGTTATGATGACAAGGAAGAGATACAATAGTCTTGCAAACTTGATAATGGTTTGTCACTCACACTTTTCAAGATAAATACAAGTCAATGAATGACTTAAATGGCTGTCCAAACAGCATTAATTAATGATGGTGACAGCAATAAAACCACTTCAGAAAAGTACTATAATAGAGCAATAAGACACTACTTCAATATCCAATGATTATGGTTTGCTTAGTACAAATGCCAATGGTTTTATGGATGATTTTAGGGCTGTTAAGGGCTGCAACAATGGCTGTAACAGCAGCTATGACAGCGGTAACACCTTCAGAATTTGCACTCTAAAAAGGCAAATAAACATACATTTTAACAATTATTGATAGTACTTTGCCTTATACAAATTATGGGATGACTTAGATGGTTAGTAGGCTAATATAAGCTGCAAAATGATAGCTGTAGCAGTGATTATGACAGCAGCAAATTAGTTGTTAGTATTTCTAGACTAGGTTAGCAAATTAGTAGAGTATAAAGTGAAAGAGTTTGAGTATGAAGTGAAGGAGTTTGAGTTTAGTCTTGTTAAGAGGTAAGAGAGGAGGACTAGTGCCTTCAAGAATAATGGAGTCAAGGAGGACAACTTCTTCTAAGACTGCAAATTAATGATGATGCACCAAAGTCTAAGAGGGAAAAAGTGTAAGAGAAGTAGTAACTTAAGTCCTCCTAGACTTTGACCTCAAGAGACAAAATGCTAGGCTGTAGGCAAATCTAGGCCCTAGCGCCTTGCTCTCCTTAGCCTTTTTATGGAGTAAAACTTATGCAACAATAACTAAATCCAAACTCTTAGAGTGCTAGCAATTTTGGGCTCTAGAGTTACACCAGTTACTAGATCAATTCAATGAAAAGCTTGGCAAATAAAAAGTAAGAAAGTAGCAACTTAAGTTTCTTACTTCAAGCATTAAATACACCATGGAATTTCATAATCGTGTATGAGCAAATAAAACCATACAATAAACCATTCAATAGATGACAAAATGCAGATTTCACTTACTTGCACCAAGATTAATCATGAGAATACCATGCAAGATCACCATAAAACTTCCAAAATTGATCCAAGTTGCAAAATTCAGCCTTAAACAAGAGTGGCGCCTCACAATTTCAGCCAATAACCCTAATAGGGCGCAAATTTCAGACCTCTTATCTCCAAGGACAAGTTTTTATGTAAAAATGAGAGTAGTTTATGTTTATTTATACAAAATTTTGACCTTTAATTAATTTTCAAGTCAAAAACAAGGCCGACCTGGCCAATTTACAACAAAATTCAATTTTGACATAAATAAAATTAATTTGCATCTAGAAACACCTCCAAGGGTGGCATCATGCCCCTCTAGGGTGACATTGAGCCCCATAAGTGAAATGTTGGGCTGGAAAAGTGGGGTGCTTGGCCTCCAAAATCCCCAAATGATGCCCACACATGCCACCAGGCTCACAAATGCCTCCAAAAATGAAACCCTTGCTCTAGGTGACGTCTAGGGCTATGATGGTGACGTCCAGGGCCCTCAAGGGCTAACGTCCATGTGGGAAGAGCAAGGTCCCCTGGGTCTAGGTCTGCCAGGGTGCCTCCAAAGGCAACGTCCTTCTTTCTCCCGGTGCAAGTCTTCAATTTCTTCTTACCCCTGGCTGGGGTTTCAACATCCATCTGTGGGCTTTAAACCCCCATGAAGGTCTGAGCTAATCATTCCCTCATGTGTACTTGTCCACCAAGCAAGGTCCTGCAGCAACAACAAGTACGCCCTCCAGGGGTTCATAAATCACAGGGATCATAGCATGTAAATCACATCCAATAATTAAATTACCCAAACATGTGCATCAAGCCCCCCTTAACCCAGACAAATGCCCAAAGACGTTATGCAATTTGACAAGTTAGGTTTGGAGAAGGTCTTAGGGTGTCCTATTGGGCTAACCTCTCTTAAGTTTGGGATGTTTCCCAGGTGGAGTCCAATCCAAGTCATGTAAGTGTATGAGGTGGCATGGGGTAGATGTTTGGGCATGGGGTGCATGTAATAACAAGGAAATGTAAAGTCTTACTTGTGGGTGCCTTTGTAGAGGGCGAGTTGCACCTTGTCATAAATGCAATTGTTTCCTAGCCCATTCATTGCCTTTTACTCTTAGCTTTATTTATTTTGATCTTTAGCTCTTGTGCTTCAAGGGAATAGTTGAGGGCCACTATCATGGCTTGATGACCAGAGGTGACAACGTTATCCACAAACATTTCACGGAAATGAGAAGGATGGCTCATGATGAGACCCTCTTTCTCTTGGCTATGCCACCAAAAGCCACTACCCTGGTTTGGTGACCAAATAGATAGTCATACCGCTACATGTCCATGGTCATAATAGGTTGGCTCATGATGAGACCCCCTATCCATCAACTAATACCTTGAGTGTTTATGTTATCTTATGGGTCCCCTTTTCTTACTGAGAAATTTTTCACTGCTTTCTTGGGGATCCCTGGGCGAAGCATCTCGAAGGTTTCAACATTGGATTTTAACTCTTGCCATCTACTTTTACCCTCTAGGCCTTTAGCCCCTTCGTCCCACAATGTAAGGTACAACCCTTCCTAGTGTAGCCAATCCCAATGGACAAACAAGGATAGGGGAGATGAAAGGAATAAAGATGGAAAACGGAAAGTGTGGAGGGGACGAACAATGAACTTTCACAGATCCACCCAGTAGCAACCCATTCTAAAGGGAAACCAACTTACTAGAGCACCCTACCACCCCTCTAGGTATGAATGAGGCAAAGAGCATAATTTCCAAGCAAACGTCATGAAATGAAGAAGGATTCAATACAACATATTCAAGTGCTTCAAAAATCAGAGTGATACATACCATGATACCCGGACTCATTACCTCATGGAGCAAGACCCACCGTTACTCCAGGACCAGGCTGGTGGGATGGATACTGATGTCGGTGATAAGTGGACTGCACTGATGAAAATAGGGGCCCTCCGAGGCCATGCCCAAGTCATCTGGCTCTCAGTACTCCATGTCTAGGACATGTGGGCCTCGAGACGTGATCTCCTTAGTTATCCCTAGGCTAGGGGATAACAGCCCCAAACCAAGAAATCCCTCCAATCTTTTCTTGGTCAGATCAACTTTGTTAGGAGGTTCATCCCAAACCTAGCCGAGACCATGAAGCCTATCCTCAAACTCTTGAAGAAGGATGTCAAGTTTGAGTGGACAGAAGAAGGAAGACAAGCATTTAAAAACATTAAGGACTCAATTGGTAAATCTCTTGTGCTAATTAGTCCAAATTACTCTAAAGACTTTCAGATCTTTTCCTTTGCTTCTGTAGATACTATAGCAGGGGTGTTGCTTCAAAAGAATGACGAGGGCCAAGAGCAACCCATTGCTTTCATGAGCAAGGCATTACAAAACTCTGAGCTTAATTACACAACTATGGAAAAGTAACCGTATGCCTTGGTCAAGTCCCTTAAGCATTTTCGAGTTTACATAGGATATTCAAAAGTTGTGGGGTATGTACCTCACTTGGCAGTAAAAGATATCCTTGGACAACAAGATTGATTGGGGGTCAGGGGAAAGTGGGTTTCCAAAATACAAGAGTATGACTTAGAGATAAAACCCACTAAGTTAATCAAAGGTCAAGGATTAGCTCAAATGCTAACAGAAGGAAATGAACAAGCTTTGGACCTAATCTGTCAAAACAGTCAATCTAGGCCAACCTTATCATCAGAACTTCAAAAGTTAGAACAACACGAATGGTATGTGGATATCATTTTCTTTCTTCTAATCTCACATGCCCAAGTCATTTAATCGGTCATAAAAGAAGAGCATTGAGGTTGAAAGTAGCTAAGTATTGTATCATACAGGATGGATTGGGGTGGAGGAACCCCAATGGGGTGATACTTAGATGTGTTGATGAGCTTGAGTCCAAAAGACTTTTGGTTGACTTTCATTCAGGATTTTGTGGTGGGCATTTTGCAACTAAAACTACTGGCCTACTATCTTTTCAGATGTGCATAAAATGGTTAGGGGTTGTTAGCAGTGTCAGTTGTTCACTGGGAAGCAGAAGCTAGCAACCTTACCCTTACAGCCAATAGTGGTAGAATCCCCTTTTCAGCAGTGGGGGCTTGACTTTATTGGTCAGTTTAAAGATAATTCAAGTAATGGCTATACTTGGATAATCACAGCAATTAATTATTTCACAAAGTGGGTAGAAGCTATACCCACCAAGTCAACAACTGACAAAGTGGTCATGGAGTTTCTTGAAGATAAGATTATCACAAGGTTCGGTGTGCCAACAAAGATAACTACTGATAATGCCAAGGCCTTTAGTTCAACAGAATTTTCATCATTCTGTTTCAAGTATGGCATTATATTGTCCCACTCTTCAAACTACTATCCCCAAGGCAATGGTCTTGCTGAGTCTAGCAATAAGAACTTAATGACTATCCTTAAGAAAACAGTTGGGGATAATAAGAGGTCATGGGATAATAAGATCAAGTTTGCATTATGGGCTGACAGGATTACAAAGAAAAGTGTTACAGGAAAGAGTCCCTTTAAGCTTGTTTATGGGCTTGATGTCACTTTGCCAATTCATCTAAAGCTTCCACTGTATCAGTTTGTTCATAAATGTGGTTTGGATGAAGACTTTCACCAAAATAGAATTGATCAAATAATTGAAATTGATGAAAGTAGAAGGAAGGTCTTAGATCAAAGTATAAGAAATCAGGAAAAGGTAAAGAAGACTTTTGATAAGTCTTCAAGACAGAGAGATTTCCAAACAGGTGATACAGTCCTTCTATGGGACAAACGGAAGGAGAAGCCAGAAAGTCATGGCAAGTTTGACAATTTATGGGCAAGGCCATACATTATTCAGGATGTAGCTGGCAAGAACTCTTTCATCTTTAGTAGATTGGATGGTGAGAATTTGACGCTTCCAATAAATGGTCAACTCCTCAAACTATTTTTCAACGAAGTCATCTGATGTCCATGGGGACATCTTTTGTATCATATTCTTTAAACCCTTCTCCTTTGTACTTTACTTTTTCATTTCATGTACATAGTTTATTTTCTGCTTTTTGTATATATACATGTATATTATTCTTGCAACTTACGTTTATTATTGGATTTTATATGGACATGTTACTAATGAGGTGTCGATGATGCAGGTCATCTGATTTTGGATTCTCGTGTGCTCTCCTTCAAATAAAAGATCAAGCACACATCCCCATATGGAGCCAATGTTATCCACTGAGTTGCACTAGCTGGTCTTGCAGTTGAGCTGCCAAAGTTTGAGCAATCAAATGCTCAGTTTTCAGAGTTCAAAAGTTCAGCCAATCTATTTGACCAACTATTTCCACATTTCCATACCCTACGGGGAATTGTAATAAGAGATGTTGCATGATGAACTTTGTAAAAGGTTTAGCCACCTAAGACTTAGACATGAGTTGTTATACTAGAGTGTTTTTTTTACTTGTTAATTATATTATGATGTCCAAGCAATTTATAATTTCCGAGTTTTTTCACTCAATTCCTCCAAAGCTGGAGTATATACTCAGAGTTAGGCCTTAGCATGGTCCTCTAAGCCTAGTGTCTAATGTATATTACCATGTTAAACATTCTCCTAGAGTTTTATGGAAATGTGCTAAGTCTCCCTTAGAATTTTTTAAGTTTTCAGTTATTAAAAAAATTTCTCGTAAAAATGAATTTTTTAATTGTAATTTGAAGTTGTAATAAAAAGTGGTAATAAGAGGCATTATATGCCTTGGGGGTGTTCATTTTTTAACCTAGAACACCCACTTTACCTAAGTACCCACTTTTGTGAGTGAAATTAGTGATTTTAATCACTAAAAACTTAATTTTACTCATAAATGACAAAACCCAAAAAAGACAAAAAAAATCAAGAAAAAATCAGCAATGCTAAAATTTAGCAAAGTTGTCGGAAACATGTTTTGACATGTTTTAAGTCAAATAAAGGAAACATGTTTTGACATGTTTTAAGTCAAATAAAGCCTAAAAGGCTATGTGGCAACCAAAGGAGAGCTTTTATTGGTTGAAGACTTGAACGAGATGGCACCCCCATTGAGTATTGGCATGTGCTTAAAGGAGAAGTGTGCCCCTCTTGAAAGGTGGTGCATTCTAGAGTGGGTTGCCTACCTCTTGAGAGGTGGCGCCCCTCTCTACCTTCCTCCTCCACTTGGCATTCATATGAGTGTTGGGAGAGGTAGCAACCAAGTGATCAACACTTGGCTCTCTTCCTCTCAGAAGTGGTGCGCCCTCCCTCTCCACTTGGTGCACCCTCCTCTCTTGGGCTTCTCCCTCTTTTGCTATAAATCAAAGCATTCTCCCATTGCAATCTAGTTGGAGCTAGTGAAGGATTGCTATTGTAAATCATCTGTACTATCATTCTATTTGGAATAAAAGGCTTTGGAGGCCATTTTTGGTGATCAAGCTTCATGTGTGGATCTTATTTGTCGATGGTGTGCTAATTTGTGAGGTAACTTGTTTTGTTCTTTTTGTTTAATTATCGGATTGTGGCCTTCAAGTGGAGTTGTCTCCAAGAAGAGTAACACTAGAAGAGCTAGGTTGCTTTATAGTTTTAATGTTTATTTTATATGAATATTTTATGTTGCATATCCATTTCGGTTAATGTTTATGCTTTCTTAAGATTTCTTATGCAAGAACATTATTCTACTAATATTTTATTGGCAAGAAGTATCTAAGTTTGCAGGATCTCACAACTTGAAGAGGAGGATAGGCTTTGTTGCACTCTCTTCTCCTTCAAGCTCTTAAGAAAGACAAAAGACCCTCTTTGATCCATCAAGAAGACTCCATCTTGCCAAAGTTCCAAGGCTTTGAAGATCCTTCTCTCTCTTTCTCAAATTTCATCATTATTTATTGGTTACTTTAAAGATCTTATATGCAAGTTATTTGAATCTAATTTAAAGCTTAAAGATATCTAGTTTCAATTTTGCATATATAGGAAAAGCTAGATCTATTTTTTGCATCTAAAGTTTCATTTAAAAGCATAAGATCTAGAGTAGTGATCCTTCACAGAATCCAACAACACCCGCTTGGCCTTCACTTCCCTCTTCTTATGGGCTACCAATTCTTGTGAATCGTTGGGATATGAAATCACCATCTTAACATAATCTTTGAGATCATTCTCTTCCAAGAGCAAAAGAAGCCTAGCCTTCTAGGCCCAGAAATTAGTGGTCCCCTCCAACATGTCCTCCACTCTAAGAGTGCTCACCATTGTGACCTACCTAGAGCAAAAAAACCTGCAGCAACAAAAATCTACAACCACACAAATTTGCAGCAACAAAATATCTACAGCAACTGTGTCTCAAGAGATGACTCCCTCTCTTTCTAGAGCCTAAGCTCTAATTCCATGTCAAATTTTTCAAGGTAATCAATGCATTCAATTTTAGATCTGAAAATTACTTCCAAGTGACCTCAAACCATACACTAGGGTTGTTATCACTGAATAGTTTTACACTAAAATTATGACAGAAAATTACAGTGGAAGCACAAAGATCAAAGATAAATCATCCATACACAACAGACACAAAAATTATGTTCTGTAAAATTTTCTGATTGAGAAATTTTGAGAACAAAAAAAATCCTCCCAGCAAATTACAAATTCAACAAATTCTGGAAAACCCTTCCAACTTGCAAACCTGTTGTACGGCCAGTTGACGTCACATGTATGGCATGCCTGCATGTGTCGTACGAATCACACGTGCGGCCCATTTCTATTGTTGTACGGTTCACACGTGTGGTACGGACTGTACAGATCACACGTGTGGCATGTTTCTCTGTTGTTGTCACGCGTGCGGCTGCCTCTCCCTCCCAAGTGCAGCCTCTCTCTCTTGACAAAAAATCAAAAATACCAAAAACCCTAGGCCAGATTTGCCAAAGTGAAAAATTGCTTTGCTGAAATTGCCACCCCATTCTTCTTGGCACAAGGCTCACTCACTTATGCCTACTCCATAATGTTACAATGAGATGTGATAAGTGTCTCCTCACATTGTCTCTCCTTTTATAGGAGTCTAATGAGTGAGTTTAGGAACCCCTTCTAAACTCAACATTAAATTTGAATTGTTTATTCCTCCATGTGGGTGTGAATCCCCAACCAAGCCCCAGCTCAATATACAAGGGGTTTTCACAAAATGAAAAATGCAATGTGAGTGCCAACAAAGATTCCCACATGCCCAACACCAAGGCTAATGTGGGAATACCTCCCTATGCTATAAAACATCAACATTCTTTCTATACCTTCAAGGAGAACAAGCATGTTGCATAACTGATCCTGTGTGGTCCTTAAATGTGTCGCAATACCATTAACATTTGGTTAGAATGGTATGAAGATTTCTTAGTTGATGATTCTGCCCAGTTGCACTATCCCATCTTGGTGGAATTCTCAGGCCTTTCGATGCAACTTTAGGATATTCTTGAATGCATCTTGGCCTCTCTCGAACAGTTCATCTGCCAGGAGCCTTGACATCTTTTTAGCCCGTGCCCTCTGTTATCCCCCAGCCTAGGGATAACTAAGGAGATCATGTCTCGAGGTCCACAAGTTGTAGACATGGAGTGCCGAGAGTCAGATGGACAGAGCATAGCTCTGGAGGGGCCCTTCTTTTCATTGATGCATCCTACACATCGCCAGCAGCAGCACCCATCACATCGGCCTAGTCCTAAAGTGGCAGTGGGTCTTGCTCCATGAGGTAATGAATCATGGTATCATGGTATGTATCACTCCAATATTGGAAGCACTTGAACATGTTGTAGTGAATCCTTCTTCAGTTCATAACGCTTGCTTGGAGTTTATGCTCTTTTCCCTGTTTAAACCTGGGAGTGTGACATGGTGCCCTAGCAAGTTGGTTCCCCTTAGGGTAGGTTGCTACTGGATGTTTCCTTGAAGAATCATCGTTCGTTCCCTCCATACTTACCACTTTCCATTCTCATCCCTTCCACCTCCCCATCTTTTGGGCATTGGGATATGATACACTAGGAAGGGTTGTACCTTACCTCATGGGAAGAAGGGGCTAAAGGCCCAGAGGGTAAAAGTAGCTAGCAAGAGTTAAAAGCCAATTTTGAAACCTTCGAGATGCTTCGCCTAGGGATCCTCGAGAAAGCAGTGAAAAGCTTCTCAGTAAAAAAAGGGGACCCACAAAATAACATGAACACTCAAGGTATTAGTTGATGGATAGGTCTCATCACGAGTCGGCCTATCATGACCATGAACATGTAGCAGTATGACATTACCACCTATCTGGTCACCAAGCCAGGGTAGTGGCTCTTGGTTGCATAGCCAAAAGAAAAGGGGTCTCATCACGAGCCAACCTTCTCATTTCCGTGAAATGTTTTATGGATGACACTGTCACCTCTGGTCACCAAGCCAGGACAGTGGCCTTCAACTATTCCCTTGTAGCACAAAAGAAAAGATTAAAAGAGAGAGCTAAAAACAAATGGCAATGAATGGGCTAGGAAACAATTGCATTCATGACAAGGTGCAACTCACCCTCCACAAAGGCACCCACAAGTAAGACTCTACATTTCCTTGTTATCACATGCACCCCATGCCACTTCATACACTTACATGACTTGGATTAGGCTCCACCTAGAAAATACCCTCGACTTAAGGGGGATTAACCCAATAGGACACCTTGAGACCCTCTCCAAACCTAAATTTGTCAAACTGCATAACCTCTTTGAGCATGTGTTTGGGGTTAGGGGGGTTTGATGCACATGTTCGAGTGATTTAATTATTAGATGTGATTTACATGCCATGATCCTTGTGACTTATGGACCCCTGGAGGGCGTACTTGTTGTCTCTGCAGGATTTTTCCCGGTGAACAGATATGCATGAGGGGATGACTAGCTAAGACCTTCATGAGGGCTCAAAGTCTACCGATGGATGCTAAGACCCCAGGCCAGGGGGCATGATAGAGATTGTTGATTTGCACCAGGAAGAAGAGGGTCGTTGCCTTTGGAGGCACTTTGGCAGACCTAGACTCAAGGTTTCATGCTCCTCCCACTTGGACATTA
>ML788415.1:178345-198190 GCA_009831015.1 Picea engelmannii
TTCTTTCTCCCTACAACTTTCTCTACTATCTTGAACTGCCAAGTATACTATCTTGAATTGCCATGCAACAACAATTTTTTCTCTCTACTGAAATTAATGTTATCTGAGCCCATTTGAAGACCCGCTCTCGTTGTAGATCAAGATATGAACCCATGTTGACGCATTTCCAAGTTATGATAATTCTGCGCATTTTTGGGCTGAGAGGACTATTTCATTGCGTCCCAAGTGCTACTTTCAATTATAAGCACTTTTTATTTCACTCGAAAAGGTCTCATTTTTCCCAAGATACAGCCATTTTGTCAAAATCCATAGGTATAAACTCGAAATACACCCTTTTTAAATTTCTTTTGCAAAGTTAATATTTTGGTTTTTTGTTTTTTATTTCTGATTTGCAACTCTTTTAGGTCTATGTATGCTCTTTGGCGTGCGCTCTATGCAATATTGGCAAATCAGAAAAAGAATGGAAAGTGTTTTATCTTATGCATGTGCTCTTTGCTCTACGCTTTATGCAAGCTCAGCAAATCAAAAACAGAGAGAAAACTTGCATTTTTCGGGTAAGCTAACCAAGACCTAACCCCATTATTGTTGAGATTCAGAAAAAAAAAATTCAAAATTTTCATTTGTTTTTTGTGTGCGGCTGTGTTAAAGTTTTTTGCAGGCAAAAACAAGGGTTTTGGGGGTAAGCATGCACTTCGAGGCAAATAGTTAAAAAAAAGTCCCCCTCGTTCCTTCATTAAAATAGCTATATATTTTACTCTAACTTACTTGGTTGAAATTTGTTTTATTTAATAAGAGGTCTTGAGTTCAAGTCTCTCTTTTTTTAAGTTACTTTTTGAAAAAGTTCATGCAAACTTGAGTTGTCTCATTATTTTATTGTAAAGTGCATTTCACTTAAGTTATAAAAGTGAATCACTATAAAGTAACTTTAATATTCTTTTTTTAGTTAATTTTTTGCATGCAATTTTAATTTATAAAGCAACTTTATTGTAAAAGTGATTTTCATTTATTCTATAAAAGAGGCCACTTCATAAGTAACTTATTTGTAAAAGTGAGCTTATAGGCAAAGTTAAGAGGGGAAATTTTTATTTTTAGTTTTTTATTCAGCCACCTCATTCTGCATCCATCACTACATGGACCAACTTCTACCTGCCACATGGCGCTTTGGTTACAATTTATGCATTTTTTAAAAAGGGCATAACTTTCACATTCGAAGTCTATTTTCGCTGTTGGTTTTTTTAAACAACCTATTTTTTCAATAGCTTTCCATCTAGACCATCAGTTTCAACTTTTGAACCCATATTATCTGCACATTTTAATATGGCTTTTCCAAGTGATCTTTTTCTTACCGATACCAACTACTTCTCATGGAAATCCCATATGTAGGATGTACTAAGAAGTAAAGAGTTGTATCGGATTACCTTGGGAAAAGAACAAGCCCCGATTGATGCCGAAAAGAAATCCAAATGGGATAATAAAAATGACGAAGCACGTGGACTAATCGAAATGTCCATCTCTCCTAATTTATAGTTTCATCTTCAAAGAATTGATGACCCAGATGAAGCATGGGCTAAGCTAGAAGACATAATTGGTGAACACAATGTGATCCAAGCCCACCAGATTGAAAATCAGTTAATGACTTTAAGTCCCAATGATTTCCCTTGCATTGAAGATTATTTATCTAAGTTCAAAACACTTCTTTTTAGGCAGTAACATGAATGATCTAGATTGGGATGTGCATTAACTTGTAAGGAATATTGAAATTATATGTTGATGTGTTACGTACTAATGATCTCAATTTTTTAAATAAAGAAAAACATTAGTCACTTCTTGGGTTAGATCTATTATCAGGTTTTGTTGACATAGTGTTGAGAGCACTACAACATAGCAAATTGAATGTGCCAAGGATTGGTCGATGTTGGATAAAGAGGAACTTCGAGAAGAACGCATTCCAAGTAGAGCTACCTAAAGCATTTGATATCTCACTTATTTTCGATGTGTCGGATTTGTATATGTATGAAGTAGTGGAAGATAATGCAGTAAAATATGCCAAGATAGATTGACACGATCAAAATGTTGATGAAGATAAAGATAACAAAGAAGTGTGGGATGAGAACATTTTGGAGACATGTAGTGCAATGTACAAACAGTGCTTAGTGAAGTGGAATGATGGAGTTATTGAAGAAAGCACTTGATTTTTTAAGATGGGTATTAGAAAAATCATAAGGGAAAACAAAAATACATGAAGGACCAAGTGCATGAATTGCATAAAAACATGCAATTTTTTATTCGCAAGGGGAATTTGATGCAAGAGCATCATGCACAAAGCCAAAAATAGATGTGCAGCAAAACACAAATGAGGATAAGGCATGGAAATGCATGAACGAAGAAGAGTCAAGAAATACTTTGTTACTAAAAGATAATCATATGTAAGTCACAAAGCAAGTTATAAATAGGGTGTCTAAGAAGGAGATCAAGTTGGTTATTCAAAATAGGATTGTTGAGAAGTGGGTGGCCAAAATCACCATGATTGCTAAAGGGGAAAAAGGTTTTGGAGGAGTTGAACAGAACAACAAGACGAGCAAGAGTAGAGAGCTTCAAGTCGAAGAAAGAAGACCACTGTGAAGCAACAAACAGAGAGAGATGGAGCAAAGAAGATCGCGAACTATGAGAATAGAGTTTTGACAAAGGGAAGCGCTAAGGCACATATTTGTCTTCTTTGTAAATGCCCATGACTATTAATGAGAATGACTAGATGAGTTTGTTGAGACCTAGTATGGATTCTTGTGTATTCCATTTATTTCCTACAAAGTTATGTTTTGTGTTTCCACCGCATAGTAACCATACAGATTTGCGGATCACTTAAGCTCAACCCACGCGTAGTATAGGAGAAGGAGCTCATTGTGAATTCCCCTGCACTGGGACACCATATCAAAAGCGATCAGCTCTAACATTGTTGCATTAAGATCCAAGTATGGATATTTTGAAAGTGACTGACCAATGCCAACACACGAACACTAACAATTGGCCAACATCGGGACATGCATAACATGAGTGTCAAACATGCATGAGACATGTGTGATCTGAATATCAAACGCACACGAGAAACATGTTCCCTTAGTATCAAACACGCACATGATGCATGCCCTAATAAGGGCATGTGCCTGTGAGTGTCCGACACTCAGGTCACAAGTGTCTCGAGTGTCCATGTGTCCAACATGTAGACACAAGACACGTGACCTAAAAGGAAAGAATCATGTGACTTAGTCTCCAACCATTAGTTCTCCAAATATAAATGTTGTTATCTGCTTATCGCTTGTCTCTATATTCGAAATGTTATTTATTAATAATTATCCATCCTATGTTGGCCATTATTAATACGAATAACATTTATTCATTATAATCTATGAGAGGTACATAATACGTATAGGCTATTTGACTAGGAAAAGAAGGGCATAGTTGTCAATAGAGATGTCAAGCTCCATGACGATCATAACCAGGAAGTCCAAATCAATTTGTAAGTGTCATGACCTGTTGAAAATGAAGGTAAAAAGTTTGATAAACAAAATAGTCCAAGTCAAGAAGGCAGAATCAATGAAGAGACAAATGATGATGAGGAAGCTAGTGGTGACAAAGCTAGCAATGAGAAAGTAACAACAAAGCTGCAGAAAATTCTGATCAAGTAGACCATGGAAACTTAGTCAAGTGGATCATTCATCAGATGCATGTCAAAAGTGTCTTTCTAAATGGAGACTTGGAAGTGAAAGTGTAAACGTAGCAACCCCAAGACTTCATGCAAAAGGGGAAAGAGTATCTAGTATGTTCCTAAAAAAGGTACTTTACAGGCTCAAACAGTCTCCTCAAGCATGGCAGGAATATATAGATGAGATCATGGGTCTAAAAGAAGTCCATTAGGTCGAAATATGTATATAAAAAATAAAAGGTTGTGACATTGTGATTTTGTCATTTGGTGTTTTTTGTGGATGACCTAATCATTACAGGTAACAACACACAGATGATTTGAAGAATTGAAATTTTAGCTACATAAAGCCTTGGAAATGACAAAATTGGGTCTACTTCACCGTTATTTAGGAGTGGAAGTGTGGCAGATAGATATCAACATCTTTATGTCTCAAACTAAGCATGCACAAGAAACACTGAAAAAGTTCAATATGGATTAGTGTAACTCAATGGCAACTCCTATAGAAAGAGGAGTGAATTGATCAGTTTGTGAAGATTTGAAGATAGTAGATGGAACACTGCATGGGAAACTGGTAGGAAGTCTAATCTACCTTTCTACCAAACCAAAATTAAGCTATGCTATTGGGATTGTATTACAGTTTATGGCAAATCCCAAACATGTTTGCTGGAAAGTAGCAAAAAGAATTCTACAATATGTGAAAGGTACACTGAATTATGAACAAGAATAAGTGAGGGTGATAACTTTAAATTGGTTGGGTACACGGATTCAGATTGGGAAAATGGAATAGATGAAAGAAGTCCGCCATAAGTTCATCATTTAGCATGTGTATTGAGAGTAATTCCATGGGTTAGTACAAAGCAACCAATTGTTGTATTGCCCACCATGGAAACAAAGTACAAAGCAGCAATTAGTGCAGCATGTGAAGCAGTGTGGCTAAGGACGGTTCACAGTGAGATGAACCTTCAACAAACTCAAGCCACGCCCCTCTATTATGACAATCAGAGTGTGATTCAACTCGATATGAATCCAATATTTTATGTGAGAACCAAGCACATTACCACTTCATCAAAGAACAAATGGAGAAAGACATTGAGATATCATACTGGAATTCTAAAGATCAGCTGGCAAAGATCTTCATAGAGATGTTAAGCAAGGAGAAGCTTGTAAGTTTAAAAAGATATGATCCGCACCAAGTTGCCCAGGATGTGCAATGCGGAGGACAACTCCAAACCCAAGGAAGTTCAGAGCTATAAAATCAACTATCAATCTGCACAAAATCTAGGTGGGCTAATAAACTACATACACATTCACAATTGAGACAGAAATATAGCATGATAAAGTTCTTCCATTAAATATAATAAAGGAGAAATACACAACAGTACAACCAACAAGAATAGACAGATTGAGAACTCTTGTATGGCTAGGTGACTAAGATATTTAAAAGAGTAACAAAAATATATGTACAGTTATCTATACAAAAGCTTCAAGACTATTACAGAAACGGTGAGGCTTCCATAAAGGTCTTGGATGACTCTTCGTATTTATGTGACTGTTGGAATTCTTGGTTGTGGGTGCAAGCAAGGAATGTTAAAGGTCACACGCACTGGCCGCTAAGATGTGTGCACGCAGATCGCCAAGAGACAAAAATACTCCACAAGAAGAATAATAAGAAAATTAAATTTTCTGCAAAATCACAGATGAAGCCAATTGTCTCCTTCAATATAACTGATTAGAACTAATCCAAGTGCTAATCAGGATCGTATTCAGGCTTGTCCTAGATTTCAGGAGTCAGGATCAAATCTATGGCCTTAGGCCCAACTTCATACTCCATGATAAGGTCTGCTTAGCATTATATTATGCCAATCTGTTTTTATTCTTTAGGAATCAAAACCCATGAGTGATTCTGAAACTCTAATTCATAGAAGCAGATCTCCTAAATGATATGTTGCCTGTGAAAAACTAAAAGCACCTTTTCCACGAATCTTAAGTAATGCTTTCCTTTTTACATGTCTAATCTACAATTGGACTGAACTCTGATAGTCACAGATCATTATTTTCAGCATTAATGCATACTAATGTATAAATTTTTGTGTCTGAACTTGGGCTTACTAAGCTCCAACACCCAAAGACCTAAAGATTGAGACTGTATGGCATGGCTTCTTATTATGCTACTCTCCAACTGCTGTGCATTTTCTTGCACTGGCTTCATCTAATTGTCTTCACTGAGATATTGCAAAACGATTTGTTACCTTATTCACTACAAAAAAAGTTTGATATATCAGACTATGGAGCAGGCAGTCAAATCATGGGAACCACGCTGCTGATAAATAGTCAAAAGGAAATAATGGTAAACGGAAAAAAAGGGAGAGGATGTACTAAAGACAATGATAACATTAGTTTTGTGTGTAGATCAGACCTCTATAGATGTGTCTTCTTCAGCTCGGATTATAAACACAGGCCAGTAACCATCATTACGCGGTGCTGGCTTGCCTCCAGGATGCCGAGAAATGATCTGCCCAAAGATGTAAAGAAGTTAGCAGATCTCTCTATCTGGCAATCGGGGGTGTTTGTACACATATAGAGTATAAAGCACAACACCTGGCCCAGAAAAAGTACAAAACCTTTATGGATGTAGCAATACCATCCAAACATTCGGTGGAGAAGAGCCTTAATCTCCCTTGAACTTCTGTGATGAAAACTTCATTCCGCTTAGTCACATTATGAAATCTGAAAATACAACAGGAAGGGAAGTGCCATAAGCTAAGACACCATATATTTCAGGAACCCATTCCTTGTAAAAAGATGTGATCAAATACTGATTTCGAAGCCAAAACTGTGCATATATGTCATGACATTATGGGTATTCATCCCATGACCCAAAATAGAAAAATGCCGCCACCTAGACATTATATAAAATCAAAACTGGCAAATGCAAATATACCAGCATTATTGCCATTATGGATAAAAAAAAATTAAACAGATTGAATTGCAGCAAAAGTGAACATATGTTTGTTTCTATGTTTCACTTTTAACGTCCTCTGGGATTTACCTAGTCTATACGACCTATTTTTCCACGGACCCTGGAGTCAGATTTTAGTCTAAAATTTGAACAAGACAGTCAGGTTTTTGATATTCCGTTTACGTTGGTTAACATTTCAGTAATGCAATTTCAGGTGGGATACGATGTCTTGGAGAGAGCTACTGTAAGCAGGGGAGTTTGGGAGAAAGCGGCTTTCGTCCACAAAAACTTATAATTTACGCGCGCTCGCACACACACATCTGTACATACCTCATAATACCAGAGAGTTGATACAATGACTCTTCCTGTAAAACCCACCTCCATTTTCCTCGGGTTAAAACTATCCCACTGCTCGGTTTATCCTTCTGCACCCGAATCCAAAAAGTGGGGGAAAATGGTGAATGCCCAAACAACATATACAATAAATGCAAACAGACATATTTGAAAGTTGGGATTCAATAAAAATGGGAGAAATAAAAAATGGTGCCTGCATAGAGAGAAGGTGTTGAAGCTCCAGAGACAGCCATTGGGAGTTATGGTCGCCGTATGTGCACTTTACGGCGTTCCCACTACCGATCTCTATTGAAATGTTAGGAGGGGGTTTGGTTATGCAAGCTCTGCAGCTCCGATAGTTTTTCTTCAGACTGTAAGTGGAGTGGAATTTTGAACTTTTTACAACTTTACCTAAGGGGTTATGCACAGGAACAACATGACAAGCATTCAAACTTCCAAGACCACTCATATTGTGCTATATTTGTCAATGAAGTGCCATGCCCAGTGTTGAAGATCAACTCTTATGAGAAATTATTTTCCGGGGTGTTCTCTACAGGGAAATTGTTTTGGAAAACACACTTACATCCAATACTTTTGAGAAACGAAGGATCTTAGCCTGTTTTCCCCACAAAATTTAACTTACGGCGTTGTACGTTAATGCGCTCTTTAAAGGCTTTCCTCCTAGGTCTATCTAAAGTAGGAACGAGCTTTTAGGATAGAAAACCTCAACTCTTACATGACACGAGGCCACATAACGAAGCTCGTGTAGAGCTTCAAAACCTTTCCTAGGTAGAGCGGTAAGAAAGTTATTTAAAGATAGAAAACCTTAAAAACATGAGACCTTTTTTTAATCTAAAAATTGGTGTGTAGTTAGTATTCACTCGCAAGTGAGTATTAACTTATGAACTTGTGACTTGGTAAGGGTCGAGACGTACCAAATACAGAAATAACATATATAATTTTTACTCTTATTGGTTTTTAACATGTGACTTCCAAGGAGAAAAACACATGTTTTTAATCATTAGGCCCATTTTGGTTGCACGGGAATGAGACTTTTAAACATAAATATTTCTAACATCTTAAGGGTTGGCCTTTACTGGCCTTACTTTTCACTGGTTATTAATTGAATGGATCATAACTCGATTAGTTATGGTTCAAGTTGTTAGAGACTTAATTCATGAAAAAAGGTTTTAAGATCCCAAAAGGAGTAAGAGATGCACTAAGTTTGGAGTTGATGGAGTTATATTAATGATAAGTTTATTTCAAAGTTTAGTTATTAAGAGTAGATGGATTGGTAAAAGCATTGCTTTGAGTGTTTATCAAGTGTATGTTATTGATTGGAGCTAAATTGGCAATCACTTGTGAGTTGGTGACGACTTTAATTATGGATGAATTGGTTATATAGTCCACTTGCTCAAGGGGTAAGTAGTATCGCGATATTCTCCTCGGATGGTGGGATTCCACCGACATAATGGAAAAACTAATAATAATAATATCCTGAAGTTTGTTTAAGTATAGTTATGTAGATTTGGCTAGTGTATCATGCTAATGAAAGGTACATCCCAGAGTTTGTCTAGGTATGGGTATGTAGATTTTTTCATTGTATTATAGATGTAAATTAGTTCAACATTATCAGCTTAGGATGCACATTGTAGCGATCAATTTTTGGCACAAATTAGAGTGACAAATAGTGTTGTGTTGTGAATGTTGTAATTTTCTTGTCATGTAATTTTGGCACTGCAACCTAATCACATAAGCACAACTCGTCACATTAATGTTTATACTTCACCCTAAGATTATGAAGGCATTAAATAGTTTGTTACTTGGATACTTTGTTTAGCTTCATGATGTTCATATTTCATTACATGTATTATATTAATGACAATTTGGAGTTGATTTCATATCTAATTAGTTTGTTACTTGGATACTTTGTTTAGCTTCATGAAAATCATATTTCATTGCACGTATTCTATTAATAACAATTTGGAGTTGATTTTATACCTAATTTTATCATGTCAATGTTTATGTGATGTAAGCTATAATTATGTCCTAGTTAGTTAATTAATTGTGTTGCTCTATAAATCATAGTTCATGTATGTCAATTGGATCTAGCTTGGGTGATTAAAAGGAGGAGTCATTATCCTCCCTACCCAGGTTCAAATCTCACTTGTGACATGTTTTCCCCTCATGGATCGATTGGGTCTGGCAAGGTATTAACAATCTCACTCTTGCTTAAATGCTTGAGGGTGGGATAAGATGTTCCCAAACATTTTAGCCCAAGGAGCTAGCTCAATCAGGTGTTGCCAATGTTGTTGGCCATTTGGCTAGTGTCATGCCAGTGGGAGCCCATTTAAAATCCCCCTAGGTGAGGCACGTTAGTCTACACATACAAGTTATTAGGGATGCAATCCACAAATGTGGGGAAGCATCCCTTAGGTTTCCCTGCAAGGTTTTCTTTGGGAAAAGAAATCATAGTTCATGTACATTAAGTTGAATTTATTACAACGTGTGTTGTGGTTGCACTAATTTTGCTAATGCATTCCTCGTTTGGATCAAATTACTATAATAACATCGTTTTACAAGTATCCATTGGAGTTTGTACACAATTTATGGAAGATTTTCTATCAGATGATGAAAGAGATGGAAAATGAATTGGGGAGATGTATTAAATTGCTCAAGGAAGGAATTGTCAATCACATTAGCAAAATTGAGAACAAGAATGGATAGATGACCAATATCAATCAATTGTTATAGACTTGGGAAACCTTTTTCATAACATTATAAATTGGTATCCCCCACAGGACCCCTCGAAGCAATTCAAACTTGAAATTGAAAATTGAAGTTGGGGATCCTTCATTGTCAAATTGGCATCTTTTGTTTGAGAGGAGATGAAGGTGGAAATTTCATCTAATGATGACGAGATGGACACTCTACCAATTGATGATTAGCATATCCAACCTAATCCCTATTGTGAAGTGCAACATATGCATGAAAAAAAAAAGAGTTGTCTTTGCAAAACAACTTTGCTATGGTAAAAAATATTGTGTGAGAGCAAGTATATCTTATCTCCATTCAAACCATAATGTGGGATGCATTCAAGATTGTTGTTGAAGACAAAAACCTATCATGCTAATTATTGGAAGGAGCAACGATAAAAGTGGCAATATGTAACGTCCCCACTATAATCCCTAGTTTAATTAATGCATAATGTAGACATGAAATGTGGCCACGGCCAAGAGATGTATATGTGAATTGTATTTCTGAATTTTAATAATAAAATGGGATGTCGACTGCTAGTGGAAATGGACAAAGATGGGGGATTAATTAATCCACAAGAGAGAGGAGGGTCTAAGAGAATGTCTAATAGAGGGGTCCAATGGGGAATTATCCATGTATGTTACTTCAACCCACTTCCTAAAATTACTATTGGTATATGAACCTTCTAAATTTATGATTGAGTGTCCCCAAAGCCAATCATTGAATGCATGTAAGAGAGTGGATGTGAGAAGTCACATCCCATAGTTATTAAGCATGGGGGTTGAGTACAATCAGCTTGGGGAAGTGTGTAAGTCAAGTAAAGAGAGGAAATTTGTATGGTCAATTACAACAGTTTTGGACAGTCAATGTTTTTACATGAACAGTAAGTAGAGAGCAGGGAAGAAGAGCTTGGAGCTACAACAACCATGGATGGTGAATTATAGAGTGTATTTGGAGCAGAAAACTGAAGAGCCAGTTTGTCAAGCCCGAAGAGTGAACACTTATGTGAGTTTCACTGTAACAACAAGTGATTGTTGTTGTTCTCCTGGTATTTTTCCTAGTAGTGAGCTCCTTTGAGTTTCCCAATAGTGAGATTCATGGTTAACTATGCCAAAGAGACCCTCATAAATAAATGGGATGCCTAGTGGACTAAGAGTAGTGAAGGGGTACATACCTTGGGTTGGTGATCTAGGTGGATATTGGTGGCCACCCACCTGTTCCAACTGGCTCCTATTGTCCGTTTTTTAGTTCAACAAGTTCTTTTGTACTTCTTTGTCATTGTGGGTTCTACACTTCTAGGGTTGTCTGAAGCCCTACACATCTTCCAGGTGGATTGGTGGCCTCTCACCTAATCCAACTGGCTTATTTTGTATGTTTTCATGTCAGCACATCTTGTTGTACTTCTATGGTCGTTTTGGAGCCCTAAAAAATGTTTGTTTGGCTCGACATAGTCAAACTATAGATGAAGTTAGAGTTTGATGATGTAATGTGTAGTTCTCTGAAAGACCTTTCCAACGGGCTATCACACGCCTAAAACGAAGGTCGTATGCAAAATTTACAACCTCGGGAAGTTGAGGTACCAACTTGCCCATATGGGCTCACATGACTTTTGGCATTTCACCTCCCAGGGTTAGGATTTTGGATGTCGAGGGTTTTGGCATTCATGATTAATATTAAAAAGGCCTCTGGAGCCTCATTGTAATCATTCTACTCAGATGGATGCGCGTAGCAGCCACATCTCTTCTCAGAGATAGCTACCACCACTTGAGCAAGTGTTGTAGTTATGTTGTTTTGCAGTTTTAGCCTATTTCATTTATTCAATAGAAGATATTGTTCACTGGATATCTGTGTTATTCTTCATATCTCTGTGTTTATTCTATTCAATCTATTAATCATTTTGTTCCACTCCTAAATCTAGATCAGTGCTATCATAGTGATCTGCTCTTCATTCATTTTTCTTCATGCATGTCCCCGACAATATCTGGGTACAAGAAGTTGGGACTCGAACCAATTGAGTCGTTGCAAGATCAATCGCGCTGAGCCTGACAACAACCCATGGGAGACGAAAAGAAAGATGATGGAGCAGAAGATCCTTTTAAAATGTTGCTCGAGGAAGCCCTTGCGTGACAAAGGAATGAAATGATGGACAACTTTGCGCAGATCCTTCGATGACTACCCACTGGAGAAGCATCTTCATCAAGCGGCCATGCAACCCCCTTCGAGGTACAGGTAGATTTTGATATTCCATTATTTGAAGGACTGATAGATGCAGATATTATAGATAAATGGTTGAATCTGCTTGAAGGGTATTTTTCGGTCCACAATTTTTCCGATGGGGAAAAGATTACTTTTGCACTTCTCAAGGCCATCCCCCGTGTTAAGGACTAGTGGGACACTTACTCTGAGCAAAGGGACATAGAGGAATCTGCAATATTTGTGGTTTCCCCTACATGGGATTCCTTCCAGGGTGCCATTAAAGATTAGTACTACCCTGTTGGAAGCTACGAGGACCAGTACACTAGATGGACCACCCTGCGTCAAGAAAGGGACCAGACAGTACCAGATTTCACCAATATCTTCCATACCATGCGCACCAAATTGGTGATCAAATACTGCAGTTTTTTGCATAGATACATTCAAATAGAAATTGAGTTTCTGGACATCACCTCATTGGGTACGAATTATAGATACGTTGTCAAGATTGAGCAGAAATTTAAGCAAAAGAGGCAAGAGTTTGGATCTGCAAACTCCTCATAGATGAAGCAGAGCAAAGGCGGCCCCCACCGACACAGCAGGGGAGAGAGCAAAGATGGCCACTCTTAGGACAACCATTCCAAGCTACAACACAAAAAGGGAAATGAGAAGACAAAAAAGGACACGGGAAAATGGTGTGAGTACCATAAAATCCCTTGGCACAACACTGAAGAATGTCGCTCCAAGCAGTCACTCATGGCCGAGCTGAAGGCTTCCGAGTCAGAGGCCGATTCTGATTCTGAATCAAATCCTTAAGGAGGGAAGCGAATTATTGATGTTGAACCCAATGCCATTGTCGCTACCACCAAAGTCCGGCCAAGCGAACCAAAAGAACCAGAGGAAGGGGAACGCCTCTTTCACTCATAGATGTGGGTAAAGGGGGCTCCGCTTCATTTCATTTTCGATAGCGACAGTCAGAAGAACCTGATTTCAACAAAGGTCATCGGGCAGTTGGACCTGCCAAAGACACCACACCTGCAACCCTACACCATTGGCTAGCTTCGCCAAGGAAGAGATCTCTGTGTCAGCCAACAATGTCGTCTAGCCTACGACATCAAGCCTTTCAAGGACGAGGAACTGTGTGATATTGCTCCCCTTGAAGTTTGTGATGTTCTTTTAGGACAACCATATTTGTGGAAGCATCATGTTATGTGTGAGTCTAGACCTTGCAGTGTTATTATTACTTTGGGTAGACAATTGTATAGGGTACCAGAGGTAGTGTCGCCTAACGTTATTTCTTTAATCTTTGTTAAGCAATGCAGTAAGGTCATTTCACAGACTGAGAAGTTCATTTTCTTTGTGATTTGTGCTCACAGTAAGCAAAAGGTTGTCACCACATATGTGGCCTCTACACAGAGCCTCTCTTTGCAGCAGAAGCAAGTGGACAGGATTGTGGAAGAATACAGATACATCTTCTCCTCACCCACCGAGGTACCGATGCACTACCAAGTCAAGCATTTAATTGATCTGACCCCCGATGCACCTCTACCTAATGGACCAGTCTATCGTCGCTCGTTGATGGAAAATCACGAAATCAAGTGTCAGATCCAAGAGCTTCTTCAAAAGGGGCACATCAAACCCAGCTCCTCCCCTTATAGAAGTCTGATTGTACTGGTGCAAAATAAGGATGGGACTTGGTGACTCTGCATTGATTGTAAAGCCTTAAACAAAATCATAGTAAGGAACCGATACTCAATTCCCAGGATTGATGACCTTCTTGAATAGCTCAAGGGGGAAAAGTTCTTCAGCAAGATTGACCTAAAGTTTGGCTACCACCAGGTTCCCATCAAACCAACTGATGTATGGAAGACAACCTTCAAATCTAAATAAGGTCTCTTCAAATGGTTGGTCATGCCCTTTGGCTTAACAAATGCACCAACCACTTTCATGAGGTTGATGGATGATATATTGAGACCCTTCACCAACTCTTTTTTGGTGGTATATTTGAATGACATCCTCATCTTCAACGGAACTTGAGAGGAGCACATGCGGCATATTCAACAGGTTTTGAGCACTCTACGGCAGCACAAGCTATATACCAACTTGGAAAAATGCTCTTTTGGCATGAACATGGTCTAATACTTGGGCTACATTGTTGATGAGCATGGGGTACATGTTGATCCAGCTAAGATCCAAGTCATCCGAGATTGGCCAACCCCGACCACACTAACCGAGCTTCAGAGCTTCTTGGGACTGGCCAACTTCTACCGACGGTTAGTGTTGGGATTCTCCCATATTACATGGGCCCTCAGCCAGGTGACCAAGGGCGGTGGCAGGGAAAAGTTTGTGTGGGGGAAGGAACAACAACGAGCATTCAATGATCTGAAGCATCACTTATGCTCAGTTCTAGTACTCTCCTTGCTCGATCTGCAACAACTGTTTGAGATTGAGACCGATGCATCTGACTATGTTGTAGGCGTCATTCTCACACAACACAGTCATCTGATGGCCTACCATAATGAGACACTCTC
The DNA here is from genome assembly GCA_009831015.1 of Picea engelmannii. NCBI lineage: Eukaryota > Viridiplantae > Streptophyta > Pinopsida > Pinales > Pinaceae > Picea > Picea engelmannii. Next base: position 192,819 of record ML788415.1, read on the forward strand.
AGATATTGTCCGGAAATACCCCACCTATGACAATGAAATGTATTCCATTGTACAAGCCTGTCGTCAATGGAAGCATTACATTCTGGGAAAGGAGACGATCATCCACACTGATCACAAGCCTCTACAGTTCATATAGACACAAGGGAAATTCCATAACAAATGCCATCAGAAGTGGTCCACCTACCTATAATAGTTCCATATCAACATCAAGTATAAGATAGGGATATCCAATCGTGTCATTGACTGTCTCAGTCGACCTCCCGTGGCTGCACTCACCACGATGCTCCATTCCTATGGACATGAGGCATCTGAGTGACCCCAACTTTATCAGCAAGATTCAGACTTCGCCACCACCTATAAACTCTTGGGTATAGGCGCGGTTGTCACCGATTTTCACATTCATAATGAACTATTATTCCATTTGGGCCATCTTTGTGTTCCTACAAGAGAGCGTGCAAAGCTGATTTGGGAAGCCCACTACAGTCGGATGGCAGGAAATTTTGGCGTGGAGAAAACTGTGGTCGTTCTTCAGAAACATTTTTATTGGCCAAAACATTGACACGACATCAACAAGTATATGAGATCTTGCATTGCCTGTGCCATTGCCAAGCCAACCATCAAGAAGCAAGGCTTATACACCCTTCTTCCTACTCCTGAGAAGCCTTGGGAATCCATCTCAATGGATTACATGTATGGCCTTATGTCCACCAAACAAGGCAATGACTGTGTTTTTATGGTCATTGAACGGTTTTCGAAGATGGCCATCCTCACAGCCTGCAAGAAGAATATCACAGCGACAAATACTGCTAAGCTCTTCTTTGAACAAGTGTGGGTCTATTTTGGGATACCACAGACCATCATCTCCGACTGGGACAACAGGTTCCTCAACACATTTTGGTCGAGTCTCTGGTCACTGTTGAACACCAAGCACACTAAATCCACTGCTTTCCACCCCCAAACAGATGGCCAAATAAAGGTCATCAATTAGATGATTGTGCACATCCTATGCATGTACGACTCTAAGCATCCACGTACATGGGATGACAGTCTCCCCTATGTTCAACACAGTTACAATAAGGCTCTCCATATCTCCACCGACCATATCCCATTTCAGGTGGGGATGGAATTCCAACCCTTTGGTCCCATTAATGTTGCACTACCTCTTGCCACCACACAGACGGACTCTTCCCATGTTCAGTCTGAGACCAACAAAGCCACCAGATTCAATGAGGAGATTCAACACATCTGCCAACAAGTCCAGGAGATTTTGCAGAAATCCAAGGCTAAGTACAAGCAGTGCCATGATCAACACAGGGTACTGCACCCGTTTCAGGTTGGCAACAAATTCATGTTACATTTGCAGAAGGAAAGTCTCACAAGGCCCCATCGGAAGCTCTGCCCACTTCACTATGGGACTTACACTATCACCAAGGTTGTGTGTAGCAATGCTTTTGAGCTCAACACTCCACCCTTCCTTGGCATACACCCAATGTTCAATGTGGACCTCCTTCGGCCATATTTTCCACCATTATTGGACACCTTAGAGATCATAGAACAACTGACACCAATGGAGCTCAACCCTGACTGCATGGAACAAGCATCCACTGATCAGATCATGGACACACAGGTCAAGGGCACTCGCCAACAGAGGATCTAGCTTTATCGGGTTGTCAAGGCAGGGAAACTCCTACACCAAGGCAAGTGGCTCACCTGGGGCCAAATCCAACAAAAGTTTCCTCACCTGATGGGGGAAATCAACGCAATGGAGACCATTGCTTTCTAAGGGGGGAGGATTGATCCAGGTGGATATTGGTGGCCACCCACCTATTCCATCTAGCTCCTCTTGTCAGTTTTTTAGTTCAACATGTTCTTCCGTACTTCTTTGTAATTGTGGGTTCTACACTTATGGGGTTGTCTGAAGCCCTACACATCTTCCACGTGGATACTGGTGGCCTCTCACCTAATCCAACTAGCTTATTTTGTATGGTTTCATGTCAGCACATCTTGTTGTACTTCCAGGGTCGTTTTGGAGCCCTAAACAATGTTTTTTTATGGCTCGCCACAATCAAACTATAAATAAAGTTCGAGTTTGGTGGAGTAATGTGTATTTCTCTTAAATACCTTTCCAACGGGCTATCATGTGCCTAAAACAGAGGTTTTATGCAAACGTTACGACCCCGAGAAGTTGAGGTACCAACTTACCCATAGGGGCCCACATGACTTTTGGCATTTCACCTCCTAGGGTTATGTTTTTAGATGTCGATGGTTTTGGAATTCATGAGTAATATCAAAAAGGCCTCTGGAGCCTCATTGTAATCATTATGCTCATACAGATGCGTGTAGCAGCCACATCTCTTCTCAGAGATAGATACCACCATTCGAGCAAGTGTTTCAGTTCTACAGTTTTATAGTTTCGGCCTATTCCATTTATTCAATAGAAGATATTGTTCACTAGATATCTGTTTTATTCTTCATATCCCTATGTTATTGTATTCAATATGTTAATCAATTTGTTCTGCTCCTAACTCTAGATCAGTTGGGAAGGTCGAGAGAAAGAGAATTGGTGGAAAATCGAGATAGTTATAGAAGAATACCAATGGGTTGTGTGAATTTTTGAGTTGCGAGTGGATTGTGAGAAACCACCCTCTTTTGTGGATTGCTAGCCCCAACTTGGGGGCGACTTGTTATTGATATTTGGAACATCAAGTCTATGGATGGGTGGAACATCCATCCCAGGCAACTGGTTGCACAACCATTTTTAAAAGATGAGTGTTTTATCTTGTTTTTGTGTTGCATTATGAGTTTAATTGTTGTGCATTAACTATGTTTATGAAATTGATTTATATGTTGATGTAATGAATTATTAGTTGCATTCATGTGTTATTTCAACATGTTATAGATGCATCAGATAATGGTTGAAATTGTATGTCTTCCTGTAGCTGGTAAGCTATAAGATTAGTTAGCATAAAAATTTAATTTATGAGTATTTTTGCATGCAATGGACCTTGGTTGGGATGGGGGTCATTACATTATGGCATCAGAGCTTCTGGTTCAAACACCATGCTTGTATGGGCCAAGAACCAATGCAAATTTGGGCAAATTCAGTGTTACAGGTTTTGTTTTGTGATGAATTTGGGGGAAAAGGGAGGAAATTAGAGTGAAATCCCCACATTTGTGAGCCAATTCAAGTGTAAATGCCTCATAACTGTTGAGAGATGATACGGGGCATCAATTTGCAGAGTTGTAGAGCCAAATTCGACTTGGAAGGTCAAAATTCACATTCTAACGACACCCGAAGGAGCTGGGAGAATTCAATGATTCAACAACCGAGATCGTGTTTGATTTTGAGATCAACAACCTAGATTCATTGTAAATAGATTTAAAAATTTATAAAATTTCCAAAGTTTGGCAAGTCTCGAAAATCGATGGTCAAGATTCATTTTTGGTGGTTGGGGAAATGAATCAGATCGACAGTTGAGATTCATCGGCAGAGTTGGGTAAAGTTTAGCGAATCAATGGTCAAGATCATCTTAAATGGGAGATTGACGACCCAGATTCATCAGGGATTTGGTCGAAAATTTCTAAGTATTTGGATCTACTACCTAAAAAGACTTAATTGATGGTCGATGGTCGGATTAACGAGATTTGCAAAGAGTTTTAGTTTTCCAACAAAAATCATCGATGGTCGATGATCGGGGATCGAAAAAAATTGGAAAAATGTTTCATGCATCCAAAGGAAATCGATGATTGTCAATGGTCGATGATAGGTGATCAATAGAATTAGCGAGATGTTCAGTTCATCTAAGAGAAGTTTTTGATTGTCGGTGAAGGAAAGAGGAGGGTGACGTGTCTTTCCATGTCAACGTCCACACATCATGTCATGCCATGTCATATCATGCCAAGTCATCATCTATGTGCCATGCCACACCATCAAAGAGAAACGGTCAATAACCGATGATCGAGGTTTGGAAAATTTTGTAAGCAAGAAGTTGTCAAGGAAATTCATCTATGGTTGATTGTCGAGGATCGAGGTTCAACAAGATTTGTGGGAAAAAAATTGATTGGCTAAGAGAAATGTTCGATGGCAACGACCGATGATCGGAGTTCGGGGAAATCAATGACCAAATTTGGTTTGCCAGAGAAATAGTCAATCGTCAATAGAGTTCAAATCAATGTCTGGGACTATAAAATATTATAACTCAGTTGTGGCACTTCAAACAATATTACCAACAATGTTTCTAATAAACAACACTCTAAAATAGACCTAAATACTTTTAAAACACAAACTCCTTCTAAAGTGAACATCGCAATACTAGATTACTCATACCAAAAGAAATGAAAAAATTGAAACCTTTAGATAGAGAAATATGTTCAACTAATCATTCATGCCTCCCCAAGAACCTTAGAAACAAACACCACTTGCATTTCTCACAAAAGAACAAAAATTAAAAGTGGTGATAAAATATCACTCAAAAGAACTTTACAGTAATGCATCATTCCCAATCAACGAACATAGAGAAGAAGCATGCAAAAATTGTGCTTAATGGACTCGAGACATAGTGGTAAAATCCATGTTTGTCTTCTAATAGTCCTTCAAGGAGCTCCAAAAATAACAACAAGATCCACTTACATAGTCATTTAAAATATTTGACAAATTTGTTTTCTTAGAGGGAATATAATAACATATTTTGATTCTAAATAAATTGACTATGAAATTGTTGTCGCCTAAAATGTTTGAGAATTTTGTTCGCTTAAAGCAATTCAAGAAATACCCACTTGCATTAAATAATTAATTGCAAATTTTAAAATTAATTGCCTCTGAGAGAGAAATATTGTGCTCCCTTTGACTAGATGTGATTGAAGGTACCCTAAAGAAGAAAATGGGAGAATACCAGGTCATATCTCTATACTCCTGATTGGGCCATCAATGAAGCTAGTATTGTATCATATTTGTAATCAAATTGAAAATGGGGAGAAATAGAAAACAAGAAAAGCTCTCACAAAACTTGGGAGGCATGAAATTCTAGAAGAACCCTTCTTTCGTCCTTAACTCTTGGTTGAATAACACTTATTTCTTTCTCCTAGCTATTAATATTTAGTGGAATCACCCCAACAATAATTTATAGGTCTCCTTTATTTAATTTTGAGATGTATTTTCCTCTCGTGAAACAATCTCCTCCCAACCATTTTTCGACTTCATAAGTTCCCCTTTGTCAAAAATCTTTTATATATTTGTTCACTTTAGGAGGGGGAACTTTACCCTCTAAAAAGTTTGCATATAATAGATTTTTCATCAAATCCATTTGTTGCTACATGCCAAAATAAAAGTAACTGCTATATTTTTATTTTCTTAGCATGAACATGAATGTCAT
>ML788415.1:219639-239120 GCA_009831015.1 Picea engelmannii
ATGGGTTTTGTCACCCATGTTATAAACATTATAGAGACCTTCTACCATTTTACATAAACTAAATCAATTGGAGATATTTAAGGGGGTTGGGGGGATACATGGCCCAATATCTAGGTACAATAAAATGTTTCAATATATCCTTCTCTTATTTTAGGCATTTTTGGAATGTATTTTAGCCCAAATTGGCAGTTTCATTTGCTACAAGTCGGATAGGTTTTTCAACCCATACGCCTAGAAAATTGTCTTCCTTAGGGATGACATCTCCAAGGGTTTAAAATAGTTTTTTTTTCATCAAGGAAACATGGTATGTTATTTGACAACCATTTGATATATCAATCAACCCAACACCTACTTCAAGTGCCAAATCTCCCACCATAGAATAAAAGGCTACCCTTTACTGGAAAACTCTAACCCCCTTATGCCTTTGAAATTTATCCCTAGTCACCAAGTACTACAAACCCAATGACATATAGACATTGATGAATTGATTAAAGTGGTTAAAAAAGGGATTACCCACTAGGCCCAATAGTCCCAATCTGTTTCTCAACCCCATAAGAATAACTCAGTTCCACTGCCATCCTTAGGTCCAACCCATAAGAAGCTTGATAGGTCTGTTATTGCAAGGGACAAACATAACAACTCCCAACCCAATACTCAGTGGAGGGGCATGGTTTATGGGTTCAATCTCCATCGTCGAAGCTAGTTACTTATTAGATACCAATGGGTGATGAATCCCATAATAGTCCAAGAAATAGAAATTTGAATGATTATTTCCTACCCTAGATCTAGATTGTGAATTATATCAACCCCTTTGATGCTCAATCCAAGCATGAAGATGAGGAGATGAATTTTCTCTTGGAAGGTGGCCAATGAAGATAATATCATGTAAAGTTCTATGGTTTACAAAATCTTTTTTCAAATCCATGGTTTGGAGAGTAGGAGTTGTTGTTTATGGGATTGATATTTTGTGTTTGGAAGAAGTTAAAATTATTGGGTTTTTCTTACTTTAGGCCTTTGAGTAATTTGGCCAAATTACATTTCTTGTTCACCAACCATGATGAACATAGGGGGAAATACCATACAAACCATGTTGTATGGATCCTATTTGATTTGAAAAGCCATGTGTTCGACCTGTCCAATATATATGTGCCAAATGACACTAGTGTTAAAGGGCATCCCTTTGGAACTAGCTTGGTAAAGAACTTATAAAAAATTATTAGTTATACTATGGTGATCTTAATAATGTGGAACTAAGGAGGAAAAGGAAGGTTCTTACCCTACTTGAATGCCCCCAAGGGAACAATTGGCTTGGAATGGTCTCAAAGTCAAAATCGACTTATACACTACAAGGAAAAGACCAATTACTAGAGGTTTTTGTGGAACCACTTCTCCCTTCTATGTTTTTAGTGGAGGTTTTTAGTAGAGGTGTGTGTCCAAAGGTTTTAGAGGATGTTTTTTGTTTTTTACCATTCAATCATATTGTCACACCAACGTGATTTCATAGCATGTGCATCAGTGCATAACCCTACCAAAATCACAGAGGTAGGTTAACATATTTTATAAAATGTATTGACAATTTTTTCAAAAGATCTTTGTTAGAGTTCCAAATAGAATAAATAGCCTCGATGCACCCCATAAATTTACAAGCAAAAACATGTTTCGTCATTTGATAGGTTATGCTACACTAATGTGTAACACTACCACATGCACCATTGTAGGTTTAAAAAAATAAAAAAAATATAATCGGTGCACATGATACCTACACACAAATTGGTACATTTGGGTATTAGTCACATCGTGGTAGGGTTAAATAAAAAAAAAAAATTACCAAACCAAAATTTCATTTATAAATTTCATTATGTGCTTCAAGACATATAATCATTGGTGCTCACTAACCCCCTATGACCACCTTGTTGTGTCATATCTCTCGATTCCTTCAATTCCACAATGGATTTGTGATCATTTTTTAATTTTGATAATGGTAGCAATTTTTCATTTTTTTCTTTATGTAAAAACCATGCCTTGTTGATAGAGAAGAGTGTTGATGTGGTTGTCAGCACCTCTTTCGGGACTCATGACATGGTTTAACAACCTCTCGTGGATCCGTTAACTTTGGCGGTTGTATTGGAAACTAACAAGTTGGCCTTTTGGTTTAATGACAAACGTGGGCCAACAATTGGTATCAGAGCCAAAGGTAGTGGGTTTGAGTTCGTTCGGTTGGTTGCAAGCACCTCATTTTGTGCTGAGGGGGAGATTGTTGACTTGGTACTCAACACCTCCTTCAGGACTCGTGACATGGTTTAAGATCCTCCCTTGGATCTGTTAACTTTGGTGGTTGTATCAGAAACTAATAGGTCGACATTTTGGTTTAACAAAAAATGTGGGCCAACAAAGAGACGATGTAAATTGTTTCTCATCCATTCATTTACATTTTCACTAATTTAAAAATTAAAATTAAGCTCTACTTTAATTATTTTTTCATGTAACGTGTCCCTATATTTCAACTCGCACATTCGTGCGATGCTTTTACAGGTCACACTAATTGCAATGCTCCCATGCAATACAAGTAAACCAAATAGTTGAATTTAACAAGCATGATTTTCCCACGCTCTTTGATGCACTAGTAAATGTATAGATGCTCTGGTAATGGTGCACCACATAACCTTATGCACAATGCTGCACAGATGAATAGTGGTGCACCACTCACCCTCTATAACAATGCCAAGGGATGGTGATACTCCATATCATTTGTAGCAATTTATACTGTGTAGAGCACCAAATTTTTAATTACATATTTAATGAATCATATCATTATTTCTTTATGAACACTTTGATCTTAGATTTACACAGTTTTCTAATAAAAATTTTGTTTGAACCAAGCACAAGCACCGTGGCTGAATGATTGATTTTGGTGGCCTTGGGAGGCATGTGAGAGTGATTCATTAGTACATATTCATCTCTTAGTTGAAATTTCTCTATGTGGCGTAGAATTTCATTATGTTTAGTGATATGTTTTTTGTATATGCCATTCAATTATTTGTAGACTTCTTTCAACTCAAATTCATTGTATGTTGGAATTGGTATGCTGTGTTGGAGTTGAACTTCCATATAATCATGCAACATTTTATATGTAAAACTATAAATATTACTTAAACAAAGTACATACAACAACTAAATGTACCAAAGCCATTTTTTTATTATTATTCTAGAACCTATGGGTTATAAGCCCGCCATGCTTCCACTACACCACTCTAATTTTCCATGGTGTATCAAATTTCAATCAACCTATGAATCCTTTCATATTGCATCACCCTATATATCAATTGCTCAATATGCATGAAAAATATTCTCTACTCTTTTGATTGATTTGTGTTTGTATTGTAACTAGCATAAATCACATTGTAAACTCAACTGGTAACTCACCATTACAAAGTTGCTCAAATATATTTTATTTGCATTGAAAAACACAAAATTAAGACTCCATGTATAATCCAACTTAGACAACAACATGTTTGAAAACAATGGTTATGAAAAAAATGGTAGATAACAATTAATATATTTCAATCACATTTCCATGCCCAACAATGACCAACAATCTTTTGTTGATATCCAACCATAATTGATAGTTGGTTTCATTCATCCATAATTCATTGCTTTGAACACTTTACATGAAACATTTCATTCAATATCTTTTATTTCTTTTATGCTCAATTTTCTCTATCTTTGTAAAATATCTATGTGGTACAATACCATTAAACCCCTATGTCAAAATCATTTTGTTTTCATAAATATAAAGCTTCATTCCATCTTGTAAATCCTTTTGTACATCCAAATATATCAACACTTCACAGTCTCTGTGCATCCTACTAATTACAACATTATCTATTGATAAACCTCTTGCAAAGTAAACATGATTCATTTTCATGCGGTTGAGGCCCATCTTTTTAAATGATTATAGTCTCTTCAAATAAGTTCCATGTACGCACACTAGAGATTCTGTAGTAGACAATATAGGTTTCAACAATTGTTCTGAGTCTATCAGCTCCATGCCATGTCTTTGGTTTTCTCTAATCATGAGCACACTCTATTCTTCTAGTAAATCAAAGCATTGCTTATTATCCCTCTTTATTGTCTCTCTAATATAATCAACAATGTGAGTGAAAGGGAACATTTGCATGAGTTCTCATATTCGGATCCAACAAATTTTTCACCACCAACTATCCATCACTTGAGATGAAGAAAGGTACTAAGTCCTTATCCTCCCTCTACTCTCCCTGAATCAAGACTTGCAAAATTAAAAGCATAAATATTCAAATGCACATGCAAAGGTAGTGTTAATTTAATCAGATAATCAAAATATGAATAAAAGTTGTAGTAATTGAAAATGACAACAAAGAACTTGGTGAACTTGAGATACTATGGAATGAGGAGTCTGAATAATCGACCATTTTCTGTTATCATTTTTTCCCCAACATTTGAGCCAAAAGCACAATCAATACATGTCTGCGTTCTTAAGAGAAAGTTTGGGAAGCAAGTAACATTCTATTTTCAATTTTTTTTTGAAGGTTTTATTTTTTATGAAACCAGATCACTTATTTTACTTTGGTGCACCAATATGTTGTATTTTTTACACACTGAACACATACCTATGCTAAAACATCCACAAAGGAAAACCTCTACAAAGTAATAATTGCATAGGTTTGCACTTTTATTTTCGCTACAAACTATTTACATAGTGGAATAAAGGTAATACAACCAATCAATGCACTTAAATTTTCAATGGGTCACCATGGGTCACATACAAATCTGCAAAGAAGAAATTTCAAATATGTAGCTTCATTCTCTTCATCTCAATAAAATAAAAGGTTTTTAGACTCACCTTCAACGTTACAAACCCTAACTTTGTTGTTGCTTCCTTTTTGTTTTATCATGATGCAAACCCTAGCTACAAAGGTTTAGTTTCTATATTGAGATTTGTTTTTTTGGGGTTTTAGGTATTTGTAGGCCTCAATAATTATTTTGACACAGAGAATGTTTTAATGGATTGAGGCCTGCCATTGCATTGGATCCCAAAATTTCGCCCTATCAGGTAAAAAAAAGTGTTTTCAGGTTACATGGTGTGTGCACTATATAATAAATATGCATCGGTGCATTTTTTACTATTGAGTGCCCCACTTAGTCCCATTAGTTATTTATTTATTTATAAGTTTTTGGGTTTTATAGTATGCACAATATAATAAATATGCATTGGTGCATTTTTTTACTATAGAGCACACCACTTGGCCATACCAGTTTTTTTTAACATTTCTGGATTTAGTAGTGTACATTGTACAATAAACATGCATCTAAGCATTTTTTATTGTAGAGTACACTACTTGGCCTTGCCGATTTTTAAAAAAAAGTTCAACTATCTGCATTGCATAGTAAATACAAACTAGTGTGTTGTTTACTGTAGACCACACCATTTGGATCTACTAGTTTTCAGGTTTCATAGTGCTCGATATAGAATTAAATGCACCCATGTTTATTACTACACTAAGAGGGTTCTTTTTGGAGAATAGGGTACACTCTGCTTCATTTTTATAGAGGTGGTTCTCTTCTAGAGTCTTCTTGAAAATATTATAAGATAAGTTCCAAAGTAAACAACAATGACTATTTATGCATCTAAAGGACTATAAAATATTATAACTCAGTTGTGGCACTTTAAATAATATTATCAACAATCTTTCTAATTAACAACACTTTAAAATAGACGTAAATACTTTTAAAACGCAAACTCCCTCTAAAGTGAACGTCGCAGTACTAGATTACTCATACCAAAAGAAATAAAAAGATTGAAACCTTAGATAGGGAAATATGTTTAACTAATCATTCATGCCTCCCAAAGAACCTTATAAACAAAGACCACTTGCATTTCTCACAAAAGAACACAAATTAAAAGTGGTGATAATATATCACTCAAAAGAACTTTATAGTAATGCATCATTCCCAATCAATGAGCATAGAGAAGAAGCATGCAAAAATTGTACTTAATGGACTTGAGACATAGTCGTAAAAGCCATGCTGTCTTCTAATAATCCTTCAAGGAGCTCCAAAAATAACAACAAGATCCCAATACATAGTCATTCAAAATCTTTGACAAATTTGTTTTCATAGAGGGAATATAATAACTTCTTTTGATTCTAAATAAATTGACTATGAAATTGTTGTCACCTAAAATGTTTGAGAATTTTGTTCAAGTCACTTAAAATGTTTGAGAATTTTGTTTAAGTCACCTAAAATGTTTGAGAATTTTGTTTGCTTGAAGCAATTCAAGAAAGACCCACGCATTAAATAATTAATTGCAAATTTTAAAATTAATTTCCTTTAAGAGAGAAATATTGTGCTCCCTTTGACTAGATGTGATTGAAGGTACCCTAAAGAAGAAAATGGGAGAATACCAAGTCATATCTCTATACTCTTAATTGGGCCATCAATGAAGCTACTATTTTATCATAATTGTAATCAAATTGAAAATGGGGGGAAATAGAAAACAAGAAAAGCTCTCACAAAACTTGGAAGGCATGAAATTCTAGAAGAACCCTTCTTTCATCCTTAACTCTTGGTTGAATAACACTTATTTCTTTCTCCTAGATATTAATGTTTTAGTGGAAGTGCTCCAAGAAGAATTTATATGCCTCCTTTATTTAATTTTGTGATGTATTTTCCTCTCGTGAAACAATCTCCTCCTAACCATTTTTCGACTTCATAAGTTCCCCTTTGTCAAAAATATTTTATATATTTGTTTACTTTAGGAGGTGGGAACTTTACCCTCTAAAAAAATTGCATATAATAGATTTTTCATCAAATCCATTTGTTTCTACATGCCAAAATAAAAGTACACGCTATATTTGTATTTTCTTAGAATGAACATGAATGTAATAATTTTCTTGGTGTGAATATGCATGTTGTAGCTAAAGCAACCACATTCGGGACATTCCTCTCATGAATACCTTTTTAAATAGTCTTAGTATTCTCAATTTGGCCACCCATATCCCTAGTTATGACCTCATGAACTTGGTTTTACCATTCACATCAACTCATTCCAACCACACAAGCCTGATCGTTAATTTACTTTATGGAGAAAAAACCTTATGTTTTCAGCCTATAATCATTCACAAGTTATTCCTTGTGTCTCTAGTTTTCCAATGAGTAGTCATGTGTACAATTTGAACACCCATAGTGCAAGATATGACCTTTCAAAGTTGGAGACTCAACCACCAACAATCTCTTGTATGCTAATCCCGACCCTTGGATCCCATGCATGAATTATTTTTCCCACGTGTAATTGGTGAGGGAATATTTGAACTGTTTATAAACCGAAGCATGCTCTTATAATACTTTTGTGTTGAATTAAAGTAGTCGTGGAGCTACTCTCTCATAGTTTTCATGCATAACTTTTGTTCACCCAATGTTTGTACCTCTATGTGCCATGTTACCACCTAGTCACTTTCCATGTCACCTTATGATAAAGGATTTTGTTCACCCACTGATCATACCTATATGCATCTACCACCTAGTCACATGCCAAGTCACCCTATGATAGATACCTATATGTGCCATGTTACCACCTAACCACATGTCAAGTCACCCTATGATAAATAGCTCTATGTGCCATGTGACCACCTAGTCACATTCCATGTCACCCTACGACAAAGGAAGAATGAGGGAAAGGTATTTATGTTCCATGTTACCACTAAGTGAGGAAGGAGGAAAAGGATAAAGGTAGAAAAGGTGGAGGAATAAGAAGGAAAAGAAAAGGTGGAGGAAGAAGAAGGCAAAGAAAAGGTGGAGAATGTTAAGGGCTCTATGTGCCATGTTACCCACCTAGTCACGTGCCAAGTCACCCTATGACAGAGGAAGGAGGAAAAGGGGGAAGGTAGAAATGGTGGAAGAGGAAGAAGGTAGGGAAAAGGTGGAGAATGTTAAGGGCTCTATGTGCCATGTTACCACCTAGCCACGTGCCATGTCACCCTATGACAAAGGAAGGAGTGAAAGGGGTGAAGTAGAAAAGGTGGAGGATGAAGAAGGCAGGGAAAAGCTGGAGAATGTTAAGGGCTCTGTGTGCCATGTTACCACCTAGTCATGTGCCAAGTCACCCTATGCTAGAGGAAGGAAAAAAATGGGGAAGGTAGAAAATGTGGAGGAAGAAGAAGGTAAGGAAAAGGTGGAGAATGTTAGGGGCTCTATGTGCCATGTTACCACCTATTAACATGGCAAGTCACCCCAAGATAGTGGAAGGATGAAAAGGGGGAAGGTAGAAAAGGTGGAGGAAGAAGAAGGCAAAGGGGGAAGGTAGAAACTCTATTGAACTGTTTCCATTTTCATATATTATATGTATGCCTTCAAGAGTTCCAACATCTGAAGATGTTATGATCTCTTCATCAACCAAGCTCAAATCATTGCTAATGTTATCCATAAATCGAGCATACGAGAGTATGATAATTTATTCAATTTCTTAATCACCGGTTGAAACTTGGAATTTCGATCATTAAAAAGAGTTTGAAATTTTCTCATTCACTATTATTTTCCCATCAATGATGTTATCCACCATCTAAAAAATGTCTTCGAGAATAAAATATAAAATATGGTAATCTTGTTAAGAATGCATCTCCTCATTCATTGCTTGAAGAAAATATATTTTTTGAACCTTGACTTGGGGTAGCAATCCAAAAACCTCATATTTCAAAGAGATTTCACCATTAAGGGTATTCTTCTTCTCTACACCAAGTTAATCTTCTAGCTACATAGAAAACCTACTCTCGAGGAACATCAACTGTATGATGCACGCTTACTTCAAGGTGGCACATCTCATTCACAATGTCTTCAAATACCTTGTTTCGATCCACATCAACCAATATTGGCTCTTGAATAACTTGAAAGATATTATCTGGTGTATTTGACATTCACAATATTCTATCTCCATAGTTCCTGTCAAGAGCGCTTGATTACCTAAAATTTATTCTTCTTGAAGGGGGTTGGAAAACTCACCCATGAAGGTATCATTAAGGTCATCAAAGCAAGTGATGGATGAATCCCACAAAGAGTAGAACCAATCAATTTCCACTCATTCCATTGTCCCCCCCCAAATTCGGACTTCCACATCATCCTCTCAAATACAATAAATACCACACATAACTAGAAATGTTTCAACATGTTGGTGAGGCTCCTCTATTGTGTTGCCACTAAAAATTCATAGTTTACCCATACATATGTCGAGCAATGTATTTTGACTTCTTCACAGTGTAATAGGAGTCCCCTTTGCTTTCCTTATTCTTCTTTAATGGTGTAGTCCATGTTGCATGGAATTATTCTTGGAGTAGCATGTAGTAAAACAATTATGCAAGAAAATAAAAATAGAAACCTTGTAGGGTTACCATCTAATAATGGTAGAAGATTCACATTGGTTTAAAATATTCAATGATATACAGTCTCACTATGTTCTCAAAATTTTATTTCCTTCAATTTAGGGGAGTTTCCAGGACACACCTTAGACGAAATTGGGAGCCCCTACAAATAGATAGGGCACACAACAAATAGAGGTAGCTCACACTAAGTTAGATGCACCAGAGAAACTTGGATAAGGACTTAGCTAGAGGAAAATATTGTTGTTGCAGACAACCTTGCTCACAAACATGCACTTGGAATGATAAACAAAGAAGTGGATTAGAAGGCTTGATGACTTGGGTGCCTAGACTTTATATGGATTAACAAAGTTAGGTGGTCCACACTTGGGGGTTGCAACAGATGGTTGAGGTTCCTTCGAGCACAAGTTGTCATGGAATACAATCATGGGGCATACTCGTCGAGTATACTCCATCAGGCATGCATCCATTGTGTGCGTATCTTTCCAACTGTTTGGGTGTGTTGATTGGGTTCAACTGGACATACTCGAGTGAATTGAGAAAAATCGTATAGACTTATATGAGTTGGGAACACTTGGGATGACTCGGCTGACCAAGACAAGTGGATGAATTTTCCTTTGGACAAGTTAAGGTGGATTGGTTTCCAAGGTGCAACTAGGCACACTTGGGCATGGTCGAACAAGACGGTCGGGTAGAGGGAATGACCTAGGTGAACTTGGGATGACCTGAGTGGAACTGACATGAGTTGGGACAATTTGATAGATTGATCGACGAACAAGTCATCAACGAAGAACAAGTTAGCTCAATGACACTTGGGTCCACCTTGGAACAAAAGGGCCCTCACAAGACAACAAAAGCTCATATAAATAGGAGGACACCTCAAAGTGCTATGGCATTCAATAAAGGAGTTTCTAGAGTCATCAAGTGTTATGTGATTATGTCAAGTTTAGGGTTTGGGAACCATAGAAGACTTGCATTAGCTAAGTTACAAGGAGATGAAAACAAGACCTACAGGAGGTAGGTCCGTGATTGATTTTAGGGGTTTAATTAACAGTTTTGTAGGCTGGTCACATTTGTAATTGTAGTCTATAAATGATCCAAAATCAATTGACCATGCTCCTTTGTTGTACCATGTAAACATTCTTTGTACACAAGTGTTTAAGGTACCTACCTTGGGTACCACCCATACTTGTGTTGTATTGTGGATGCTTTATGTCTATTGGATGTTTATGTTCTTTGCATTAATATTAATTGGGTAAGTATTGTGAATTATATAAGTGTTGTACTATTGGGATGTTTTAAGGTTGTAGTTGGATGCATGCTTCTTGTTGGATGAACTAAATGTGTTGGAATTGGTTGGGTGTCTAACTTCTTGTAGCCTAAGGTGGAGTTATGGGCACACCTTAAGTGAATAGGTGTCTAGTTGTAGTAGGTGCAAGTTGAGGCATGGTAGTGCAACACTACCTTAGGTTCCAGAATGACATGTATGGACTCTAGTAACCGGAAAAAAATCTGAGCAGACTATAGGTCTGTGATAGTTGGTATCAAAACAGTTTTGTGCTTGAAAGCTTGACTTCATGATAGTTTGGTGCACTAAGTTGGATAAGTGAAGGAACTTGAAGAAAGGCAATTTTCCTTGGGATGAGTTTTCATGCACTTGGGTGAGTTTGAATAGCTAGTTCACATGCAAAAGACAACAACAGTGGGAAATACCCAAAGACACCAAGGATGAGGAACAAACTTGCAAATTTGGAGAAGATTGTTGAGAAGATGATAACTTCTCTTTGTAAGCATGGYGAGAAGGTTGAATCTTTGGAAGAAGAAATGGTTGCCATGCACTGAACCTTCAATACTACTATTGATGAAGATTAACATACCATAGACACGATGAYTRCATCCTTGACCACCGACGTCRGGGATTAGTTGAAGACGATGGAGGAATTGTTGAACACTATGGTGGCACAAGTAAAAAACTAGGAAGACACCTATCTCAACAATAATGTACATCAAATGTATGCAATACTAATAATGTTTTTTTTTTTAATGTATAATCATAGAGTTCAATTATCACATGAAACACTATTTTTCTTTTGTTTTCTTGTTGCAGAAAAGAAAAGAAAATTAAACCCACTCAACACATAAGACAGGATGAGAAGGGAAAAAAGCGTTGATTGTAAGCTTAGTGAGTATTTTAAACTTTTTTTTTTCTAGGTTACACTACCCAGGAAAACCATTGAGTACTTCCCCTAATTTCGAGGATGGTACCCAGGGTAAACCCTAGAATCTTCAGGACACGAGGCCAACCAACAACAAGGCTCAAAGCCATTACAAAAATATATTCATTAAGATCTCAACATGTCACTTGCGGCAATTGAACCTGGGTTGGGAGGATAACATCATTCCTCCCAATGACCCGAGCTAAACCCAATTGACAAGCTAAGTGAGTACTTGTCTTTTCCTTACTTAACATTTCATATTTGTTGTGATGTTTATATTTTAATTAATTTACAATCGTCCATGGATGTTTTCTACCTAGGGCTAACATATAAAGAAGATCCATCTAAACATTTGATTGACCTTGAATTACATACGAGTTGTGAGTATATGTTGGAGTATGAAGGGTTACTTTAACAGTTTGTAATTTGCTATGCTATTTTACTTCACTTATTTTATAATTAATGGAACAACAAAAAACCTTTAACTATACCTAAACTTTATCATGATGTATAAAACTCATAGGAAACAAAGTATGGAGTGGAGCTACCAAAAAATATTTTGAGAGATAGCATGAAGAAGGGCTATGAATCAATGTGTATGGTTTATGAAGCACTCATTGCAATGATATGATTTTCAATTTACAAAATCACGGATATTATACTATAAATGTAGATATTTTCTATGCTTGTAAATGGAACATGAAGAGGTAGAACAAAATCAATCTAATCAATACGACATCACAAATAACCCAAGTACAATATCCCCCGTAAGGGATGAAGAAATTAGGAGCGCAAACAATTTGAGCAGTGGCATCAGTTCGAGTGATGAACAATGATCAATATAATTGGAAGTTACAAGTTTTCTATTTTGGAATGTTTGTCTCTAAAAATTAGACATTTTGTCTCATGTGGAAATGTTGTCCTAGTTGGTGTGACGACAGGTTACCGATAATCGTAACAATTATTTATTGACATTTTGATTACAGTGGACCTTTATATTGTTCCATTTTGTATGGTTAAGGTTCCCTCATTCATATATAATAAAATGGTTTCTTATCATATTGCAATCTTCAGTGTTGTAAAATGTTACACTATCTATTAAATATATGGATGGTTTACATTATTAGAATGAACATAGGTGTAATTAGATGATATATTTCTTTAAAAAATATAGTAAATTAATGCAATGCTTATATCTAAACACAATATTTATAAAAATCAATATTATTATAAAAAAATATTTGATTTTCTGATGATTAATTGAAATTTTACTAAAGAAACAAGAAACTGCAGTTGTACCTGCAATGTGAAAAAATGCATCACTGAAACATATAGGTGCATTGTATTCATTTGAACTCAATTGTGTGTTTAACACATGTTTACACATTGCTGCATTTATGTGGTTGTTATGCACTGGTGCAATGTACATGTACTAACACACTAATGCTTATCATTGTAATAATATCATTGGCACTCTTAACTAAAATAATAAAACCATTCCCTTCTTCAATACCTCTATTGTTTATGCTACTATTATCATTATTGTTACCAAGACTTCATAGTGCGCAAGGAAATCTATGCATTGATGCTCAATCACATATAATAAGCTTTGATCCTCAATAATATAATACACATCAATGCTAAAAAAATATAGTATGCATTGATACATTCAAAATACATAATAAGAACTAGTGCTTTAAAAATATGTAATATGCATAGGTGCATATGAAATAGGGGTGAAATGGGGAACCTTACTATTTGAAGCACACCAAAAAACACCTCCATTATAACCTCCGACTGCCTGTAATTTTTAGTTACAGTGAACATTTGCTAAAACCTATGTTGTTGTTTTTTTATATCAGTTAACCAACCTACTTATATTACTAGAGTAAGAAAAAATTATACAAAACACGCTTGGCTGTTGGCATGCCATTGAGGAAACCAGACCAACAACAGTGGACAAGGATATCTTTCCATAATGTTTGAGCCAAATTCATAAAATACATATTTATGAAACTATAAAACCAGACCGAGTATCTAAAAACCTTCATATATGTTATGTTTTTTTTTTGTAAATTAGAGTGTTGTATTGATTCCTTTCAAAAAAAATTACAGATGTCTGTGGTGCTACTAGCCACATGGTCGCAGTGCCCAGAAGGGAAACCACTGTGCCAGATGTTGAAAGCTAGTTTGGCTAGTTGTCCAAAAAATAGCATGGCTTCGGTCATGCCACTGAAAATTAACTAGACTATGAGGCCACGCAGGGCCGAGGTGCATAGAAATTGCAAAAAAAACCAAGAAATCACAATAACAACTCTAAAAACCTGGACCAAGATGCAGTCGTGCGAAAACCTACTTCGCCGGTGCTTTGCCTTTTCCACGTTCTGCCATGGCTTGTTGAAGATCTTGCAAGAACATCATTAGGGCGTCCACTCTCCTCCAGCAATCAGTTTCCCTCTGCTGTGCTTCGAGTGTTGCCGCTTTAATCTCCTCCAAGTCTTTTTTCATCAGTTTAATACCCTCCAGGTCTTTTTTCATCAAATTGATAGTCTCCAAGAGTTCTGTTATGTCCGCGCACATAACACAGGAGAAGTTGGGGTGGGTGTGGAGAAAGGAGGAGGAGGAGGATCTTAGAGGGGAGGTGAGAGGGGGGCAAAGGGGGGATGGAGGCTAAGAGGAACGTGGAAGGGAGGACAGAGGTGGAGGCGCAAATCCAAGTGAGTTCCCATGCAGATCGAACCACTTGACCCTACAACCATAGGGGTTCAAGAGAGGGGAGAGGTCGCAAGTTGTCTGGTCGCAGGGTAACTGGTTTGGGCCGGGAACGAGGAGGGGTGCCAAGAGAGGAGCTTCATCATGGGGTTGGGATGCGCCAAGGGGAGGGAAATCTGGAATAGCTTTAAGGGTCGGGTCTACCGGGAGAGCCTTCGGGGGAGGGTCTGCTAGGAAAGCTTCTGGGAGCACTGCAAGAGAAGCGACTGGTTCATCCTGAGCCTTTGAGGCAAGCAGTTTTCTTCCACGAGCCAAGTACCAAGCTGCTCCGCGCTTTGGCTTGCACAGGGTCGTGGCATGGTGAGGAGCGAACCCCGAAGCATGGCTAGAGTCCACAGGAGGTCGCATTAGAGCTCGAAGGCTGGACGAAGGGATGGGAGAACTTTGGAAAGATGGTGATTAGTAATGCTAACAGGGAAATGAGGTTCCAGAGACCCCATCATGTCCAGAAGAAGTGGGAGACAAGGTGCGAGCTGAAGCGACAGGAAGGAGCGTCTGTACGGCTTCATGAAGGCGCACGAGTTGCAGAGCTCCCCGAGCAAGTGAACGTCGAATCCCAAATGCATGAAGGAGGGTGGCAGCAGGGAACGTAAAGGCCAGAGGTGACCGGGGTAGGGACGTGTCCGAGGTTGTATGCCAGGTGGCCGTGGAGGTGGCGACAAACTTCAAAGGAGCTGTCATGTTAGGAAAGCTCCCCATCAGGGGGAAGATCTTTGGTGTGAGCAATGTTCTTATAGGTGATGACTGCAGGGTGAGTGGGATTGGTAGAGGGGAATAAGAGAAGGTGATTTCTTCAAACTCGACTCTGTAATTTGCCAGCCAGTCAACTACTTGATTGGTCGTTCTTCTAACAAGGGAAGGAAGGATAACCTGTGTTGGCTGGAGAGTAGATTTTATTCTGCAGAGCCCATTCATGAGTCACCAGCTGGGAGATAATTTCTCCGGATCTGCCCCATTGAGAAGATCAGAGAGGAGCTTGATAACAATTTGCGAATCCCCTTCCGTGATGAGGGGAAAGAGATCTAGCTTCGAAGCTGCTTGCAATCCTCAGAGAAGACTCCAGATTTCTGCAGTGTTGTTGGTATTATGCCCCATGCTACATGCTAGGATGTGTAGGATTTCACCATCGCTATTTTGGATGACTGCACCGTAGCCCACTGGTCCCGGGTTTCCTTTAGAGGCTCCATCAAAATTGAGTTTGAAGAAATTCAAAGGTGGAGCCTTCCAAAGAGTGGGGCTGCTCGTGCATCCCACAGCTGCCCTGGGCCGTTTTGAGGTTGGGGTGATGTCCACGTTCCAAGCTCTGATGATATGTTGTTCGTTCTGAGGGCCATGGAGGTCCTGCTCCACCCAGGGATGCAGTGAGATGGTTTCTTTGATGTTGGTGTAGATTGTATCCCAAACCTCTTGCCACATTCTGTTGACCGAGTTGAAAATTCTCCTATTCCTTTCTTTCTAGATCTGCCATAGGATGAAGCCTGGGAGCAGTTGCTAGATTCGATTGAGAATGGGAGAGTGGTAGATCGAGCTTCTCCATACTGCAATGGTATCCTTTAGGCCCAGAAAGTTTATGTCTGATGTTCTGATGATGCTGACGCTCTGATCCCATATTGAAGATCTATAGGGGCAGAGGTTGAGGAGATGATTTATAGTTTCTTCCTCCTGTTCGCATAGCTTACACCATGATGGACCAATGAAGCCTCGTTTCGTTAGGTTGTCCCAAGTGAGGATGCTATTGTGAGCCACTAACCAGAGAAAGGTGTTGACTTTCAACCAGGATTTCATGTCCCATATTTTTCCCCAAATCTCCTCATGAGGCAAGGTGTTGTGACCTGCCTTTAGGGAGTATGCTTCAAGAATGTTAATGGCCCATGTGGGGGAGTGGCCCCATCTAAGGATATCCTCCCCTTGTTGATTGAGGACTTTTCTGGATATGAGGTGCTTTTGTAGGGGTCGAAGGTTGACAAGAGGGGAAATATTTAGGTGTTCATGGGTGATTTCCCAGGTGCGCCATAATTCCCCAGGATCAAAAGGCTTCCAAAAGTCGATGACTCTGTGTAGTCCCGCGACTGATGTAAGGGGAATGAGGTCTTTGAGGTTTGGATTAGAATTCAAAGCGGGGAGTTGTTGCCATGAGTCGCTCCAGAAGTTTGTCAAGGTTCCATTTTGCAGTTCCCAGAACGTGTGGTACAAGTCCTCAATTATTCCGGGCAACATTCCAGATAAGCGAACCTGGGCTTTGACCATTCCATCTGATGAGTTCTTTTCCTGGGGTTGTGAGGGTATATTTTTTCCTCCACAAGTGTGCCCAGAGATCCTGGGGTCTTTTCAACCATCTCCACCAGATTTTAACACTGAGGATCTTGTTAAGAATGGATGGGTCACGTAGACCAAGGCCTCCTGCTTTTTTTGGGTTGCAGATATTTTGCCAGCTTACCAAGGATATTTTGCGTCCTTCCTTGATGCCTTGCCACATAAAGCTTCTTTGGATAGATCTCACGTTGCTGTGGATAGAACTCGGGGCCGCTAAAGATGAGAAAGTGTAAATCGAGGGAGCTTGCAGGATGAATTTTAGGAGAACGAGGCGCCCAGGCAGATTGAGAGCTCGAAAGGTCCAGAGGGAGAGTCTCTTTCTGAAACTAGACAACAGGGAGTTCCAGGGGGCGTTCCTGAGAGAGTTATCAATGAGGGGTATGCCCAAGTAGACTGATGGTAGGATATTGTGGGTGAAGCCCAGGATGAGAGTGAGATGGTTTTGGATGGCTAAGGGCGTATTGAAGAAGAAGTCCTGGGATTTGGTTAAGTTCACCTCCATGCCTAAAGCTTCACAGAAGAGGTCAATGATGGACCTGAAGCACTGGGCTTCTTTGGCGGTGGAAATTACCATAAGAAGGAGGTTGTCTACAAATTGGCTAAGGGAGATGGGGGGGAGATGCCATGGGGGGTGAGGCCCGAGAGAGAACGATCCCTGATGGATGATTTTAGCATGCGACTGAGTCCTTCTGCCATGAGGATGAAAAGGAAGGGCGAGAGAGGGTCCCCTTGTCTAATTCATCTGGAGGGGGAAGAGGGTTTGGAAGGGATGCCATTGACAAGGATTGAGAAAAGTGTTGAAGAGGTGAGGTTGACAATCCAAGAGACCCAGGAGGGATCAAAGCCGAAGGCTAGGAGAGTGGATTTCAAATAGCTCCAACTTAGCTTATCGAAGGCTTTGGAGAGATCCAGCTTGAGGAGCATGCCCTGTGTTTTGGTTGATTAGAGGGAATGGATAACTTCATGAGCCAGGATGATGCTGTCAAGAATCTGGCGACCTTCCACGTAGCTGGACTGTTCAGGGGGGATTAGGAACAATAAGATAGGCTTGAACCGGGTTGCAATGATCTTTGTTATGAGTTTGTGTATGACGTGCAGAGGGCTATAGGTCAGAATTGAGTTGGAGAGGTGGTGTTATGCTCTTTAGGAACGAGGGTGAGAAAAGTTGCATTGAGGGCTTGAAGGACCTTGCCCGATCTTCTAGAGTCCTCAATAATTTCCCACACATCCTCACAGATGATATCCCAATAGTAGTGAAAGAAATTAGAAGTAAAGCTGTCTGGTCCAGGTGCCTTGTCGAGAGGGGTGGCCTTTAGCGACTGATCGAATTCCTCTAGAGTGATTTGTCTCATCAGGGTTTCATTTTGCTCATTGGTGACCTCCTTGGGTATGTGCTTGAGGATAGAGGTGATGGCCTACGCGTGATTTGTTGGGGGTTCTATGAGGAGAGATTGGTAGTAAGTAAGCAACTCTTTTTCCACATCCGCATGTTGTTGAATTTTTGTGCCTTGCTCTGAAATAAGATGTGTGATGCGATTGGACTGGCGTCTCTGTACCATGTATCTGTGGAATAATTTAGTGTTTTTTTCCCCTCTTTTAGCCAAGTGATGTGAGGTTTTTGTCTCCATAGGACTTCCTCTTGTGCTTTCCTTTTAAAAATCTGGTTATTGAGAAGTGTTTCCTGTGTTTTTAGAGCTTTCGTTAGACCTTGAGTTCTGATTTGATGCTGTAGAGTTTGCATTTGCTGCTGAAGATGCTCTTGAGCTTGAAAGATATTGCCGAAGGTGAATTTATTCTAGGTTTTGAGTAGCAGCTTGAAGTTTTTTAATCTTTGTTGGAATCTGTACATCGGGGTTCCAATATGTATGGCCACCTCTTCCCACCAGGCCTTGATGTTTGCTTGGAAATCTGGGTGAGTCAACCAGAATTTTTCGAAACAGAAGGGTTTTCGTTCGGGGGTGCCAGTGATGTTAAGGGTTAAAAGAATTAGCCAATGATCTAAGCCCTATGCATCAATGACTGTGGCATTCCATGCTAGGTCGTCCATCATGATGGCTTCAGAAATGAGGAAGTGGTCCAGTCTGTTGGATACATGTTGGACCCTCAAGCGTCTGTTGGACCAGGTAAATGGCCCATTGTTTGTTTCGACATCAATGAGGTTCAGAAGGTCTATGGTACGGTTTAAGAGCATGCTGTCATTTCCCATGAAGTGATTGCCTCCTCTTTTCTCCTCCAGCCCCGTGATCATATTAAAATCCCCCCAAAGGATCCACCTTTGAGGGCCTAAATGATCTGCTGTCCACTCCATGTGCTGGAGGAAATCTTCCTTATCCCCTGGTCTGGGGGGTCCATAAACGTTCGTGATGTATCCTTGTTTATTCGAGCCAATGAGGCGAAAAGAGGCTGCGATGGTCCACTTGGAAGTGAAGAAGTTGTCAAGCAAGATGGTGGCTGGATTCCATAGCAATGAAAGGCCTACTGCTACCCCATTAGTGTACACTGTCACATGCTTTGCTTATGTCCAACATCCCTGGAGTGTGGTCTGTGCCTCTGTTCCAGCACATTTCATTTCCTGTAGGAGTAGAATGTTCGGCTGTGTTAGAAAAACAGGACCACAGAGCAATAAAATAAAACAAATGCAGAAACAAAACACAGAAGACACACAATACAAGAGAAACACAGATTTACGTGGTTCACCCAGTGTGGGCTACGTCCACCAGAGAAATTGCCAGGTCCTTCCTTTATTATTATCCAGCAAATGAAGGGATACAACCTA
>ML788415.1:244238-261929 GCA_009831015.1 Picea engelmannii
CGAACCAGGAACCCTCTTTTCCTGCGAGTTACCTTACGCTCTGATACCAGTTGTTAGAAAAACAGGACCCACAGAGCAATAAAATAAAACAAATGTAGAAACAAAACACATAAGACACACAATACAAGAGAGAAACAGATTTACGTGGTTCACCTAGTGTGGGCTACGTCCACCAGAGAAATTTCCAGGTCCTTCCTTTATTATTATCTAGCAAATGAAGGGATACAACCTATAGCAAAATCCGCTTCAACTTCCTCTTCTTTTTCTCACAGTCTCCTCTCTCAGAATAGAATATTCACCCTCGTCCATAGCCGCAATACATTTCCGTCATAAAAGAGGGTTGCCTTCTAGGGCAAAAAACCCTAACATAATCTCTACCATTAGATCTGTGACCTTATAATGAACGGTCCAGATTTACAATGAAATTACAATATACTTTTACAAGGCAATTTTTGCTTCGGGGGCTTCGCCCCCGAAACCCCGCTGGGGGCCCGCTTGCCCCCAGACCCCCCAACCAGGGGGATCAGACCCCGCAGAGGGGGTACCCACCCTCTGCACTCCCCCGCGTGGAAGAGTGTACATACTTCTGGGGTGTAAATACTTTGTGGGGTATAAACACGACTGAAAGCAAGGACCTCTGAATCAGGAAGATAATCAGGCTCCACAACCAACAGGTTGTTCCTTCCTAATTCTATCTTTGAGCAAGGTTTGTTTGATCCTTGCGTTGAGGCGTCTTATGTTCTAGGATAGTATCTTCATGAGGACGGTGGGGGTTGAAGGGGGGGAAAGTTGTCCGATATCAAATTAATTTGACTTGAATTGACGAGGAAGTTACCAACATCCTGGATGAGCTGGTGTTTCGGTTTCCTGCCTCTTTTTTTCTCCTCCTTTGTGGTTTTCTGTTGTTCCTTGGTGGTTTCTTTTTGTATTCCTAGGTTTGTGCTGGCTCAAGCTTTACCTCCGACGGATGAGTTAAGGAAAACTTTGTGCACCTTGTGCAGTTGGTCAGGTGGTATGGTATACAACTGCTACTTACGATAGGCTTGTTCCAGATGCGCCATATCAATTCCTGCTAGCTCTTGATCTTCCAGATCTGTGTCCAGATCTCCTATTTTTGGCCTGAGAGTAGATGGAAGGGAAGATGCCGTGGCGATTGGTTGAGAGGAGGAGAGGGCAGGGGGGTCCTGTGTGGCAGAGATTTGGCCAGCTGTCGGAGTTGTCGGGGGATAGGTAGAGGAAGAGGGGGTATCCATCGACGTTTGAAGGGCATCAAATGAGTTCTTAGTGGGGGGTCCAGCAGGGGCTTGTGGTGGTGCCCTTTTCATCTGGTGCTTCTGTCGACCCGTGACTTGGGTGAAGATGTCCTTGGGTTTGTTAGAATCTTCCTGAGCTGTCTTGGGGGGGTTATTTAAAGGGCATTCATGGAAAATATGGCCATGCTCGTGAAACTTGCAACATCAAAAAGGGATATGCTCATAGTCCAAGGTTTGGGGCCATTCCTCATCTTGATAGTCCAAGATAATGGTTCCAGGGAGGGGTTTTGAAATATTTAAATAAATGCATATGCGAGCATAGGCAGTGTACCTTCGTTGTTTGGTTGCCTTCGAAGCTTTGATGTAGCTGTCGATGGTGTTACCAATCCCTGCCAGGATCTCCTCCAGCCAAAATTCCTATGGAAGCGAGTAGAGCCGTAACCATACTGGAGCATGTGAGAAGTCTTCTTTTTCTAGGCTAAATCTCTCCGTTTAGAAGTGGAGAAGCAGGCCTGCCGAGTTATAGAAGTATGACCCACCTTCGAAGATTCGATTTTTGTCCTCCAGATTATTCAATATGATTGTAAAGAAGCCTTATGATCCTAGTTGGAGGTCATAATGGCCCTTAGGTTTCCACCAGTGGTGAATCCATTTGACCAGATCTTTCTCTGAGGGCCATAATCCCAGGAATTTGCCGATCAAAGCAAAATCGTGCATGTACTGTTTCTGATCCTCCATTCTCGGTGAGCTGATGGTGTATTTGGGAGAAATCAATGCTTGTGGAATGCATTTTCCAGGTTCCCATGTGCATTTTGATCTTGGTTGGCTGGTTTCCGGATCGATATCCATTGGTTTTTCCTTCGGCATTTCATCTTCCCAGATTAGTTTCTTCATGCCGTCCGGGAGTTCGAAAGTTGGGCGTTTGGCGTGGTTGGAGTTGTGCTCCTTTCCTATTACAGTGCTGTAGGAGGGGGCTAAGGGTGCCCCTCTCTCGGCCTCCATGGCCGCGGCCGTGGGAGAGAGGCGGCGAAGGTATAGGTTTCAGAGCGGAAACCCTAGTGGCTTCAGAGCGATTTGTTTTTTAACATTATTATAATGTTATTATTACAATATATGAAAAAGACATAATTACTCTTCCTATATGTTATGTTAAAGCTGCTAAGGAAACTCAAAATTCTAAGCATGCTAGAAGTTAAACTAGAGATAGGCCACCTACCCTAGCAGAGAGATGCCTATGCTGGGACATGGGGTCATCATTAACTAGATTATCAGTCTATTGGGCACGAGAAAAGAGTTCGTTTTTAATGTCACGAAGTTGTTGCTTTACCTAAGCCAATTACCTGAGGATCTCGTCATGATCCTCATATTTTTCTTGGAGAACCTTTCTCACAAGGGTTTTAATGTGCCAATACATGTCCATCATTTTCCAGTACTTGGTATCCCTTGCCCTGGAATTTCCTAGATCTAGTACCCAATTTCCTATCTCAACATCAATTTCTCATTAATCATGGATTTTTCATCGGTCCAGAAGAATTTCTTCCTCTACATTTTCTATCTCCTCCTGGATGTGCTGAGGGATTTGTTCCCAATACTCTTGTGTAGGCACAAACTGGTAGGTTTTTAACTAGAGGTGTGGGAGGTGGAGTGACCAGGGAAGGTCCTCCTTCTTCGACGATGAGATTGAGTTCATTTGAAGAATGAAATGAGTCAAGAACAAGTAGTATTTCACATAGATATTCTAAGAGAGGTATTTGCGACAGGGAGGCAATGCAGTCACCTTTTTCATAGCTTGCAATCCTAGGGACGAAGCAACTTCACCTAGAACCATTATTCTGATAACACTAGAATACCACTTAGAGCCATAATGCAGAGGAATGGCATGAACAACCCTGATAATGGAGTGATTATGCATGTGACGGGTTTTAGTCAAGATTAAACGACAGAGAGGGTACATCGGATTACCTGAACCTGCCTTAATGAGCCATCAAGGCTCGCACATATCCCCTTGTCCCATCCATTTGTCGTTTTCCTACAATTTGACGTGTCGACTGAAGTGCTAGTCGGGTGTCTAGTCTGCATACTAGGCATGTGTTTTCCCATGATCATAACCTCTCTCTTCTCTGTCACCCCATCCGAGGGTAAAAACTCTACTATTAATAATGGAGGTTTTAAAGGAATTTTTTGATATTTTTGTCCAATTTTGTAACAATAAAAACCTTCGCTAAGTGGTATTTTATTTGTACTAATATGACCCTAACACGTTTCACAAAAAATACTCACTAAAGCTTTGGTTCAAGTGGTCTAAATTTTAGAAAGGAAACAAGCTAGTCCTAAAAAGATTAGATAAAGCAATGTTACCGAGGAAAAATATTTAGCCACGAGGGAAGACGATCAATTTACATAGTGGGAGATATCAATTTATTTGACCACCAATCAGTAGGGATGTCCATTATTTGAGGATTTGAACAATCCAAGGCGTCGAACACTAAATTCATGTTGAATACCTCCCATATGAAGCATAAATCATGTGTTGAAGCTATCAAAAGAATTTGGAATCTAAGTTTGAACATAAGAGATAGGTGATATATTCTCTAGTGGAATTATAAGATTCACCTCCTTTCTAAGAGGTTATGGAAGACAATTGACAATGTTCAAAAGAAGGAAACACTAGGTACTGTTGGAGGAACTCAAAGAAATTTTAGGAATGCTTCAAATTAGACCCTTCAATGGATATCTTTGGGCTAGAGAAGCAAGTTGACACATACGAGATAGACCCACTAGCTTAAGATAAGTGATATACCTACTAAGGATTGTTTCAATGCCCTCATTTCTTAGAAAAATGTAGAGTGTATCAAGGTCCTAAATTTGAAGATGGAAAATTCACTAACGAGGTGAACATAGAAAAAGAGTTTGTCAATCATTAGAATTTGTTTTTTCAATCACAAGGAATGAAAATTGAAAAATAGGTGGCCAAGCATACTTGTATTGATGTATTCCAAAGAAATTTGTTTGAATACTAAATTCATGCATGTGATCAGAGGATAACTTTGGATGAGTTGAGGACTACCCTTAAAGATATTTTTGATGATAAATCACTTGGAAAAAAACAACTTTCCATGAAATGTTCATACAACTGCCTGGGATTTTGTGGGCCCTGATCTCCATTTGGTGTAAAAAGAGGTTATTTTGACATGTACACTGGGTAGTTGTATAAAAAAAGGGTTGATAAAGTTCATTCCAATGTCAAGAGACCCAATTATAATCATGAGTTGGAGGTTGATAACTCTTCTAAATTTCTAATACAAAATTCTTGAATAGACGCCAACCTTATGTTATAACACATTCCATACAAAATAATGAGGTTAGAGTAGATGGGGTTTATCAAAGGTTGTCACCTTTGGGATAGTGTCATTGTAGTTTGGGAAGGTGTGGAATGGGCTTTGAGCTAGGGCCTTTAGGGACTTTTCATCAGTATTGATTTTGGAAAATCATATGACAGGGTAGAGTGGCCCTTCATCTTTGTTGTGTTAAACACACTTGGATTTGGTCCTCCATTTATTAAAGCAGTTGAAAACCTAATTTATGAAAAGTATATTGATCTCCACTTGGTGTAAAAAGAGGTTATTTTGACATGTACACTCGGTAGTTGTATCAACAAAGAGTTGATAAAGTTCATTCAAATGTCAAGAGACCCAGAGATGACCACAATTTGGAGGTTGATAACTCTTCTAAATGTCCAATAAAAATTTCTTGAATAGGCACCAACCTTATGTAATAACACATTCCATAAAAAATCACGAGGTTATAGTATATGGGGTTTATCAAAGCTTGTCACATTTGGGATAGTGTCATTGTAGCTTGGGAAGGTGTGGAATGGGCCTGGAGCTAGGGCCTTTAGAGCCTTTTCATCAAGATTGATTTTGAAAAAGCATATGCCAGGGTAGAGTGGCCCTTCATCTTTGTTGTGTTAAACACGCTTAGATTTGGTGCTCCATTTATTAAAATGGTTGAAAACCTAATTTCTAAAGCAATAACCCGAGTTTCTATTTATCAAGTCAAATTTGAGGAATAGGCCTTTTGCGCTCCATTTGATAAGGCTCCCCTTTGGCTTCAACACTTTATGTGATGGTTGTTCTAAAGTCCTCAAGTACGTCATCACAAATCTCTTAAGGATCATCCGAGGCATTCCCTTTCCCGTCCCAAATGAAGTTCAACTTGTAAATGGATACTTTGTAGATGACTCTTCCCTAACATTCTCAAAGAGAAGTACTAGTCCATGAATGATGCCATGAACTTCTTGTAATTTTCTGTGAAGCCTTGAAATTTAAATAACATGTGGTAAGGAGTCAATGTTACTATTAGAGGCAACATAAAGCCCCAGACTCATTGGTAGAATAGGATGAGAATTATAGCTTGGGAAAATGATCCATTAATACAAAATGGATAATGTGTGACTATGCAACTAAAAAAGTTAGACACAACTTTTGTTTTAAGCTAAATACTAGCAAATTTGAGCAATTTTGATGTATTTTAAATGACAATGCTATAAATTACTAACATAAACTACTAATATAGTTTAGGGATAAACATATACACCTAGACAACAACTATGAATAAAATTAGTAGTATTTATTACTTCTATATAATTAAGTTGTAGTAGTATAGTCATTTTAGTGAGTATGTTAATTATGATTTTTCATGTTGAATTCATTTTTGCAATATGCATGGATGTGCCAACCATGCTTCAGGACACCACATCCATTAATATATACAATATAATTATTAATTTACATCATGAATTGCAACTCCTAACCAAATTTGACTAACATCGCTTAATATTGGATCACGTGCTTGAATGTTGTATATTTTTGTCTTCAATCAACATCGTACACGTATCTTATAATTCAACATCACCAAATTGAGGTATGTCAATTCCCCCAACATGTTTGACATAAGACAAAGGATTGTACATTAACCATTTACCCTAGCCCTCAGAATTTGAACCTTTGACCTAAAAGGAAGAAACACATAATTAATATGCTTAAATGTACTATGCTTAGATATGTATTTAGGTTTAATTATTAGATATTTTTACATTACTACATATAGATTAATATCTTAGTAATTACAAGTGATATATTAATCATAATATATCCTAATTATATATATAATAATAGTCCACACACACATACACACACACACACACATATATGATACTATAATAGTTAATATAAATACTATTTAAGTGGCACTATGTGTTAGAGTTATTAACTCCTACTTGTCTTATTGGTTAATATGTGATTCCTCATCATTTCGTAAGTTGTAATTTTGTTAATTTGAGGTAGAGATAATCTCTACATGAGTTGTTTGCTTCAAGGTTGTTAGATGTAGTTGGATCATGAGATATCTTCGCCAACTAATTAGCTTTTAGATTAGTGTGAAGTTGATATATTCTTTCAACAAATTGTTAGTATGGTTAATATAGCTTGTTTATCTTAAGCCAACATGTGATGTATCTATATGTAACATTGTTAATTGAATATGACATACTCAGTTCAGTTTTGTGTGTGAGGAAATCATGTCTACTCTCCCATTTCCTCACATTATATCAAACACGGTCTCGGCTTGACTCCCTCATGAGAGTACCTAGAAAAAAGAGACAGACGTGAGTTCTATTCCTCTTTACATATATTAAATTAGCACAGGAGATTATATTAGCATGGGAGAATGGATTGATTTTAATTTTTTTGAGTAAGTTTCCATGTGTAGAGTTTGTTGATAAGAAAATTTTTGTTTCATGCCACTACATGAGATACAGGGGTTGCTGGTGGAATTTTGGACCAGGCGATTAAACTCTTCCTTCGGGAGACCATCATGGCTCTCTCCTTGTCTGTATGTGATGTAATGGGCCAAACCTTTAATGATTTGAAGGCCACCATTTCCTAGGTTGTTAGAAGAAAACAAGAACAATAATCAACCGTTCATGTTTTCGAAACTACTGAGATGGATCGATTCCTTTGGGTTGTTTGTGCTGACATACGAGCATCCAAGGATGGCTACATGGGAGACATTTTTACTCAGGGATTTCATTCTGTACACCACGTGCCGGACCATGCACTTGCAAGACTCGATCCCTGGTGGGAAAACACATGTGGCCTCAATGTCGAGGCTGCTATGTTGCTTTGTATCTCCGAGGGGGAAGCTATACTAATTAGTAGCAAATAATTTTTTTATTATTATTATAAGTGTGTTCGACATATTCTTTTGTAAAATAAATGATGATGAATCTCCAAAAAATCAAAGGTAATTAAAGGTGAAGTGAAATTGTAATTTGTTCCAGATGCTGGAGGGAAACTATATTTTATTGCAGTTATGAAATACATATGTGGGGATTGCTATCCAATAGTTTAGGGGAGATTCAAGATCTAGAAGTTTGACATCATACCTTGGGTTATGAGACATTGCAAGTGCTAATGGTGTCCAATGGTGTCGGGAAACTTGGATTATAGTTGGGAGACTATAAGCCTTGAAGATTTCAAAATGGTTAAAGATGCTCATGAAGACTTACCTGACAAATATAGAGACAAGTACTCGTTAAGAGGGGGTGTTGGAATTATTGACTCCTACTTGTCTTATTCGTTAATATGCGATTCCTCATCATTTCATAAGTTGTAATTTTGTTAATTTTGAGGTAGAGATTATGTATAAGTGAGTTATTTGCTTCTAGGTTGTTAGATATAGTTGGATCATGAAATATCTTCTCCAACTAGTTAGCTCCTAGATTAGTGTGAAGTTGAGATATTCTCTCAACAAGTTGTTAGTATGGTTAATATAGCTTGTCTATCTAAAGCCAAAGTGTGATGTATTTACATGTAACATTGTTAATTGAATAGGAAATCATGTCTACTCTCTTATTTCCTTACACCATCATTCTTAAATCTTGAATTTTTTTTTGGTTGCTTACTAATGTTTTAATGGCTCCCACTCAAATATCATCGAATGGTTCTATTAATACAGGTTTGGCTTCTAATGCCTATCTATCCTTGAAGTTTTCATTAAATTTTCAACTTGTTAATAGGAACATTTTCGATTTTGACAGTGATTTAAGACTCAATGTTTCAAACCTAAGCTAGGTTCATCATCAGTAAAAAAGAAGTTGAAAATGAACATTGTTTTGTCAAAATAATAAATATGAGAAAGTCACCAGGGGAACCAATGAAAGATTAGAAATAAGCTGACTCATAAAACATGAAAACACAAGAGAAGGGAAAAATGAAAAAAAAATAAAAAATTAACACATAAAACATAAAAAATACAAGAGAGAAAAAAAAATTAAAAAAATAAAAAGAATTAACATTATTATAGAAACATAATATACACATACTGTAAGGTTTAAGAATGATTTTTTTTTAACAATATAAGACAATGTTAACACTAATATTAATAAAAAGCTTAGAATGAATAGTAATAAAAATAATAAAAAATAATAAAATTACATTAAAAAATAATAATAAATAATAATGAGAGTATGGGGGAGATGTTGTCACATAATGTTAAGTGACAACAACAGATAAAATAAAGTTAAAATTAAATAACTAAAAAATTAAACCAGTTTAGATCTATGTTAAACTCAGATTTATCAAGTATTTAGAAAGATCAAATTTTTTAAAGTGTAAATTTTTTTATCATCTAATATGAAGGAATTAATACATGGAATTAAATGATAAAAAAATTTACATTTTAAGAAATTTGATCCTTCTCCATGTTTGATACATCCAAATTTAAAATAAATCTACACTAGTAATAATAATACCATAAATTAATATTGATAATAATATTAATGGTAAGACAATAATAGAAAAAGATTAATAAAAAAAATAAAACAAAATTAAAATACTAAAAATAAAAAGATAACATTAATATTATTAATGAGAAACAATAAGTAATATTAAAAATATTAATATTAAACAATAAGCAATATTAAGAATATTAATGTTAATAACTCTAGCTTTATTAATATATTTAACTTTATAATAAGCAATATTAAAAATATTAATGTTAATAACTATAGCTTTATTAATATATTTAACTTTATAATAGTAGAAACAAGGTAAATAATGATAACAATATTAATGGGATACAAATAATATAAGGAAAAATATTAAAAGAGTAAAACCAAAATAAAATTATTAAAAAGATAAAAGGAAAAGAAAAAAGAAAAAAAAAGAAATATAATTTAATAAGGAAGTGAAATAAACACTAACTCAAATATAAAGAGAAGGAAAATAACAAAAAAAAGAAATTAAAATATTGGAAATAATAACAATATTAGTTTTGACAATAATATTTAGGGTTATAGTAGTATTAATAAAATATTAGAAAAAAATAGATATTAATATAAACAAAAATTAAGAGTTAAAATAAAGATTAAATTAGCAAAAAAACTAAAACTAAACAAAATTAGAAAGGAGGAAGGAGTGGAGGAGAAGATCACGAGGCTTAAGATAAAAGAAAACCAAAACCATTAGGAACTAATCATTGTTGATGCCATTATCAATGATCCTATTCAAGTTCTTGGTTCTATGAAGAATAACGAACCAACTTTTTCTAGCATCCCAACCATTATCTCTATTAAGATTAAGAGGGTGTTTGAAGATTTTAGTGGTTTCTCTAAATTTATGTCTAAAATAGTTATTCTCTTTAGCAAGGACCTTAGTATGCTCAAGGTGTAACTAATATTTAGTGTTATGGGTGTGCTTAACAATGACAAAGATGTAGAAACAATCAAGCCTAATATCTGCTTCATGTTCTTTGACCCTTAATTGGAAGGAATCTCATAGGCCCCTTTGTAGAAACATGGATTTATAGGGTCCTTAACAGACTTCATCATTCCCCTAATGGTGTTAGGGGGCTTGAATGGAACAAAGATGTTGTTTTTCCTAAGGATTATATAAATCTTATCAGTTACACCTTGAATTAATGAAAGGACAAATTTTGAGGTTTCATCATGTTCCCTATTATGAGCCCTGTTACTGGCTCTCTAAATAATGCTCTTGATTTGAGTTTCTTTATACCCATTCTTTTTGAACACTTGAATGAAATGCTTGTGTTAATGATCAATATGCTCATTGTCTGAAATTCAAAGGGCCCTAGTGGCTAGGGTACTAATGAAATTGAGTTTCTAGGTATGATGGTGATGGGAATTAACATGGAGGTATTGTTTAGTGTGGGTGTCTTTTCTAAATACTTGATGGGATAAGGTTCCATTAGATTTTTTGCTAACCCTCACATATATAAAGGGGATACTATCATTCTTTTTTATCTCCATGATGAATTGGATATGCTTCAATTGATTGTTTAAATGAAGAACAAACTTAGAAAATTCATCCTTGCGAATGAACCAGATAACGTTGGCCTCATCAACAATCGAATCTCTTCCACATCTTGGGTTTGATATAGTATGAGTTGATAGATTTGGTCTCAAAGGCCTCCATGAAGATATTAGCCACAATGGGAGAGAGTGGAGATCCCATGGAAACTCCAATGGTTTGCTCATATAACTCTCCTTGGAAACTATAAAAGGTAGACCTAAGACATATTTCCATGAGATTGGAAGTCTCTAGGTCAATGACATTCCTTATGGCCTCCATAGCTCCATAAATGGGAATCTTCGTGAACAATAAGACTAAATCAAAGTTAACTATCAAATCCTAGGGATGAAGAGTATCATCTTTGATCATATCCACAAATGCACTAAAATCTTTGATAAAAGTGTTGTTATGGCCTACAAGGGGTTTTAAAATATCGACAAGGAACTTACTTAATTCGTAGCTTGGAGAGCCAATTGTATTGACAATCGACCTAAGAGAGGTCCCATTTTTATGGTTTTTTGGTGAGTTGCATCCTTGAACCTTTCTTGGAACCCATACATGTTTCTGCATGTCTCAACGTTTGTTGGGAAATATTCATACCCATATTT
Source organism: Picea engelmannii (assembly GCA_009831015.1). Lineage (NCBI taxonomy): Eukaryota > Viridiplantae > Streptophyta > Pinopsida > Pinales > Pinaceae > Picea > Picea engelmannii. The sequence continues at coordinate 255,471 of ML788415.1, forward strand.
TTCTGCCATGATGTGCATAATGAGTAACCATTCTTCATACAAATTCTACCTACCCAAATGTTATCGAAGTAGGTTCAAGTGCTTGAAGAGTGAATGTACTGAAACAAATGTGATTTCCACGATAAGATACTCTATGAGTTAATAAAACTTGGTGCGATGATTGCACCTAACCACCGATCATCTCAGCTATGTAATTCTAGAACTATATGGAGCATAAATGACCTCTAGAAAAGGAACATAAATGATTCATACCATTTTTTTTTTGTATATGGCAGAATCGACAACTGGGCGGTCTCATACTCGCGTGACATGGGGTCGATTCCGACTGCTACCACTATAACCTCCAAGTGCCATACGTATGCCCCTTCTGCAGGCATGGGTAAGTTGGGGAGATTTGAACTCGAAACCTCATTGAACATAACACTTCATATCACGACACTTTCCAATTGAGCTTCCCCCCAGGGGCTATGATTCATACAAATTACTCAACGGTAAATGTCCCAAATAAAGCCAATGCGTAATTCATAATCACGTTGTATAAAGAAAAGTAACTATCATGCCCTTTCCTCCCAAAATACTTAGCCGTTCAATTCGATAATCTAAGACTCCCTAATAAATGAGAGTGAAAGGAAATGCTACTCATAGCTAAAATAAATACAATAACAAAGACCAAGATTACAACCATACAATTTGATCCAAGCAAACTGCACCATTTACAAAACCAACCACTAAGGAAATAGTTACAATAACTACACGAAAGACAATAAATTTATACCCATACATTTGATCCAAGTGCGTTGCATCCCATAAGAAAGGAAATTTTCACAATTCATACTTACAATATTTCAAGAAAAAAGGAGTTTACGTCCATACATTTAATGCTAGAGTGAACTACATCTTTTAGAAAAAATGGTAAAATGAAATGGTTACAGTAGCTGCAAAAGAAATAATAAGTTTACACTTATACATTTGATCCAAATGAACAATGAATTTGGCTTTGAACATAAAACATAGCTCCTTAAAATATATATATTTAAAAGTATTTATACGAAGTATTGGCTTTGAACATGAAGGATAACTCCTTGAACAAAAATATCTATACAAAGTTTATTTACAAACAACTTCAATAGCTTAACATCCATACTATTTACTGGCTTTGAGCATAAAATATTACTCAAACGAAATATTTATACAAAGTATATCTACAAGCAAGTTTAATATAAGCTTTTAGTAGTCAAATTGTTGTGCGGAGGGGGTGTCCTATCCCACAAATGTGGGGGTCTCATACACCAATTTGGTGTCTAGCTTGACTGTGACCTTAAAATTAGATTATTAATTATTATTATCTTTACCATTGTTCTTCGTTAGATGTTTCAACTTTAATTGCTTATAATTTAGACTTGAGTAATTTGCTCATCTTTTACTTTGTCTTGGTTGCATGTGTTATGTCTTTTTTTCATATTACACATATGTGTATCCACTATTACCACTGCTAAATGCTGAGTATATTAGGTATTATTGACCTCTCATCTAAATATTGAATTGTATATGTGATCATTGAGTTTATGTCAACTTTATAGAGTTCATGTTTTCTTGTCAATCTCACTTTTAAAATTTAATTTCTCCTTAACATTTCGATGAAATATTCTCTACTATATTAACTATAGTAGGAAAATCAATCTCTAAAATCCCTTAAACAAGGCAGTTCGATCCATGGAAATATTATCCCTTCTACTCACCTTACCTTTTCTCTATTGTCTTTTCATAAACATCTTTTCTCTACTATTTCTATCTAGTACCTTACATTTTCTCTCCTTCCCATAAATGTATCTTCTCTAATATTTCTATGTTTTTTTTTTTTCCCAAGGAAAATAGCGTAAATTTTATTTCAAAGAGAAACGAAATTTACATTATGTGGAAATACATGTGCCCATGTATTTTTCCCCAAGACTAAGGGGAGATGAGAGTTGCAATGCCTAGAGAATAGGAACATAGGAGGAGAAAGATGGCAACATAATAAGATTTTGTCTTACATATTCTGTCCATTAGAACGAACCCAAAACAATGTTGTTCATGAGAGCTATAAAAAACAAAGCTCTGACCATATAAATCCGTCAACAATTCATAAAAAAAAATATGAAAGTCCATCATGTGAGCGAATAATAAACATGCTGAAAATGCCCAAAAATGCCGCGAGAACCAAAAAAAAGAAGGCCCATCATCAACAAAGGATTAGGACACTGAAACCAAGGAAAGTGGACTGAAAGCTACATAGAGGTGCCCGGAGGGCCAAGAAGATCGATGAAAGGCTAGTGATAGAAATCAAAATGTGTTGCACCCTTTATTTATGAAATCATCCACTTCCCAAAATCCAGATGAATACCTTCTTTAGAGAGCGTATCAACCGATGAGTTACTCTCCTTATAAACATGCCATAGAGAGAAAGGATCAAAAGTTTCCAAAATTCTAAGAACTTCACCAAGTAAAGAAAGTAGCAAGATATTGTGACATTTTTTAGATTTCCTGGTCCAATTTATGACTAGCATTGAGTCTCCAAAGATTTGAAGGGATTTCACTCCTTTTTCTCCCGCAAAAAGTAGTAATAGTTTTAATGCCATCAATTCTAAAAAAATGTTTGTGCCATGTCCCAAGCCCATTTTAGGTTTAAGAGAATGGCTACGTGAGAGGTGAAACACTGCTCGCCCCCCACAAATATTGTTTTGTGAAGCCTCGTCAAAAAAATCCCATGACCTAGAGTAATCCACAGATTCCTTCTGAACTTTTCAAGTTGTGCTTACCCCTATTTCTTGAGGAAAATAAGATAGGATGCCGAGTCCCTAAGCCATAATTATGTCTAGGAGAGAATGCCTATCTTGGAAGATAACAAAATTTTGAGCTAGCCATGCACCCCAATTGATGATCAATGGAAGAGCCTTGATACTACGATATGAGGGCTTGGACAACCACTCCTTCCAAGCACCTTCAATTGATTGTCCTTTCCATATACAATCCTTACCCAAGGCCTTGGAGCACTCTTGCCAGATTTTTTTAACAATGGGATAGAGAATGAAGATATGAGTCACCGATTCCTCATTTTCTTTGCATAAAGAGCACCATCTTGGGCCTTCCACATTCCTTCATTTCATCCTATCCCAAGTAGGTACCCTATTTGTGATCATACACCACATAAAGATTCGTGCTTTTAGATGGAATTTTACCTTCCATAATCCCCTCCACCACCATGAATGCTCTCTTTGTAGCATGTCAATGTTTAGATGAATGTAGCCAAGTTTCGGTGCATAAACACCATGCAGAGCATGTTCCCAAACAAGTTGATATTCCCTTTTTATTATCCAAATGTGAGCGTATTTGAGAGTTTTGATGTAGATTTCCCAACGATCAAAGAAAACACCCCCCAAATCTAGTTGTTCTAAATCCTTCCATTCTTGAATCCATATGGTGGTAGGATTCAGATCAACTAACTAATTGATATAGTGAAATCCTTGGTTGTTCAACTAATGAACTAGAGTGTTGGGGGGAAGATGGTTGTCACCACTTCCTGGCCATGGATCAGATCCAATGCATACCTTGGTTCCATTCCCTATTCTCCATGCTAGGCTTTCCCCAATAACCGGAAAGGATTTGATGACAACCTTCCAAATAATTGAGAAATTTGAGCTCTCCTTAACATGATTTTTGATCCATTCCTCCATCGAAAAAGGATGAATATATTAGTGAATTAGAACCTTCGACCACAAAATTTTTGAAATAATCAATCTCCAACTATATTTTGCAGCCAAAGATTTGGAGAACATGATTTTTTTTTTTAACCCCCATCCTCCAAGCATTTTTGGGGCTTCCATATGTTCCCATTTTACCCATGGAAAGACAAAATTCTCCTGAGTTCCAACCCATAAAAAATTGAAGAAGAGCCTCCTAATTTTATCCATCACACCTTTGGGTATCCAAGCTAGATATATCCAATATATGATAATAGATTCTAACACTGATTTGACCAAAACCAACCTTCCTGCTCGAGAGAACCATCTGAAACTCCAGGATTTTAGCCTCATCTCCAGTTTGGCTAAAAGCCAATGCCAATCTTCTTTGCTGTAGCAATTTGGCTTCAACTGAAATCCCAGATATTTTAGGCCTACATCAAATTCCTGAAGCTCAGAGGGGAAGAAGGATCGATAGTAAAGAAGCTCGACATCTGCCATATTATGGACCGCGAGAATGGATTTTCTTTCATTAATTTGCATGGCCATCACTTGCCCAAATAGCTCCAGAATATTATTCAGTTTGTTCACATATTTTCTGAGCCCATTGCAAAAAATCAACACATCATCCACAAAGAGGAGATGTGTTAAATGAAGGGTAGGGGTAATAACTATTCCTTGAAATCCCCCCCAGATTTTTGCATCTTAAATTTCTCTACTTATCCCTTCCACAACCAAGAGGAAGAGGAGAGGTGATAGAGGGTAACTCTATCTAATTCCATGCTCGAATTGGAAAAAACTTGTAGTTGCCCCATTAATAAGGACTGCACAATAAACTTTCGAAATACATCTCATCACCTAGTTTATGAAAGACACATCAAATCCTAGGTGGGTTAGGAGAAGTCTGATATATAGCCATCTTACTCATTCTGTCATAGGCCTTTGATAGGTCAATCTTTAACACTGCTCCTTTGACTTTCCAAGTTTTGATGTTGTGCAATGCTTCCTCTGCTACCCCAATAGCTTCATGTATCTGTCTTGCTTCCAAGAAACCAAAATGTTCTCAGGAGATTATGTATGAGAGAATATGATTTATTCTTCTAGAAATTACTCTGGACATCACCTTATATACGCAGTTGCAGAGAGATATTGGCCTAGAATATTCTAAGGATTTGGGGTCATCATACTTGGGGATAAGAGCTATAAAAGTGGCATTGAGGGGGGCATGCATATGACCTTGTGTGCATGATTCCTCCACTACTTTCAATATTTCCAAACCAATGAGTTCATAGAAGCCCAAGAAAAATTCAATAGTCCATCTGTCCAACCCCGAGATTTTATTCTTCTGGAAGCTATGAAGGACCTACTTTAACTCCTCTTTCATGACCTTAGCCATAAGGGATTTTTTATCCTCTTCATTTAAAAAACTTAGTAAGAAAAGAGCCATCCTAACAATGTTTTCAATGGCGAATCTTTCATCTGTCTTGAATAGATTTTGAAAATGACTCTTTCTGAGATGGGCCAAACCTTCAAATGAAGAGACATGTCTTACTAAAGAATAATTTAGGATCCAAATTGTGTTTGAAATATTCCTTCCCTTTCCATATGCCTAGAATAATTTGGTGTTTTCATCTCCACACTACAACAAAAGGGCATGAATTTTAAGACACCAAACCACTTCTCTTTCTTCCAACAACTGTCTTTTTCTCTTCTCCAAATTTCGTAGAGCTTCTTTTAATTCTGAATTAGCATACCCCCCTCCTTCTGATTCATAGATGACTTGCATAGTTGCTTTGATATCAATTAGGTCTTGTTCATCCCTCATCCTCTTAGCACGGGCCCAATCCACCGTTTCCCTTTTAACCCTCTTTATATTTTCTGCAAACTGCATCGTGGTCGAAGCATCTTCTTTGTGATCAAAAGGGACCCAAAGATATTTAACGAGAGATTGGTATCTCTCCTCCTTTATCTAGGTTGGATTGAACTTAAAAGGACTGCCCAATTTTTTATTCCTCCTGCAATTTCTAGAAAAATCGGGAAATGATTAGAGCCACCTCCACTTCCTACCCATTGTCTTATCTGGAGAGGGTTCTCTAGAAGATTTTGTGAGAGCAGGAACCGATCAATTATTTTTTCTATCTTATCCTCCCCAACCATCTTATTTCTATAGGTAGGGCTAAGTTTTACCTGGGTAACATCAATCAGATTCTTTTCCCACAAGATGTGATAGAAAAATTCCGATAGCAGATCTAGTCTTGCCCTAGGACTTCCCAAAGAAAAGTTTAGGTCACAGCCCAAGATGAGGCCCTCATTCTTCATGAAATATTTATTAAGAAAGGATTCCTAGAAGGGGACTCGATTTAGATAGGGCCCATATACATTTATCAGCATAAGTCCTCTTCCCAGATCTTCCAAGTAGAAATTCACGCCAAGGCTCGAGTCAAACTCCTAAGAATTTTGAACCTTAACCATTCTGGTATTCCATCCCATTGCCAAGCCCCCCGATCTGCCTTTTGCATCTGCACCTATAAACCTAATTTTGTTTGAAAATGGACTCCAAGAGAGAGATGATTGGTTCTGCTCCCCCCAAAGTTTCTTGAATAAAGACGACATCTGGTTAGTTTGACTCCACCATCCTTTGGAGAGCGTATTTTTTTGAGTGGCTAGCCACACCCTGACAATTAAAAAAAGAAATTTCATTAGGGAACCCCTTTTGGGGCATTTGAAGCTCGAAGTTCCC
>ML788415.1:262029-285352 GCA_009831015.1 Picea engelmannii
CAGTCGGTTTGTCAGTTTGAGCATTGTAAGACATGTTTTTGAGCACTTTTGAGCAATTAATAATAATGATCCATTGGAAGCTGGACCAAGAGATGTAGCCCAGGAGAGGGGTGAACTCCTTTATCAATTGTTGTGTTTATGTGCTTATGTTCATTGATTATGTTGTTGTCTATGTGTATTTTGCATTAGTAATCCCTTAATCTATGTGTTGCAAACTGATCCATTTGCTTTAAACACATAACATTTACATTGCAATAATTTTAAGTATTTCAAGTCTTCTTCATTTTTAGATCAAAAAAGAATTTGAAATTTTCTCATTCACTATTATTTTCCCATCAATGTTGCTATCCACTATCTAAAAAATGTCTTCGAGAATAAAATATAAAATACGGTAATCTTGTTGAGAATGCATCTCCTCATTCATTGCTTGAAGAAAATATATTTGTTCAACCTTGACTTGGGGTAGTATTCCAAAAACCTCATATTTCAAGAAGATGGTACAATTAAAGGTATTATTCTTCTATAAACCAAGTTAATCTTCTAGCTACACAGACGACCTACTCTCGAGGAACATCAACTGTATGATGCACATTTGATTCAAGGTGGCACATCTCATCCACAATGTCTTCAAATAGATTGTTTGGATCCAAATCAACCACGATTGGTTCTTGAATAACTTGAAAGATATTTTCTAGTGTATTTGGCATTCACAAGATTTGATCTCCATAGTTCCTCTCAAGAGCACTTGATTACCTAAAATTTCTTCTTCTTGAAGGGGGTTGGAAAATTCACCCATGAAGGCATCATCAAGGTCATCAAAGCAAGTGATGGATGAAGCCCAGAAAGAGTAGAACCAATCAATTTCCACTCATGCCATTGTCCCCCCAAAATCATCCTCTCAAATACAATAAATACCACACACAACTAGAAATATTTCAACATGTTGGTGAGGCTCCTCTATTGTGTTGCCACTAAAAATTCATAGTTTACCCATACATATGTCGAGCAATGTATTTTGACTTCTTCACAGTGTAAGAGGACTCCCTTTTGCTAGCTTTATTCTTCTTTAATGGTGTAGTCCATGTTGCATGGAATTATTCTTGGAGTAGCATGTAGTAAAACAATTATGCAAGAAAAGAAAAATAGAAACCTTGTAGGGTTACCATCTAATAATGGTAGCAAAGTCACATTGGTTTAAAATCTTCAATGTTATATAATCTCACCATGTTCTCAAAATCTTATTTCCTTCAATTCAGAGGAGTTTCCAAGGCACACCTTAGACGAAGTTGGGATACCCTGCAAAGAGATAGGGAAGACCACAAATAGTTGTAGTTAACACTAAGTCAGATGCACCAAAGAAACTTGGACAGGGACTTAGCTAGATGCAAAGAACTTTGTTGCAGGCAACCTTGCTCACAAACATGCACTTGGAATGATAGAAAAAGAAGTGGCTTAGAAGGTTTTATGACTTGGGTGCCTAGAATTTATATGGATTAATAGAGTTAGGTGGTCCACACTCGGGGGTTGCAATAGATGGTAGAGGTTCCTTCGATCACAAGCTATCATGGACTACAATCATGGGGAATACTCGTCGAGTATACTCCATGAGGCATGCATCTATTGGGTGCATATCTTTCTGACGCCTTGGGTGTGTTGACTGGGTGCAACTGGACAGACTCGAGTGAATTGAGCACAATCACATAGACTCATATGAGTTGGGAACATTTGGGATGACTGGAATGACCAAGACAAGTGGACAAATTTTCCTTGGGACAAGTTAAGACAGATTGGATGCCAAGGTACAACTAGGCACACTTGGGCATGGTCAGACAAGAAGATCGGGTAGAGGGAATGACCCGGGTGAACTTTGGATGACTTGAGTGGAATTGACATGAGTTGGGACAATTTGATAGATTGATCGACAAACAAGTCATCGAGGGAGAGCAAGTTAGCTCAATGGAACTTGGGTCCACCTTGGAACGAAAGGGCCTTCGTAAGGCAAGGAAATATCCTATAAATAGGAGGACACCTCAAAGTGTTATGGCATTCAAGAAAGGAGTTGCTAGAGTTATCAAGTGTTATGTGATTATGTCAATTTTAGGGTTTGGGCACCATAGAAGACTTGCATTGGTTAAGTTACAAGGAGACAAAAACAAGACCTACAAGAGGTAGGCCTGCGATTGCTTTTAGGGGTTTGATTAACAATTTTGTAGGCTGCTATCATTTGTAATTGTAGTATGTAAATGATCCAAAATCAATTGGCCATGCTCCTCTATTGCACCATGTAAACATTCTTTTTATAAAAGTGTTTAAGGTATCTACCTTGGGTACCACCCATACTTGTGTTGTATTGCAGATGCTTTATGTATGTTGGATGTTTATGTTATTTGCATTAATATTAATTGGGTAAGTATTACGAATCAGATAAGTGTTGTACTATTGGGATGTTTTAAGGTTGCAGTTGGATGCATGCTTCTTGTTGGATGAACTAAGTGTGTTGGACTTGGTTGGGCGTCTAACTTCTTGTAGCCCAAGGTGGAGTTATGGCCACACATTAGGTGAAGAGGTGTAGTCTAGTTGTAGTAAGTCAAAGTTGAGGCATGGTAGTGCAACACTACCTTAGGTGCCATAATGACTTGGATGGAATCTAGTCAGTGGAAAAAAATCTGAGCAGACTATAGGTCTGTGATAGTTGGTATTAGAGCAGTTTTGTGCTTGCAATCTTGACTTCATGATAGTTTGGTGCACTTTGTTGGATAAGTGAAGGAACTTGAAGCAAGGCAATATGCCCTGGGATGCATTTCCATACACTTGGGTGAGTATGAATTGGTAATTAACATGCAAAAGACAACAATAGTGGGAAATACCCAAAGACACCAAGGATGAGGAACAAACTTGAAAATTTGGAGAAGATTGTCGAGAAGATGATAACTTCTCTTTGTAAGCACGATGAGAAGGATGAATCTTTGGAAGAAGAAATGGTTGCCATGCATTGAACCTTCAATACTACTATTGATGATGATTAAAATACCATAGACATGATGATTGCATCCTTGACCAGTGACGTTGAGGATTAGTTGAAGACGATGGAGGAATTGTTGAACACTATGGTGGCACAAGTAAAAAACTAGGAATATAACATCAATGTGTTGAAATGAGTTTTTGCTGATGGGCATAGTTTGTCAATGCCTACGAGGATAAATATCACGGAACTAGAACTATATGATGACACTCACAATGCTAAGTTACTTGGTAACTTCTGTTGATACATTGAGTAGTACTTGGAACAAATGAATGGAAGTTTAGTCTAAGCCAAGGTGAATGTCATTGCAATGTTTTTGGAAGGCATCGTGAAGATTTGGTGGGGAAATTGAGAAGAGGACTTAATTGTTGTGCATAGTACGAAGAAGATTGAAAACTGGGCAGAGATTAAAGCATCCTTGAAGGATCAGTTTGGACTGAGTAATTAGTCCTAGATTACATAGAATCAATTGTTGGATCTCAAGTATAAAATCAATAATGAAGCATATATCAAGGAGTTTGTAGGTCCGATGTTGGAATTCAAAGACATGTCCGAGGAAGATAGGTTGTTCCATTTCATGAATGGATTGCAACATTGGGCGTAGAGTAACCTTCGACGCTAGAACATGCATAACCTTGCAAAAACCATCATTGCAACATACAAGATGTTGGAATACAAGGTAGAGGTAAAAGGTGGTCCAAGGAATGGTGAGGATGCTGAAGGAGAGAAGCGGTTCAGTAAAAACAAGAATACAAACAAAGGAAAGGTGAAGTCATTTAGATATACTGGCGAGGATAAGGAAAAGTAGCCATATGCTCCAAAGGAAAAAGTTAAGCCTATTTCTTGTTGGATCTATGCAAAAGATCATTATGTAAAGAATTTTCCAATGAAACATGTCCACTGTGGAGCAAGTGGATAAACCATCTACTGGTGTTTTGAAAGTCTTGGGTGTTGTGTTATAAGAGAACTATGTAGCAAGCTAGGAGAAAGATGTTACAAGGCTTTGCTATGTTCTGGTAGTAATGAATGGAAGGTGAGTGGATGCCATGGTTGATAGTGGGGTGACTCACAACTTCATGATCTAAGACATTGCAAGAGAGATTGGGTTGCAACCCGAGGGAACACAAACTTCCATTAAGGTGGTGAATTCAGGGGTGGAAAGGGTGATTGATAAAACTAATGAAGTTTTCTCGAATCTTGGATATTGGAGTGGATTTGAAAGTTTCACTGTGGTGCCTATCAACAACTTCAAGGTTTTTCTTGGGCAAGAATTCTTAAGGAAGGCGAAGGCAGTGCCTATGCTTCACTTTTTTGTCGGTAAAAGAAATCATGGGAAACCATCTGAGTACTTCCCCACATTTTATGGATGGTAAACAAGGTAACTTGTTGGCCCTGATTATGGAGCCTCACCTATAGGGGATCGAGAGAGTCAAACCTATGACCTCCCCAACTAATCGTCGGGGGAGAGATCTCATGTTTGGTTCAAGACCACTTGAGCTAACCCTCATGACTAGTGCCTATGCTTGACTTAGTGTGTTTGGTCATCTTTTCAGGCCAATATTCATGTGTTGTCCCTACCATAAGGAGGAGTCATGAAGTTGTTGGAAAAGTGACCTCCTTGATCATGGTTTCTACAACCAGTCAAGGAGCCATGTAGCCTTGTAGTAGAAAGCTTAGACGTGTTGGTCTTGTAGAACTATATAAATATGGGACTTAGGGTGGAGGTCTTGAACGATCTTCAATGGACAATGGTTTATTAAAGACATTTCAACAAAGGCTCACCATGATTGAATCCATAGTAGACTCCACAATGATGGTAGTGGCTACATTGACATGTGTCTATTTGAATAAGAAAGACATTCCAGATGTGGGTGGGTAGATAGAGATAATGGAAGACTTGACCAGAAAATCTAGTGAAGCATTCAAATTGTATGGGCTAGGCTGGACAATAGACCAAGATGGCAAGGTAGAGGCACAAAAAAATTGGCATGTGAGAATCAAAGAAGAGCCTAAACCCTCCCAGGTCACACTTGGGCAAGATGACCCAAAAATCGAATGATAGTTGATAGAAGGCAATGACATAATTGGTTTGAATGTGCCTTTGTTGTTGTATTTGATAGAAAATTATGGCGATCTTCCAAATTCTTCACAAGGATTAGCGGATTTTGGATGGATTGTTCACATTGGTTGGCCTTGGTAGACACTCACCATTGACTTCTCATTGATCTATAGCAGGTTGGATCCTTGCTCAAGAGTAGGGAGTGGAGCCTAATGCACCTTTGAGAAGGTGCCTTGTAAAATTATGTTTTGAAGGTTGACATAACAAAACAATAGGAAGGTGAGGGTGGTGACCTTGCCTTTGTCTAAAAAGAGTTGTACATGGTGGATGGATTATGGAAGGAAAAGGCATTTTGGGCATGACTAAGTGCATTCTCATGGATTGGACATGGTGGTTGGATTAACTACCTATAGAAACAAGATGTAACAACATGAGAATGTTGATTGCGAAGGGATGCAGGGGTTTGGACAATAGACTTGAGGATATAAGATTCTCAAGGATGTTGCCAAGGATAACATTGATTTTTAGTGGGAAAGGATGTAAGACCCTTGCCTAGAGTGGCATTGAGCACCTCCACCACAAGAACACCTCGGTGGTCAATGATTGACACACATGGACACATAGGACAAATGATACCTAGATGAATTGGTTTAGATGCCTTGGCCCACTGGCAAGGTGCACCCCAGAAAAGTTGGATGCCTTCGCTTTTTGCAAGGAACACCTTAGAGAAGTTGAATACCTTCACCCATTGGAAAGGCACACCTTAGAAAAAGTTGGGTACCTCTGTAAAGAGGCAGGGCACATTGTAGACAATGGTAGCTCACACTAATTCAGATGCATCAAAGAAGCTTGGATAGGGACTTAGATAGAGGTAAAAAAGGTTGTCGCGGGAAACCTTGTTCATAGACAGGCACTTGGCATGAAAAATGAAGAAGTGACCTAGAATATTTTATGACTTGGGTTCCTAGAATTTATACAAATTTATGGAGTTAGGGAGCCTACACTTGGGGGTTGCGATGAATGGTTGAGGTGCCTTCAGTCACAAGTTTCCATGGACCAAAAACGTGGGGCATACTTATCAAGTATACACCATAAGATACCCATCCATTGGGCACATTAAATAGATGCAACAAGTTGAACTCAAGTGGATCGAGTGCAATCACGTGGACTTAGATAAGTTTGGCCCACTTGAAATGACCAGACCAATTGAGACAAGTGGATGGAGTTGCCTTTGGAGGAATTGAGATAGATCATATGTTAAGGTGCATCTAGGTGCACTTGGGTGTGGTCGAACATGATGATCGAGCAAAAGGGATGACCTGGGTGGAACCGGCATGAGTGTGGATTATTCGATGAAATGATCGACAGACAAGTCATTGAAGGAGAGAAAGTTGGCTCAATGGAACTTGGGTCCACCTTGGAATGAAAGGGGCTTCGTAAGACAACTAAAGCTCATATAAATAGGAGGACACCTCAAAGTGCTTAGGGATTCAAGCAAGGAGTTACAAGAGTCCATCAAGTGTTATGCAATTCTGTCATGTTCAAGGTTTGGGCATCGTAGAAGACTTGCGTTGGCTAAGTGATAAGGAGAGAGAAACAAGACTTGTAGGAGTCGGGTCTATAGTTGCTTTAGTGGTTGGATTAGAAATTTTGTAGGTTGCTTTCCTTTATAATTGTAGTCTATAAATGAGCCACATGTAGTTGGTCATGCTCCTTCGTTGTACCATGGAAACATTATTCGTATAATAAAATGTTTAAGTCACATGCCTTGGGTGTCGCTCATACTTGTGTTTTATTGTGGATTCTTTATGTCCTTTCGATGTTTATGTTTCTTTCATTACTATTAATTGACTAAGTATTGTGAATTTTCTAAGTGTTGTAATGCTAGGAATTTTTAAGGCTATGATTGGATGCATACCTCTTGTTGGATGAACTAAGTGTGTTGAACTTGGTCAGGCATCTAACTTGTTGTATCCTAAAGTGGAGTTATGGGAAAACCTTAGGCGAAGAGGTGTAGTATGGTTGTAGTAGGCTCAAGTCGGCTAAGTCACCGCGACCAAGTCAAGGCTACACTGCACAACCTCGGGTGATGAAGTGACTTGGATGGACCCAAGTCATAGAATTTTTTTTGGGAAAACTGCAAGTCCGTGACACATAGACTCTAATAGGCTGGGATTTTGCTTCCTTTGACTAGATGTGATTGAAGGTACCTCTAGGAAGAAAAGGTTAGAATAATCTATCAAAGCTCTTGAAACCTGATCAAGTCATCAATGAGCACAACAATGCATCATTATTATAATCAAATTGAAAATAGGGGAAAAGAGAAAATAAGGAAACATCTCACTTATGAAATTGGGTGTCATCAAATTCTAGAATAACCTTTCATTGGTATTTAAATATTGATTAAAGAGAACTAGTTTCTCTCTTAGGGTTTTGGTGGAAGAAGTCCAACAAATATTCACAATCCTCTTTTATTTAACGTTGTGATGTTTTTTCTTCTCATGGAAGAATCTCCTCCCATCCATTTATTGACTTCATAAAGTATTCTTTTGTCAAAATATTAACAGATATTCATGCACTTCATGAGGACCCCACTTTACTCCTTACAAATTTTGTGTATAATAAACTCTTCATAAAATCCATTTAATGCTGCATGATAGGAAAAAATCTTAACTATATATTTGTTTTCTAAGCATGGACATGAATTTTATAGCTAAAGAACCACATCCACGACATTCCTCTCATGGATACCTTTCCAAGAAGCCTTTGCTTTCTCAATTCTGCCACCCATAGGCCAAGTTATGGCCTTAGGACATTGGGTTTACCATTCACATCAACTAGGTTGATCTCGATTGTATAGGGAATAAAATGAAACACACATATAAATATAGTAGAGAGTATAACAATACAATGAAAACCCAACTTCTATTAATGAATAAAATAGTGGAATATTGTAGAACTCAAATTGTCTAGAATGGTGGTAGCTTATCTCTTAAGAGAGAGATGTCAACTACAGTCATTTGCAAAAGATAATACAAGAGGTTGAAAGAACAAGCTCTTAGCATAAATCACGAACCCTAAAGGTACAAAATCCTAACCCTAAGAGGTGAAGTGCCAAAAGGTGTTTTTGGGCCCCGAGGTGGTTAATTGCTACATCAATTTCCTAGGGGCGCAACTTTCTGATACAATTTCTCTTTGGAGCGCATAATAGCTCACTGGAAATCTATAACTAATGAATAAAATATTATGGTACAACATTGGTGTTTCAAACACCAACAGAGGCCCTTGAATTCCCTAGAAAACGTCATTTAGGGCCTCAAAATGTCCTTGGAAGTTTAGGACCAAAAAAATCATAAAAAATTATAACAAAACTGCTAATATGGAGAACCATGTCAAGTTAGTGGAAGAGGTGGGTGGACATTGATATACACCTATATCAGTCCTCCCCCATTAGGAGGAACTGGTCCCCACTACGTCCCACGAGAGATGGGGAAACTTTTGTTGAATTTGAATCTTGGTGAGCCATTTGCCTTGCTGAAGAAGTTGTCCCGCTTTGACAACCTGATAGAGTTGTATGTTTTGCTGGAGGGTGTCCTTCATCTTGGTGTCCATGATGTGATCCATTGTACATTTTTCAAGGCAGTTGGGATTGATTTATGCAGGGGCCAATTTCTCAACCACCTCTGAGGTGTCCAATAGAGGTGGAAAATACGGTCGAAACAACTCCACATTAAACACTAGGTGTAAGCCAAGGAAAGGAGGAATACTCAATTTGAAATCATTTTCACCCACAACCTTTGTGATGGTGTAAGGCCCATATCAAAGTGGTCTGAGCTTCTTGTGGGGTCCCATGAGGTTCTCTTTATGAAAATGCAACCATACCTTGTCACAAACTTGAAACTTGTGGGAAACCAAATGTCTGTCATGTTGTTGATTGTACTTGGCCTTGGCCTTTTGTAAGATACCATGAACCTATTGTTTGAGGTGTTGAGTCCATTCAACAAATTTGGCTTCTTTGTTTGCCTTGGTTTGATTGTCAGAGGACTTTGTCGATGAACTTGGAACAAGAAGAGCTACATTAATGGGGGCCAATGGATGGAACCCCAAGCACACCTAAAAAGGGTTGTGGCGAATAGAATTATGGAGGGCTCTGCTATAGCTATGTTGAACATATGGAAGGATCTCATCCCATGTACGTGGATGCTTGGATTGTACATGCACAAGATATGCACAATCATCCTATTGACCACTTCGTTTTTCCCATTTGTTTGGAGGTGAAAGATAGTTGGTTTGGTCAACTTGGTGTCTATTAGAGACCATAGGCTGGACCTGAAGATACTGAGGAACATGCAGTCCCTATTTGAAATAATGGTGTGTGGTAGCCCAAAATAAACCTAAACATGCTCAAATAATAACCTAGTAGTGGCCTCAACCATGATACTCTTTTTACATGGTGTCAAAATGCCCATGTTAGAGAACCGATCGATAACCACATAGACATAATTGTGACCATGTTTCGTGGAGGGAAAACCTAACATGTAATCCATGGAGATTGACTCCCAGAGCTTGTCTGGGTTAGGGAGAGGAGTGTACAACCCTTTCTTATTGATGAATGGTTTGGCGATGGCATGGGTAGTGCACGACCTGATATATTGGCTAACGTCTTGTTGAAGATTTGGCCACTAGAAATACTTTTGAAGTATTGCTACTGTCTCCTCCACATCGAAGTGTCATGCCACCCAATTGTAATGTGCCTCCCATATTAGGTTTGCACGTTTTATTTAAGGAACACAAAGATGGCCTAGATAGCACAAGATCACATCCTGGAGGCGAAAGTCCATGACTTGTTTTCCTTTACTCAATGTTCGATAAGTAGCAACAAAGTAAGAGTCACTTTTGTATAATTGTGGCCACCTAGAGGTCTCATGCCCACAAGAGTTAAGAAATATGGTTAGCACCACAACCAGGGACTGAATGAGGTGATATACTACACGGTTGACATTGTCCTTCTCGTAGTTAATGATCAAGTGGAATTCTTGTTGGTATGCAGAAGTTGTTGAAGGATCTAGGCGAATTTGTTTATCATCTCGTTCCTTTGTCGCACGAGGGATTCCTCGATCAACATCTTGATAGGATATATTGCTCCATCATATATATTTTCTTGCACCATGAGAGACTACTTGGGTTGGCGAGAGTGGGGACTCTTGCACCATGAGAGATTACTTGGGTTGGCGAGAGTGGTAGTCCCCAAGTGAAACTAGCTTGAGACCCAACTCTCTATACCCTGACCTTGTCAAGGAAATGCACTAAGAAACAACAAGGAGTAGCTTGCTCTAATACCAATGATTTAGATTGTATGGGAACACAATGAAACACACATGGAAATACAATAGAGAGAATAGTAATACAATGAAAACCCAACTTCTATTAATGGATAAAATAGTAGAATACTATAGAACACAAACTGGCTAGAATGGTGGTAGCTTATCTTTGACGAGAGAGATATGTTGACTATGCTCATTCACAAAAGATAATACAAGAGGCCGAAAGAATGAAATTTTAATATAAATTAAGAACACTAAAGTTCCAAAACCCTAACCTTAAGAGGTGAAGCACCAAAAGGTGTTTTTGGGCCCCGTGGTGGTTAGTTGCTACATCAATTTCCAGGGGGCAAAACTTTCACATAAAATATCCGTTTGGTGTGCATAGTAGCTCGTTGAAAAGATATAACTAAGGACTGCAATATCGTGGTATGGATTGGGTGTGTTAAAGACAAACCTAAGACCTTGAATTTCCTAGAAAGCAACATTTAGGGCCTCAAAATGGCCCTGAAAGTTTAGGACCCAAAAAATCATATGAAAACTGCCAAGATAGAGAACTGTGTTGAGTCGGTAGAAGTGGTGGGTGGCCACATATATGTACCTTGATCATAGTTTCAACCATATAGGCCCGAATGTTAATTAAATTTTTGGTAAAAAAACCTAAAGGATTCAACCCATGAAATGAGTCCTAAGTTATTCCTCATATATCTACCTTTCCAATGAGCCTTCATTTGCACGAATTGAGCACCCATATCCCAAGATACAACATCTAGATTTTGGAAACTCAACAATTTTCAATATGTTGTCCTTAAATATTGGCCCTTAGATCCCAAGCGAGAATTATTTATATTACATGCAATGGGTGAGGGAACCTTTGCACTATTTATAAACTTGAGCACAATCCTATGAAATTTTGTGTTGTTTAGGGTATCCATGGCACTGGTTCCTCGTAGTTTCTACAAAAAAAAAAAAATCTCTCAGCTAGCATACCCTGTATGCCATGTCATCGACCAATCACAAGCCAAGTCACCTTATATTGGATTGATCCCTATGCCATATTATCATATAATGGAAATGTGGCACTTCATGCTTAATTTATCTCTACCATGTGTCAATCTATGGTTAGGCGACGAGAAGGTGGATAATAGAAGGGGGTGGAATTAAATACCAACCTCTTCCCTCCTCCCCCCACCCTGAACTAGATGAAAGAGGGTGTGAGAGGAAGAAAGGGTAGAGGTTGGAGGGAGAAGGAAGGGGTATGAGATATGAAGAAGGGTGGGGGTATCCTATGGTAGTATATGGTTGTTTGGTCTCTACCACATGTTGATTTTGTGGTTGGGTGATGACACTTTGTGGTTGGTTGGTGAGAGAGGGAGAAATGGTGGAGGTTGGAGGTAGAAATAATGGGTATGATATGGGAATAAAGGTGAAGGTTGGGAAGGTGGAGGAAGGAGGAAAAAGTAAGAGGAAAGGGGGTAAAGGTAGAAATGTAAGAGGAAGGAGAAGGTAGGGGAAAGGTGGGGAGAATGCTAGGATTGTAAGTGAATGTTAAGAGGATAAGGGAGGTGGAGGAATAATCATGAAGATTTCCTTAAACACTAAAAAAAGAGTTCATGACACCCTCACCCCTTTTATTAAACAAAATTCTATTTATTAAAAGGTAAGAAAATAGGACTCTTATAAAAGGGACTTTCATGTTTGTTTTGTAAAGGGTTAGGCCAAGCATTAAAGGAGCTTGAACTTGAGGCCATAACTCTTAGAAATGAGGGAATCAAGGTGATATTTTTTTGGGTTTCTATGACCACCTTGTGAATATTACCCGACACGTTCCAAAATTCAAGGGAGTTACTAGCATGGAAATAATTAGGTCTAAGTGAAGGCAACTAGGATTTGCTAAGCCAATGGGAGACCCTAACTTTGAGCACAAACTTGGCACATCATTTGGGTGTATTTGAGAAAAAAATTAATGGGTTTTGTCACCCATGTTATAAACATTATAGAGACCTTCTACCATTTTACATAAACTAAATCAATTGGAGATATTTAAGGGGGTTGGGGGGATACATGGCCCAATATCTAGGTACAATAAAATGTTTCAATATATCCTTCTCTTATTTTAGGCATTTTTGGAATGTATTTTAGCCCAAATTGGCAGTTTCATTTGCTACAAGTCGGATAGGTTTTTCAACCCATACGCCTAGAAAATTGTCTTCCTTAGGGATGACATCTCCAAGGGTTTAAAATAGTTTTTTTTTCATCAAGGAAACATGGTATGTTATTTGACAACCATTTGATATATCAATCAACCCAACACCTACTTCAAGTGCCAAATCTCCCACCATAGAATAAAAGGTACCCTTTACTGGAAAACTCTAACCCCCTTATGCCTTTGAAATTTATCCCTAGTCACCAAGTACTACAAACCCAATGACATATAGACATTGATGAATTGATTAAAGTGGTTAAAAAAGGGATTACCCACTAGGCCCAATAGTCCCAATCTGTTTCTCAACCCCATAAGAATAACTCAGTTCCACTGCCATCCTTAGGTCCAACCCATAAGAAGCTTGATAGGTCTGTTATTGCAAGGGACAAACATAACAACTCCCAACCCAATACTCAGTGGAGGGGCATGGTTTATGGGTTCAATCTCCATCGTCGAAGCTAGTTACTTATTAGATACCAATGGGTGATGAATCCCATAATAGTCCAAGAAATAGAAATTTGAATGATTATTTCCTACCCTAGATCTAGATTGTGAATTATATCAACCCCTTTGATGCTCAATCCAAGCATGAAGATGAGGAGATGAATTTTCTCTTGGAAGGTGGCCAATGAAGATAATATCATGTAAAGTTCTATGGTTTACAAAATCTTTTTTCAAATCCATGGTTTGGAGAGTAGGAGTTGTTGTTTATGGGATTGATATTTTGTGTTTGGAAGAAGTTAAAATTATTGGGTTTTTCTTACTTTAGGCCTTTGAGTAATTTGGCCAAATTACATTTCTTGTTCACCAACCATGATGAACATAGGGGGAAATACCATACAAACCATGTTGTATGGATCCTATTTGATTTGAAAAGCCATGTGTTCGACCTATCCAGTATATATGTGCCAAATGACACTAGTGTTAAAGGGCATCCCTTTGGAACTAGCTTGGTAAAGAACTTATAAAAAATTATTAGTTATACTATGGTGATCTTAATAATGTGGAACTAAGGAGGAAAAGGAAGGTTCTTACCCTACTCGAATGCCCCCAAGGGAACAATTGGCTTGGAATGGTCTCAAAGTCAAAATCGACTTATACACTACAAGGAAAAGACCAATTACTAGAGGTTTTTGTGGAACCACTTCTCCCTTCTATGTTTTTAGTGGAGGTTTTTAGTAGAGGTGTGTGTCCAAAGGTTTTAGAGGATGTTTTTTGTTTTTTACCATTCAATCATATTGTCACACCAACGTGATTTCATAGCATGTGCATCAGTGCATAACCCTACCAAAATCACAGAGGTAGGTTAACATATTTTATAAAATGTATTGACAATTTTTTCAAAAGATCTTTGTTAGAGTTCCAAATAGAATAAATAGCCTCGATGCACCCCATAAATTTACAAGCAAAAACATGTTTCGTCATTTGATAGGTTATGCTACACTAATGTGTAACACTACCACATGCACCATTGTAGGTTTAAAAAAATAAAAAAAATATAATCGGTGCACATGATACCTACACACAAATTGGTACATTTGGGTATTAGTCACATCGTGGTAGGGTTAAATAAAAAAAAAAAATTACCAAACCAAAATTTCATTTATAAATTTCATTATGTGCTTCAAGACATATAATCATTGGTGCTCACTAACCCCCTATGACCACCTTGTTGTGTCATATCTCTCGATTCCTTCAATTCCACAATGGATTTGTGATCATTTTTTAATTTTGATAATGGTAGCAATTTTTCATTTTTTTCTTTATGTAAAAACCATGCCTTGTTGATAGAGAAGAGTGTTGATGTGGTTGTCAGCACCTCTTTCGGGACTCATGACATGGTTTAACAACCTCTCGTGGATCCGTTAACTTTGGCGGTTGTATTGGAAACTAACAAGTTGGCCTTTTGGTTTAATGACAAACGTGGGCCAACAATTGGTATCAGAGCCAAAGGTAGTGGGTTTGAGTTCGTTCGGTTGGTTGCAAGCACCTCATTTTGTGCTGAGGGGGAGATTGTTGACTTGGTACTCAACACCTCCTTCAGGACTCGTGACATGGTTTAAGATCCTCCCTTGGATCTGTTAACTTTGGTGGTTGTATCAGAAACTAATAGGTCGACATTTTGGTTTAACAAAAAATGTGGGCCAACAAAGAGACGATGTAAATTGTTTCTCATCCATTCATTTACATTTTCACTAATTTAAAAATTAAAATTAAGCTCTACTTTAATTATTTTTTCATGTAACGTGTCCCTATATTTCAACTCGCACATTCGTGCGATGCTTTTACAGGTCACACTAATTGCAATGCTCCCATGCAATACAAGTAAACCAAATAGTTGAATTTAACAAGCATGATTTTCCCACGCTCTTTGATGCACTAGTAAATGTATAGATGCTCTGGTAATGGTGCACCACATAACCTTATGCACAATGCTGCACAGATGAATAGTGGTGCACCACTCACCCTCTATAACAATGCCAAGGGATGGTGATACTCCATATCATTTGTAGCAATTTATACTGTGTAGAGCACCAAATTTTTAATTACATATTTAATGAATCATATCATTATTTCTTTATGAACACTTTGATCTTAGATTTACACAGTTTTCTAATAAAGTTTTTGTTTGAACCAAGCACAAGCACCGTGGCTGAATGATTGATTTTGGTGGCCTTGGGAGGCATGTGAGAGTAATTCATTAGTACATATTCATCTCTTAGTTGAAATTGCTCTATGTGGCGTAGAATTTCATTATGTTTAGAGATATGTTTTTTGTATATGCCATTCAATTATTTGTAGACTTCTTTCAACTCAAATTCATTGTATGTTGGAATTGGTATGTTGTGTTGGAGTTGAACTTCCATATAATCATGCAACATTTTATATGTAAAACTATAAATATTACTTAAACAAAGTACAGACAACAACTAAATGTACCAAAGCCATTTTTTATTATTATTCTAGAACCTATGGGTTATAAGCCCGCCATGCTTCCACTACACCACTCTAATTTTCCATGGTGTATCAAATTTCAATCAACCTATGAATCCTTTCATATTGCATCACCCTATATATCAATTGCTCAATATGCATGAAAAATATTCTCTACTCTTTTGATTGATTTGTGTTTGTATTGTAACTAGCATAAATCACATTGTAAACTCAACTGGTAACTCACCATTACAAAGTTGCTCAAATATATTTTATTTGCATTGAAAAACACAAAATTAAGACTCCATGTATAATCCAACTTAGACAACAACATGTTTGAAAACAATGGTTATGAAAAAAATGGTAGATAACAATTAATATATTTCAATCACATTTCCATGCCCAACAATGACCAACAATCTTTTGTTGATATCCAACCATAATTGATAGTTGGTTTCATTCATCCATAATTCATTGCTTTGAACACTTTACATGAAACATTTCATTCAATATCTTTTATTTCTTTTATGCTCAATTTTCTCTATCTTTGTAAAATATCTATGTGGTACAATACCATTAAACCCCTATGTCAAAATCATTTTGTTTTCATAAATATAAAGCTTCATTCCATCTTGTAAATCCTTTTGTACATCCAAATATATCAACACTTCACAGTCTCTGTGCATCCTACTAATTAC
The DNA here is from genome assembly GCA_009831015.1 of Picea engelmannii. NCBI lineage: Eukaryota > Viridiplantae > Streptophyta > Pinopsida > Pinales > Pinaceae > Picea > Picea engelmannii. The sequence continues at coordinate 278,270 of ML788415.1, forward strand.
AACATTATCTATTGATAAACCTCTTGCAAAGTAAACATGATTCATTTTCATGCGGTTGAGGCCCATCTTTTTAAATGATTATAGTCTCTTCAAATAAGTTCCATGTACGCACACTAGAGATTCTGTAGTAGACAATATAGGTTTCAACAATTGTTCTGAGTCTATCAGCTCCATGCCATGTCTTTGGTTTTCTCTAATCATGAGCACACTCTATTCTTCTAGTAAATCAAAGCATTGCTTATTATCCCTCTTTATTGTCTCTCTAATATAATCAACAATGTGAGTGAAAGGGAACATTTGCATGAGTTCTCATATTCGGATCCAACAAATTTTTCACCACCAACTATCCATCACTTGAGATGAAGAAAGGTACTAAGTCCTTATCCTCCCTCTACTCTCCCTGAATCAAGACTTGCAAAATTAAAAGCATAAATATTCAAATGCACATGCAAAGGTAGTGTTAATTTAATCAGATAATCAAAATATGAATAAAAGTTGTAGTAATTGAAAATGACAACAAAGAACTTGGTGAACTTGAGATACTATGGAATGAGGAGTCTGAATAATCGACCATTTTCTGTTATCATTTTTTCCCCAACATTTGAGCCAAAAGCACAATCAATACATGTCTGCGTTCTTAAGAGAAAGTTTGGGAAGCAAGTAACATTCTATTTTCAATTTTTTTTTGAAGGTTTTATTTTTTATGAAACCAGATCACTTATTTTACTTTGGTGCACCAATATGTTGTATTTTTTACACACTGAACACATACCTATGCTAAAACATCCACAAAGGAAAACCTCTACAAAGTAATAATTGCATAGGTTTGCACTTTTATTTTCGCTACAAACTATTTACATAGTGGAATAAAGGTAATACAACCAATCAATGCACTTAAATTTTCAATGGGTCACCATGGGTCACATACAAATCTGCAAAGAAGAAATTTCAAATATGTAGCTTCATTCTCTTCATCTCAATAAAATAAAAGGTTTTTAGACTCACCTTCAACGTTACAAACCCTAACTTTGTTGTTGCTTCCTTTTTGTTTTATCATGATGCAAACCCTAGCTACAAAGGTTTAGTTTCTATATTGAGATTTGTTTTTTTGGGGTTTTAGGTATTTGTAGGCCTCAATAATTATTTTGACACAGAGAATGTTTTAATGGATTGAGGCCTGCCATTGCATTGGATCCCAAAATTTCGCCCTATCAGGTAAAAAAAAGTGTTTTCAGGTTACATGGTGTGTGCACTATATAATAAATATGCATCGGTGCATTTTTTACTATTGAGTGCCCCACTTAGTCCCATTAGTTATTTATTTATTTATAAGTTTTTGGGTTTTATAGTATGCACAATATAATAAATATGCATTGGTGCATTTTTTTACTATAGAGCACACCACTTGGCCATACCAGTTTTTTTTAACATTTCTGGATTTAGTAGTGTACATTGTACAATAAACATGCATCTAAGCATTTTTTATTGTAGAGTACACTACTTGGCCTTGCCGATTTTTAAAAAAAAGTTCAACTATCTGCATTGCATAGTAAATACAAACTAGTGTGTTGTTTACTGTAGACCACACCATTTGGATCTACTAGTTTTCAGGTTTCATAGTGCTCGATATAGAATTAAATGCACCCATGTTTATTACTACACTAAGAGGGTTCTTTTTGGAGAATAGGGTACACTCTGCTTCATTTTTATAGAGGTGGTTCTCTTCTAGAGTCTTCTTGAAAATATTATAAGATAAGTTCCAAAGTAAACAACAATGACTATTTATGCATCTAAAGGACTATAAAATATTATAACTCAGTTGTGGCACTTTAAAYAATATTATCAACAATCTTTCTAATTAACAACACTTTAAAATAGACGTAAATACTTTTAAAACGCAAACTCCCTCTAAAGTGAACGTCGCAGTACTAGATTACTCATACCAAAAGAAATAAAAAGATTGAAACCTTTAGATAGGGAAATATGTTYAACTAATCATTCATGCCTCCCAAAGAACCTTATAAACAAAGACCACTTGCATTTCTCACAAAAGAACACAAATTAAAAGTGGTGATAATATATCACTCAAAAGAACTTTATAGTAATGCATCATTCCCAACCCAATCAATGAGCATAGAGAAGAAGCATGCAAAAATTGTACTTAATGGACTTGAGACATAGTCGTAAAAGCCATGCTGTCTTCTAATAATCCTTCAAGGAGCTYCAAAAATAACAACAAGATCCCAATACATAGTCATTCAAAATCTTTGACAAATTTGTTTTCATAGAGGGAATATAATAACTTCTTTTGATTCTAAATAAATTGACTATGAAATTGTTGTCACCTAAAATGTTTGAGAATTTTGTTCAAGTCACTTAAAATGTTTGAGAATTTTGTTTAAGTCACCTAAAATGTTTGAGAATTTTGTTTGCTTGAAGCAATTCAAGAAAGACCCACGCATTAAATAATTAATTGCAAATTTTAAAATTAATTTCCTTTAAGAGAGAAATATTGTGCTCCCTTTGACTAGATGTGATTGAAGGTACCCTAAAGAAGAAAATGGGAGAATACCAAGTCATATCTCTATACTCTTAATTGGGCCATCAATGAAGCTACTATTTTATCATAATTGTAATCAAATTGAAAATGGGGGGAAATAGAAAACAAGAAAAGCTCTCACAAAACTTGGAAGGCATGAAATTCTAGAAGAACCCTTCTTTCATCCTTAACTCTTGGTTGAATAACACTTATTTCTTTCTCCTAGATATTAATGTTTTAGTGGAAGTGCTCCAAGAAGAATTTATATGCCTCCTTTATTTAATTTTGTGATGTATTTTCCTCTCGTGAAACAATCTCCTCCTAACCATTTTTCGACTTCATAAGTTCCCCTTTGTCAAAAATATTTTATATATTTGTTTACTTTAGGAGGTGGGAACTTTACCCTCTAAAAAAATTGCATATAATAGATTTTTCATCAAATCCATTTGTTTCTACATGCCAAAATAAAAGTACACGCTATATTTGTATTTTCTTAGAATGAACATGAATGTAATAATTTTCTTGGTGTGAATATGCATGTTGTAGCTAAAGCAACCACATTCGGGACATTCCTCTCATGAATACCTTTTTAAATAGTCTTAGTATTCTCAATTTGGCCACCCATATCCCTAGTTATGACCTCATGAACTTGGTTTTACCATTCACATCAACTCATTCCAACCACACAAGCCTGATCGTTAATTTACTTTATGGAGAAAAAACCTTATGTTTTCAGCCTATAATCATTCACAAGTTATTCCTTGTGTCTCTAGTTTTCCAATGAGTAGTCATGTGTACAATTTGAACACCCATAGTGCAAGATATGACCTTTCAAAGTTGGAGACTCAACCACCAACAATCTCTTGTATGCTAATCCCGACCCTTGGATCCCATGCATGAATTATTTTTCCCACGTGTAATTGGTGAGGGAATATTTGAACTGTTTATAAACCGAAGCATGCTCTTATAATACTTTTGTGTTGAATTAAAGTAGTCGTGGAGCTACTCTCTCATAGTTTTCATGCATAACTTTTGTTCACCCAATGTTTGTACCTCTATGTGCCATGTTACCACCTAGTCACTTTCCATGTCACCTTATGATAAAGGATTTTGTTCACCCACTGATCATACCTATATGCATCTACCACCTAGTCACATGCCAAGTCACCCTATGATAGATACCTATATGTGCCATGTTACCACCTAACCACATGTCAAGTCACCCTATGATAAATAGCTCTATGTGCCATGTGACCACCTAGTCACATTCCATGTCACCCTACGACAAAGGAAGAATGAGGGAAAGGTATTTATGTTCCATGTTACCACTAAGTGAGGAAGGAGGAAAAGGATAAAGGTAGAAAAGGTGGAGGAATAAGAAGGAAAAGAAAAGGTGGAGGAAGAAGAAGGCAAAGAAAAGGTGGAGAATGTTAAGGGCTCTATGTGCCATGTTACCCACCTAGTCACGTGCCAAGTCACCCTATGACAGAGGAAGGAGGAAAAGGGGGAAGGTAGAAATGGTGGAAGAGGAAGAAGGTAGGGAAAAGGTGGAGAATGTTAAGGGCTCTATGTGCCATGTTACCACCTAGCCACGTGCCATGTCACCCTATGACAAAGGAAGGAGTGAAAGGGGTGAAGTAGAAAAGGTGGAGGATGAAGAAGGCAGGGAAAAGCTGGAGAATGTTAAGGGCTCTGTGTGCCATGTTACCACCTAGTCATGTGCCAAGTCACCCTATGCTAGAGGAAGGAAAAAAATGGGGAAGGTAGAAAATGTGGAGGAAGAAGAAGGTAAGGAAAAGGTGGAGAATGTTAGGGGCTCTATGTGCCATGTTACCACCTATTAACATGGCAAGTCACCCCAAGATAGTGGAAGGATGAAAAGGGGGAAGGTAGAAAAGGTGGAGGAAGAAGAAGGCAAAGGGGGAAGGTAGAAACTCTATTGAACTGTTTCCATTTTCATATATTATATGTATGCCTTCAAGAGTTCCAACATCTGAAGATGTTATGATCTCTTCATCAACCAAGCTCAAATCATTGCTAATGTTATCCATAAATCGAGCATACGAGAGTATGATAATTTATTCAATTTCTTAATCACCGGTTGAAACTTGGAATTTCGATCATTAAAAAGAGTTTGAAATTTTCTCATTCACTATTATTTTCCCATCAATGATGTTATCCACCATCTAAAAAATGTCTTCGAGAATAAAATATAAAATATGGTAATCTTGTTAAGAATGCATCTCCTCATTCATTGCTTGAAGAAAATATATTTTTTGAACCTTGACTTGGGGTAGCAATCCAAAAACCTCATATTTCAAAGAGATTTCACCATTAAGGGTATTCTTCTTCTCTACACCAAGTTAATCTTCTAGCTACATAGAAAACCTACTCTCGAGGAACATCAACTGTATGATGCACGCTTACTTCAAGGTGGCACATCTCATTCACAATGTCTTCAAATACCTTGTTTCGATCCACATCAACCAATATTGGCTCTTGAATAACTTGAAAGATATTATCTGGTGTATTTGACATTCACAATATTCTATCTCCATAGTTCCTGTCAAGAGCGCTTGATTACCTAAAATTTATTCTTCTTGAAGGGGGTTGGAAAACTCACCCATGAAGGTATCATTAAGGTCATCAAAGCAAGTGATGGATGAATCCCACAAAGAGTAGAACCAATCAATTTCCACTCATTCCATTGTCCCCCCCCAAATTCGGACTTCCACATCATCCTCTCAAATACAATAAATACCACACATAACTAGAAATGTTTCAACATGTTGGTGAGGCTCCTCTATTGTGTTGCCACTAAAAATTCATAGTTTACCCATACATATGTCGAGCAATGTATTTTGACTTCTTCACAGTGTAATAGGAGTCCCCTTTGCTTTCCTTATTCTTCTTTAATGGTGTAGTCCATGTTGCATGGAATTATTCTTGGAGTAGCATGTAGTAAAACAATTATGCAAGAAAATAAAAATAGAAACCTTGTAGGGTTACCATCTAATAATGGTAGAAGATTCACATTGGTTTAAAATATTCAATGATATACAGTCTCACTATGTTCTCAAAATTTTATTTCCTTCAATTTAGGGGAGTTTCCAGGACACACCTTAGACGAAATTGGGAGCCCCTACAAATAGATAGGGCACACAACAAATAGAGGTAGCTCACACTAAGTTAGATGCACCAGAGAAACTTGGATAAGGACTTAGCTAGAGGAAAATATTGTTGTTGCAGACAACCTTGCTCACAAACATGCACTTGGAATGATAAACAAAGAAGTGGATTAGAAGGCTTGATGACTTGGGTGCCTAGACTTTATATGGATTAACAAAGTTAGGTGGTCCACACTTGGGGGTTGCAACAGATGGTTGAGGTTCCTTCGAGCACAAGTTGTCATGGAATACAATCATGGGGCATACTCGTCGAGTATACTCCATCAGGCATGCATCCATTGTGTGCGTATCTTTCCAACTGTTTGGGTGTGTTGATTGGGTTCAACTGGACATACTCGAGTGAATTGAGAAAAATCGTATAGACTTATATGAGTTGGGAACACTTGGGATGACTCGGCTGACCAAGACAAGTGGATGAATTTTCCTTTGGACAAGTTAAGGTGGATTGGTTTCCAAGGTGCAACTAGGCACACTTGGGCATGGTCGAACAAGACGGTCGGGTAGAGGGAATGACCTAGGTGAACTTGGGATGACCTGAGTGGAACTGACATGAGTTGGGACAATTTGATAGATTGATCGACGAACAAGTCATCAACGAAGAACAAGTTAGCTCAATGACACTTGGGTCCACCTTGGAACAAAAGGGCCCTCACAAGACAACAAAAGCTCATATAAATAGGAGGACACCTCAAAGTGCTATGGCATTCAATAAAGGAGTTTCTAGAGTCATCAAGTGTTATGTGATTATGTCAAGTTTAGGGTTTGGGAACCATAGAAGACTTGCATTAGCTAAGTTACAAGGAGATGAAAACAAGACCTACAGGAGGTAGGTCCGTGATTGATTTTAGGGGTTTAATTAACAGTTTTGTAGGCTGGTCACATTTGTAATTGTAGTCTATAAATGATCCAAAATCAATTGACCATGCTCCTTTGTTGTACCATGTAAACATTCTTTGTACACAAGTGTTTAAGGTACCTACCTTGGGTACCACCCATACTTGTGTTGTATTGTGGATGCTTTATGTCTATTGGATGTTTATGTTCTTTGCATTAATATTAATTGGGTAAGTATTGTGAATTATATAAGTGTTGTACTATTGGGATGTTTTAAGGTTGTAGTTGGATGCATGCTTCTTGTTGGATGAACTAAATGTGTTGGAATTGGTTGGGTGTCTAACTTCTTGTAGCCTAAGGTGGAGTTATGGGCACACCTTAAGTGAATAGGTGTCTAGTTGTAGTAGGTGCAAGTTGAGGCATGGTAGTGCAACACTACCTTAGGTTCCAGAATGACATGTATGGACTCTAGTAACCGGAAAAAAATCTGAGCAGACTATAGGTCTGTGATAGTTGGTATCA
>ML788416.1:0-11844 GCA_009831015.1 Picea engelmannii
CTTTGATCCGAGGTGGATATCCACCGTAGATCTCGATCGCGATGATCAGATCACACCTTTGATTTGGGTAATTCTTTTCTACTTTGGTTAATCACCTATTGCCCACCGGAGTACCGCTTGCATAATAAATTCAACACTTTAACGATGTGGTCAATCTCGATACATAACTAGCACAACCACATGATTGTGGTTGATCATGTGGTCGATGAACGGGGAAAGGCTTATTTCGTTTACAAATCCTAATTAGGGTTTACCTTAAAGTTTTGGCAGGAAAAAAACAGTTTTCCAGTTAAAAGGCATAAGTACCAGAACTTGTGTACGCAGATCCATGAAAGAGGTTCTAAATGGCCTGCTTTGCAGGTTATTTAACTCTCTCCATTTGGAGAACACAAATAAGAAGCCAACATCTAAAACCGATAAAATACCAAGGCTTCAACTTTAACTGAATTTTCATTCCCACAATCTCAAACCCCACCACGCAGACACAAAAATGAAGCAACTGAACTTGACAATAAGGTGTTTTATACATATTAATCTTTGTTAATTAGGTAAGCGTGGCCATCACTAGTAATGACAGTAAAATATTAATCATATTAAGTAAATGTGAAAAAGTAAACAAGGAAACCAACATCTTCAATTGCTAACCATAAGATTAGTTTTTATAATTAAAAGATCATTAATTGTGCCCATCTTCAATAAGTGTACTTTCTAAGTAACTAGGAACATTGAACCATGATATTGCCTATTGAAGTATCATGTATGTGTTAATCTTTGTGAAGAAACCTTCAAAGTTGCAATATCCTATATGGTGCCCCAATAGGAATGCACCATGTGTTCACTTCTGGAACTATTGATTTACATCGCTCGAATCAAATCTCCATTGTTGATTTATTAAAACTCAATTTTCATGTTTTTACGAGATTTCCATTGTGCTTCTGTTCTTGACAACTGCATGGAATCCCGACTCTTTGTTCTCAAAATCACTCCACTAGATTTCACTTTAATTATCTTGATTCATTTTCTATCTCCCCTTCAGATTTGGGATTTTGCTAATTCATCCTCGATTGGTCTTTTGTTTCTTATACATAGACCATTTGACTACCACATTCACAATAGGATTGCTATTTCTATAACTCTCTTGGAATTTCTCTTTCACAAAGACACTATTCATTCAGAGATCCATTAAGTGAATACATTAAACAAAATATACACACAAACAAAAAACACAATACTTTCATTTATTGTATAAAACTCTGTACAAATTTAGAATATCATTTTGGTCCAATTCTACACTCTGGGATTCTTCTCGACCCTCTCTTCCTTTGGCATGATTTTCCTCTATTTCTCCACACTCTACCTTTGACCAAATTTCTCTCCAATTGACCACACCTATCTATCCTCGTAGGCTTATTGTTTGTGTGATGGGAAGACCCAGGGTTAAGCATGAATTCACCAACAAGAATCTCAAATATCGACCCTTTCAGCATCACTTGCAAGAGGTGAAGTCTCACCCGAAGTATCTATAGGAATTGTACGAACCAAGTTTCTGCAGTGTTGAAGGGATGGAAGGAAATCCTTATAACCATTCTAGCTTAGAATTTATTTAGGATTATATCATGTGCGCAGAAAGATATCAACATGTAACATATTCATAGTAACAAAACATATATCATATGCGCGGAGTAAACAAAAAAAAAAGCACATCATAACACATAAACATCATGATTAACATGGTTCACCCAAGCTGCGCTAGACCACAACAACTGGATTTTTATTATATTATTCATGACATCCATTACAAAATATACTGCACTCATACATCATGCCTCATACAAAATGCCCTTGTCGCTTTCTGCTTCTTACTTATCTCTTCATGTCTTCTCTGCCATCTATCCCAAAACCCTTACATATGTATACAATTACAATAGGGCTTATCCCATATCAATGGACCTAAAATGTCTAAAGACTTCCAACAATCTTCCTTATTTTGTCCACGTTGATCTGTGAAAGTGTGCCAACTGTCTCTCCTTCCTTTTCGCATGTTGTGTAGTTCCAAAAAGTGGTCTGAGAAGGCCCCCAACACTCACCAATGGCTCGTCCTAAGCCACTCAATCCTTCTGTTGTGTTTCCTAGAACATCGCAATGAACTCCTAAAAGGTTTCCTTCTCGATTGCGACCTTCACATTTTCCTATCTTTCTTGCTCCAAAATCCTCCATGTTGTCCATGTAGTAATGGGGGTCTTTAGTTTCTATGCACTGTCTTGCATTGCTTGCTTTAGTATTCCTTGTGCAACCGCAAGTTCTTTTGTTACTTGAAATTCTTGCTCTTGCAATGACTCAAGATTATGCGTGAGAGTCTGTTGTTCTTATCTTAACTTGTTTATTTCAAGGTACAACTTCCTATTCTCAACTATTGGAGCCATTCATTTTGTTGTTGGAAGAGTTCTTACTATTTCTTTGAACTTCTACACCTTCTCTTGCACAACCTGCAACCTATGTGTTATTTCTTGTAACTCTGCATACTTCATCAAATGAGACCACACTTGTGTACTTTCTTCATATAACTTTGTGCATTCATCATCCAAAATCCTAATGCTATCCACAATGGTCATGGTTTTCTTCTCCCTCTACTCCCTTTCTTATGGTGAGGTACTTGGTATTGTGCAAGCTTCCAAATCAACTATCTTTGTGTAGAAGCCCTGAATGGATTTGATTATCTTTTTCTCTTTCTCTTCCAAAGGAGTATATTATTCTATTTGTACCTATAGGATATTGTTGTATACCTCTTGCACTATATGTTGCAATATTTTTGTTTTCTTCTCAACCTCATCCTGTTCTAACATGAGTTTGTTGTATTCTATGTGTAGTGCATCATTATCTGCAGTGGCTTTGACCAACAACATAGTAGTTGATTTTTAGTGCAACGAGATCTATTGTGTGACACTTGTCTACAAGCTATGTAACACATTCAATGGTAATTGTGACTACACTAAGTCAATATGACTTGATTCTTGTACATGCTCATGCATTTCTGTTGTGGGGAACTTTATGGCCCATGTTGATATCTTCATGATCCAACACTATTGATGTTGATGGTGGTTGAGATGTTGTCATTCATTACTCTTTTTTCTTTTATGGGCTCTATGTATGTTTTTCTTATGTCATTTAGAGTCGCGCTATCATGTGCATTCCCTCTCATTTATGTGTAGCTCACTGAAACGATCCTTCAGTGAATTCTTTCACCTGATCTCCAATCTTCTCCAAGTCATATTTAGTTAAATAGTCGATAGCTACTTCCTTTGAGGATTTCCTCTTCTTTTGTTTATGTGTTGAGCACTCCTTGGGATGCTCTTTCCTCTTCTCTCTAGCGGGCGGTGTTGTTTGAGTGTCCCTTGCACCATTCCCTTGTTCTTTGTGTCCATTTTCTTCTTCTTGATCCTTATCTGGTGTTGTATTTCCTTCTGCATTGTTTCATGCATAGGGTTTTTCCACTTTTCTTTCGAGTCATTTACAATCTAGCTGACATCACATTCTGCCAGTTTGTAGTTGGTCAGCAACCATTGTTGATCTGGGTCCCTTTTTGCTTGGATATACATATGGTGTGACCCTGATTTAAATCATGGAAATTATTTGTATGCTTCAATTGTCTGAGGTATTATGCATGATGCGTCCTCAATACACTATCTTATTGTCTACTTATAAATGTAGAACATAACATTGTTGTCCATTTATTTTTTCTTGTGTGTGGTATGCCACAACGAAACATACCTTGCATCCAGGAATGGTTTATTCAAACCTTCTAGGAACTCGATTTCTTCTGGATCCATCCAAGTAACTGATGCAATCAAAATTAGTATCCATGCATAATGAATATTGGTACCTCTATCATGTGCTTCCCTGCAATCAGTTAAAAATCAATTCAACAAAAATGTCACCTTGTTCATCTACACTCCTACTGGGCACTTCTCTGCTACTGCTATTACTCCTGCTAGCATTTGATCTCTGCAAAATTTCCTGAGTAAATTTCAAGAAAACACTTGCATCGCAAAACTTAATGGAATCATCATTTATGCTCGTGACGTCTAATTCATGCGCTCCTTTGTGTTTGCCATATTTGTCCTTCATATTTTACACTAAGTATTTTTCTTGAGTATTATCTATGAACAAGGCTAGTGGGTGTTCCCTTGTTTTCAACAATCCAATAATCGACATTATAAGTTATTTGTCGATTGACACTGGCCTATCCAACCATAGAAACCCTATGTGGACGCAACCCAATAATAAATTGACGCAGATGTTGATTTCTGCACTTTTTCCAAAATGTGGGATATCCAACATGTTCAATATTCATATTCATTGTAGTCTTGTTTCCCACTCCTTTGAATTGAATGTGAGTACAAGTGAGTCTAGACTGAGTCCTATGTGTAGATAATTCTATGGGGATAACTCTAGAAATTTATTCAGATATGCTAAATCATGGTCTAAAAACCATATAATTCCTACTACACTCAACAGATCTCCCTCAAAACTAACCCCAGGTGGAATCACTGGTGTAACAAGATCATAATTTGGCTCCTTTGGAAATCTTACTTACTTTATTGTTGTTTTTATGGGTGGCACATATGTCTTCAGAAAGTTGATTGGATCTAATGCCTCCACTCTTCGGGTTTCTTCCTGTACAATTATTGATGCCTTCTTAGTGCATGGTTTTTTCATCTGTGATGTATATGATCCTACCTTTGATGGCACCATAGACCTCTGTAGTTCAACTTTGTCTACAACTCACTCAACTTTCTCTCTTGTAAGCTATAGTTCTCCCCTGGTTCTATGTTCTCTTCGAATGTGAAAAGAGATATGAGCCTTTCTCCTCGACCCTTGTCTACTTTTATAGGTTGTTTCCAGTTGTTTTCGTCCTCTTTGCACCAAAATTCTCAGTCCAATATGATTTTTTTCACATTCAATTCTCATTTTGATCCTGCATTAATTTTGTATTTTCCAACATATTGTGGTCTATATTTGTCATCCTGTCAAAATATGGCTGCCACTTTGCATTTATGTCTACATGTTTCCACCATCCGTCCATTATGATTTCTCTTTAATGCTTTTCCCATAGTTCATGCAAGTATTTATCTTGGCTCTTTTTGTGTGCAATTCAATTCTTCTTTCTGCGTGTAATTCAATTCTCCTTCCTATACACCTTCCTCTTTCTTTCCATGACATTTTCTTGTTCATCTCTTTCTCTGCTAATTTGACTCTTCGAACAATGCCCAATTTAGAACTTCAGGCCACAAGTGTTCATCTTATATTATCTAGATTTATGTACATACCTATATGTGATTAAAATTCTGCTTCAATTTCAGTTTCAATGACTTCATCAACGTTATGATGCAAATCTATTTATGTTTTTTGAAAAACATCAAATCTGAATTACAATCAATTGTATTTTAAACAATAATTTAAATAAATGAATTCTATAATTTTAATATAGATAATATGCACATGCATACTTGGTTGGACTTCTTCTTGTTGAAAATCTCTATTTACATCATCATCATTTATTTCTTCAATATTTTCACATTCTCATTTCTTTCTCCAATAATGTTCTTTCATTTGTTCATTATGGTGAGTTTCTTCTCGAGTGCAATCAAATTTTCTCTTTCACAAAATTTTGTTTCACATGAATATATTTATTTGTAAAAGTTTTTAAAAAAATCAACATTTTAGAATAGTCTCAGAAAAACTTCTTTGTCACAAAAATTATTAAAAAATAATATCAAGAATTTTATGTTCAACAACGCCTTCACCTTGAAAAAATGTTCAACAAAGTTTTCAATATATAATTTTTTTTGCATCAAAACATCAATAACCTTGTTTAAAACAACAAAAAAGATGATTCAACATTTTTCTTAGAGACTCAACATATGCAAAACCATGAAATGAGCGAGTGAAAATCTAGTGAATTTATGTTTGTTTGTTTTTTTAATATAAACTTTAAATTGAAATATGCAGAAGAATCTATCAACATTGATGATGAAATATTAGAAAAAGTTGATGCTAAAAAATTTGGAAAGAAAGAATTTAATCATTATATAATATATCATGTTACGAATATGTATAATAGTTTTTTCAAAGATGAATCAATAACAGGACAAGCTCAAATTTTACTATGTCTAATAAAGTCAAGAAATTTAAAAGAAGCTACATCATTATTGGGTATTCAAAAGTTGAAAAAATATACAAAGGTGAAATGCAATGTCTTTGAAAATATAACTAGTGTATTAAAAGCTTTTGGAAAATCTCAAAAAAAATATGTCAATGTTGCATGTAGAGTGATTACAAACAACAGTTGTTTCATCTAGCAATATAAAAGATCGTTTGACACAACACATGGAAAAAGAAATGGGAACCTCAAGAAAAATATTGTACAAACATATAAAATTTCGATTGAAAATAGATGCAAATGATGAACTTGTTTGTTGGACAGTTATTTCTAGACAACCCTACAAAGATAGACTTGCGGAAAATGTTAAAGAATCAGCCTGTAATTTTTGGTTGACAGAATCTCATTTTTCACCACATACAAGGGATGTGTTGTGATGAAGAATAGCACGAAAACAATATGAAGAACATCCAAAACATACATTTTTTCATCTCTGATGTATATGCTCCTACCTTTGATGGCACCATAGACCTCTGTAGTTCAACTCTATCTACAACGAAAAATAATATCAAGAATTTTATGTTCAACAAAGCCTTCACCTTGAAAAAATGTTCAACAAAGTTTTCAATATATAAAATTTTTTTGCATCAAAACATCAATAACCTTATTTAAAACAACGAAAAAGATGATTCAACCTTTTTCTTAGAGACTCAACATATGCAAAACCATGAAATGAGAGAGTGAAAATCTAGTGAATTTATGTTTTTTTTTTTTAATATAAACTTTAAATTGAAATATGCAGAAGAATCTATCAACATTGATGATGAAATATTAGAAAAGGTTGATGCTGAAAAATTTGGAAAGAAAGAATTTAATCATTATATAATATATCGTGTTACGAATATGTATAATAGTTTTTTCAAAGATGAATCAATAACATGACAAGCTCAAATTTTACTATGTCTAATAAAGTCAAGAAATTTAAAAGAAGCTACATCATTATTGGGTATTCAAAAGTCAAAAAAATATACAAAGGTGAAACATAATGTCTTTGAAAATATAACTAGTGTATTAGAATCTTTTGGAAAATCTCATAAAAAATATGTCAATGTTGCATGTAGAGTGATTACAAACAACAGTTGTTTCATCTAGCAATATAAAAGATCGTTTGACATAACACATGGAAAAAGAAATGGGAACCTCAAGAAAAATATTGTACAAACATATAAAATTTCGATTGAAAATAGATGCAAATGATAAACTTGTTTGTTGGACAATTATTTCTAGACAACCCTACAAAGATAGACTTGCAGAAAATGTTAAAGAATCAACCTGTAATTTTTGGTTGACATAATCATGTTTTTCACCACATACAAGGGATGTGTTGCAACAAAGAATAGCACGAAAACAATATTAAGAACATCCAAAACATATATTTCCAATGAAATGAATTTTTCAATAAGTTCAAAGAAAAGCACAAAGAATTTAAAATTTATGTTAGTACATTTTTGCAACAAAGACCATGGTTTGTTAGACCCATCACTGTTTATGACACTTGTTGTTGTTGTTATCATGTGGAATTTGAGTTATATTATGACACTTTTCTTGATTTTGGTAAAAAATTATGGCCAATTTCACCTCCTCCTTCCACATTCCGTGCTTTTATCTCTGAAATTCTATGTGAAATAGAAGGTGATGAATTATTTTACCAAAAAAAATGTATTGGTGGGAATAAAGGTGATCGTTGTTGAAATCTAATTTTGTTTCACTCAAAGTATCCTATTGATATGAATGACCAATATTTTTGTAATATAATAGTCAATTGGAAGAGATATGAATATATTAGTTGCACAACTCCACATTCTTCAAATGTTATTTCCAAAATGATTGATTTGAAAGTAGATAAAAATCTGTGTGATATATTTTTTGAATAAGTTTGAGGAATAAATTTATAAACACACCAAGAATTCACATAGAATTGGATGGAAAGACGTACAATTAAAAAAATCCCATGAAGTGTTTCCACCAAGGGGAAATTTTGTCTGTAGTTGATTTTGCAAAGAATTACACATTCATTGGACAAAAATAAATACAGAGTGAATAATATCATTATGATCAAATCACTATATTTGTCCACGTTCTATATAGACATTCTCAACAGAGTCTTGATAACATAGAAAGCACCAATGACAATCGACATGTTATTAAAGAATATCAGTTTTATATAAGTGATAATCGAGCACACAATACACATTATGTACAACATTGTTTTGATAAATTTTATGGTTCATTGAAAGAACATGGGATCGGATTTGATTGGCATTGGATATGGTCAGATGTATGTGTGGGTCAATTCAAATCTTCACGATCATTCTATCGGTTGTTTTGTTTTCATAAGAAATCAAACATTACACATTGTTGGAATTTTTTTTGACTGGTCATGGAAAATGAAAGCACAACGGTGCAAGGGAATGTGTAAAAAAAGCAATTCAAAGGTATCATATGAACCCTCATGCCAATCGATTTGAATCCGATCAAGTTGTTGAATGGTGTAAACTGGCGCGAAGCCATGGAAATAATACATCAAGGGGTGTGTGCAGGTGTGTATATATACATGTTACACATGTACACAAGACATTTTTATTCACGTGTTCAAATTTATATGATCTTCAATCATTTTCTTGATAGATTTCAAGTTAACAAGTTCTTGTCTTGTGTCGGGATTTTTGGTATGTTGGAATCCAAGATGTAAATGGATCAATCCCATATGAAGCGAGAGCAATACACGGGACACAAAAAGTACATTCATTTAAAACAAAATGCTATCAAAATGTGTTTGCATTTGATAGACAAAATGAATCTTGTTTTTGTTCAATTTGCATAGAAGACACAAAATCCATAGATATTTGTGAAAACGAAAATGCAGAATATGTTAAAGCTTGGAGATATATTGAACTTAATATAAAAGGTAAAATTCCACTTACAAGCTTAGAGGAGATGGAATCAAATGAAACTATAGTGTCAGTTGATGGAGATAGATATTCTGATCTTGTTAGAGAAGGTAATTTTAATGTTTAAATATTTAAACAACTTGTAGATGTACTTGTAAGTTGGATATATAAAAAAATTATATATAGTGGATTGAAGTTTAATGGCACGTGCATGTGTGCTAATTTAACACGAACTACTTGTTGGAACATATGGAATTATTTGGTCTTTGTCATGGTTGCACCTGTAGACAACACTGAAAACGTGAAATATTTGATGTAATGCACATAACAAAAGATGAGGTTATTAGATGATTTTGATGATAACAGTTTTATATATGAAAGAGGATCCATCGTATTGAAATGATATTTTTTTCAATAAACTCATCAAACCAATAGTTATGTTCACTTTCAATACTATCAGTCAGATGTCATAAGTTGTCAATATAGTTATTTGGTATGTGCAACGTGCATAAAATTAATAGAATTTCAATCAAGAAAAAAAACAAAAGTTAAATAATGGAAAATGTTCAAAGTCGATCATGAACGATGTAACATCCCTCTCTTGCAGGCACACAATTTGACTTATTCTTTGAGGAAACTTGCGTGCAAGTGATCTGGTTCATTATATGATTGGATGCTTCGCTTATGGATTATGATGATGAGATTGTGGATTATGATGTTATGTTATTTATGTATAGATAGGTGTTATTGATGGGTTTATCCTAAGTGTGCAGGACACCTGATAGATTGAGGATGGAGATGGCATAGATGGACCTCCTTGGGCTCTAGATCAAGTCAGGGAGTGGACTGTATATGGTTTGGGTATTTTTGTTTATGCACATACGACCTATGATCAGGTATATTATGATGTTTTTTATTTATCATTGACATTTTTCATTGATGGATGCAAGCTTATGATTGTTTTCTAATCAGAATCACATTAAGAGTAAAAGGGCCATGAAAAACAACCATATATTGAGGGAGGGGTGTGGTAGCAACCCTTCTATAGCCTAATAGCACTCTTGATGTAGCTTGAATTGTAGGTTAACAATTACCTATTTTGATAGATTGATGATGTCATGAGGGAAGACTGAGATAGTCTCTCATGAAGATTCTAAAGGGCTCGCAATAAGGTTGGGTCCTTATTTCTTAGAGGCCCTTAGATTCTCACAAGGTCGCCTGATGGAGTATTGACTCCAAGGGTTGGAAAACTACCAAAATAAATCAAATGTGAGTGGCACCCTTGGATCACGTGTGTGTCTTGAAGGGAACATTGCATAAATAAAACATGATTAAAGGTGAGTGACACCCTTGGAGCATGTAGTGCGTCTTGAAGGGAATGTCGCAATTTTAATAAAGGAGAGTCAATGAACCTATGTACCACGAAAACAATACTTTGTTTTGACATCGTAAGCCTTAAAATAAATGTTAAATGAGTAAATTTTTATCAATTATAAATTTCCCTTAAAAATTGTAATCCTAGTTGAAAATTAATCCTAGGTCTAATTCGGGTAAGAAGACTAAAAGATAAATAATCAATTAATAAAAGGGGGATGAAGAAAAATCAAGTTAACAATTTCAAAGAGAAATTTTTTATCTAAGGATTTAATTACTAATTATGTGTAAGACATGCTAAATTGGAACTTAGACAATAAGGGAACTGAATGTAAAAAGGAATGTGGAACATAGAAATGAATCTAGTCTAGTCTAACTAAAGAACCTTCCTAATTAAAATACAACTAAGTTTTAGAAAGGTGTCAGTTATTAAATGGAAATAGACAGAATAAAGGGACAACAAGGAGCACTTTTAGGATGAGTGAGGGAAATTGACATTAAATTAAATTAAAGAAATGAATTTCTAGTGAAACTAAGGGATGAGGTGACAAGCATACGGGGGAGAATATTTACTAATTAAATTTTAATAAAATTAATTAAACATGCAAATGGAAAGTGGTCACTAAGAAAAACTCCATAAAAGTAATGGCTGAGAAGAGGAATGGATCACGACTGGTATGCGTAAGGTTATGCTTCCGAAATTTCTTTGATTGATTTTTCTTGTGGGAGTTGGGATACTCATCTCAAAAAGAGAGTGGTAGCTTGACCTTGTGAGGCGAGCTGGGAGCTAGATTTTTCTCTGGTTTTGTGTGTGTGACGCCTTTACAGCTCAGGGAGCTAAGGGGGAAGAAGAGTACCCCTAGCGTTGGTTGGGAGGTACCGGTGAGGTATTCACAATTCACAAGAAGGGAGCTGGACGAAGCGAGATCGTGGGAGGACACCTTCAAAATTCAACTCATCAGATACAGTATTTTATTTGTATTGTATTGTAAAATATTTTAATTTTAATTAGTTTTGACGATTGTTGAAACCATTGGTATTCAAAATATTATTGATAATTTCCTTTTCATTGAACGGAAATTATATCGATTGTCTTTTTGGAGCACTGTAAATTTGTTAAGAACCAAATATCAATATAGCATACAAAAACCTCAGAAAAAGTACTCAACACCTTGAAAAAGAGATAATTTCAAATAATAAGTTTTTTCGAGGGGGCAACCTCCTTTTACCCCACTTAAATGTTCAAGTACAAGATAATTCAAAATGAAAATGTCTCCTTGGTATATATAGGAGACTAGGAGGTATAATTACAACTAATGGTCTAAAGCCGACATAAATAAAATAACATTACTAATATAA
>ML788416.1:15246-39140 GCA_009831015.1 Picea engelmannii
AGAAGGAGCATTGTTCTCTCTATAGATGTTAGGATTGGTCCTTCTAGTAGCCATAGCCATATTTTTACTTTCAACATTTCTTGCCACCTTAAATGCATTCTCCAATGATTTGGGTTCCCAAAGGAGAACCTCATGTTGAATATGATCCTTTAAAGTTCCTATGAATACATCAATCAAGTGCTCATCCAGAATATCGATAACCTTTATATTCAATATTTGGAAGTTCTCAATGTGCTCGGTAACTAAACCCTTTTGCTTGAGATTTATCAATTGGCTAAAGAAGGTATTGCTCCTTGTATCCTCATAGTGTGCTATCATTTATTCCATGAAAATTGTCCAAGTAACGAGTGATTTGCGAGAATCAAGCCATTGATACCATACAAATTGATTAGGTTCTACATATAAAGAAGCAATTTGTACATTTTGTGTATGTGGCACATTATGGAGATCAAAGAATTGCTCCATCTGAAGTATCCATGTGATTGGGTCCTTGCCATCAAACTTCCTCATATCAATCTTAGGAACATGGTTGGTCTTCAAACTAAAGTTAGAGTTTCTCCATTCTTGATTCACCTTCCTTGTGTCCTCATCATGAATTTCATGGGATGCATTTTCACTTTCAGGTGTCTTCTCTGTTACAAATTTTTCAATACTTCCATGATCTCCCCTTTTAAACCATCCATCTTAGTATCCAACATAGCTTCCATTGAATCCATCTTCTTTTGCAGTTCATTTATGTCCCTACACATTTCTTCACCTTCATCAAGTGTCAAAGTAGGATTTTCTGGAGGCTTATTTGGTGTAGAAGTTCCCTTTTTTGGTGGCATGTTTGCCAAGTATCACTTTTGAACCTTGATTTTGAGGTGGTTCTGCTACACAATATTTCTTCTATTGTATCTCCCAAGTTTCAGCCCCTATGGGTATGAAACTTTCTTTTATGTAGTTCTCTAATATTTATTTTCTGCAATGCCATAGGTCTGATCAAAATTGGATGTGCCAAGTAGAATTTACAGTAACTTCCCCACAACTTGTCGTTTTTTGGCCTTTCTAGGAGATCTCACTTGTATAGCGTTCCCCATACAAAATAATTGATATAAAATTCTAAAACTTGCACCAGAACTACTACAGACTATCCACGATCCAATGAAACCAGTCCCACTCAATTTAGATACTCTAGGAAGAAGTTATGATATTTTTACCTGGAACACCTTCTTGAGACTAGTCAATAGGACTAGTGAGATACCCTATCTTACATAGGGTGAATCTACAAATTTAAGATGACCAAGAAGATGAAATTTTTACCATAGATACTTTACTAATTTATGTAAATAGCCTCTAGATTTCAAGGTCTGAAACGTTACAAAAAAAAATTTATAGCGAAAATTCCACAATGACTCGGTTCAGGATGATTCCAGAACCCTATATTATACAGGCTGTATCAATGAAAGTATAAGGTTTCAGGAGATGAGTTTTGAACCCAACATACCTTGATCCATATAATAAATATCCTCCAACCCATTCCTTCTGAAACGTTGTATAAAAAAAGTTATAGTGAAAATTCCAAGGTGTCTCAGAAGTAGCAGTGAAACCCCAAGACCTTGAGCTCTGATACCATATGTTAAGAACCAAATATCAATATAGCATAGAAAAACCTCAGAAAAAGTACTCAACGCCTTGGAAAAGAGATAATTTCAGATAATAAGCTTCTTCAAGGGGGCAACCTCCTTTTACCCCACTTTAATGTTCAAGTATAAAATGATTCAAAATGAAAATGTCTCCTTGGTATATATAGGAGACTAGGAAGTATAATTACAACTAATGGCGTAAAACCGACATAAATAAAATAACATTACTAATATAATATGCCCCTAATTAAGGGGTAATGAGCCAATATTAGGGCTTAACAAATGTAATACATTAAGGCGGCTCATGCATGTTTTTTGATCTGGTAATTAAATTTTATGTATGTTATTACTGGATTATGCCAAAGAGAGTAATCTCCTCTTTCTTCCATTTGTCTATTGTTTAGGGGTATTTTCGTGTTCCTAATATCACATAATTACCTCATCCTACTTTTGACGATGTCATTGTTTATTGACCTTGGGAATCGATGCTCAGCCTTGAGTCTTCTTACTAGATTTTTTTGATCCTTTGATAATAAGATTTGTCAGTCTGGTTGTTATGTAACTGAGCTTTGATGTGTGTGTTCCAAATAAATATTGAATTCTACCCTTGTAACTTTCTTGCATTTGTAACCACTATATATCTATCTTGCAAGCAAGTCTAGAAACTAGTCTTTCGATAGATTTAAGTAACTGTATAGGTATTGGGTATTGGCGTTGCCACCAGTTGAGTATTTTTTAATAATCCTTGGCCTTTTGTTGGGTCAAGGATTAACCCAGATCCAACAAAATGAGCTTGCCTAGCGAATCAGTTCCTTTGGCGAAATTTTCCTTTATTGTTTCTCTGTGAATTTTCTTGGTTTCGCCTAGACTCGTTTCCCTTGGGGGCAATTTTATTCACTGGTTTATTTTTCTGAGTTTTCATGGAAACCCCTGGCATTCTTATTCTTCTTCCCTGCAGTTCTGGAGGGGAGTCTATCGACATTGTCCCATTTTTCTTCTTTGTGTTTTTTTGCTGGATGTATTTATTCACCCATTCCCTCAGCATTATATTCTAAGATGCGGCCATTGTTTTATTTCTCAGGCGACTAATTGTATCCATAAATCCTTTGCATTGGGTTGGTGGATGCCCCGCGCCTTTAACCACATTATTTACACAGTGAATTTTTGGAACTTCTTCTCTGTTTTTTGTTGTTTTCCATGCATCCCACAGCCACTGTGATCTTTCTATGTCCATAAAAAGTGATCCGTCCTGGGCGTTTACTCTCTCCTTACCTCTTTTACACAACGATATCTCTGCATTGTACAAAGATGTTTTTCTCCTTCCAAATCTCTATGTATGGCCCTGGATTTCAGCCAAGCCTTAGAGATCTTACCCTAGCGGGATACTCCCTGATTTATCTTTGTGCTGTCATTTAATTTCTCCTACCTACAAGGAGGAATATCTGCATATCTGTTTCCCAGGGACTTTTCCCTTCTACCAGCATTTTTCACTCAAATGGTTGGGTTAATTTACTGCTCAACGTTTTATTTCCCAACGCATTTAATGGTTAGCGATATGTGAGGAGATATGCTTACATGGATTTTTGTTGTAATTATAGTTGACAGAGACGTCTCTGCATTTTTCTACCCATTTGGCGTAGATCCAGCTAGTAATTCCGATGGTTGAAAATATCTATTTATGAATGGGGAGATCCTACCATAGATTATTTTATTTAAGAGTATTTATTATAAGAAAAAGAGTTATTATTTTTCTTTGTTGTTATTCCATTATTTAGGTTTATGGATTTTCCTTATTGTTGTTACATAGTTGATATTTAAATGTGCTTGAATTCCCAAATAATAAAATGGTGTTCATAATTTATTCAATTTTAGGAACTATAGGATTTGAATTCCAACCAATACAGCGTATTCATATTTCATTCAATTTTGTACTATGTGATTTATGGTCATCCATCCTTCAACCATCGTTATTGTATTAACCCATAACCCTTCTTTCAAACTAAATGATATGTGGTTTTTGGGAAATACACCTTCATCACCTATTTTTTAGTGGTTCCTTTACTTATAAAATTAATGCATAACAAAATATGTTGTTGATAATTTGTTGAACATGCACATTATTGTTTAGCATAAAAAATCTAAAGTTGGGCGTTAATGTATAATATTAATATATGGTAAGTGCTAGGAATTTGTTGCTTCACAAATAATGGATAGCTACTCTTGCGCAATGATTTTTCAGTGTCGATGAATGGCTTAGTTAATAATTTGATTGTGTGCATTGAATAATGTTATGCATGATTTATTAAGTGGCTAGATATCTCATTCGTCTTAAATTGTTCATGTGTGAATAATGGATTATTGAATAGAATGCTTGCGTGCAGTTCATTATTGTGATGTATGACTAGTTGAGGAATTAGACTCCTTGTGCGCATGGAATTAATGTCATGAATGATGGTCTTAGATATTAGTCTTTGTGTGCAAAATGAAAATCTATTATGATAGATGAATGCTTATTGTGATTGGGAATTGTGCCTCGAATACAACTGAAAATTCTTTTGTGCCTTGGATTTAGTGTGGTATATATTGTGTTATGTGAATGATTACTCATGCACCATATTTAATTGTGGAATAAGAATGATGGATTGATGAATTTGATTTTCATAGATGATGTCGATTTAGCTAGTTTCTTGGATTGATTGGGTTAATGGGATGTAGACACCTCCTTGTTCTTCAGAACAATCACCAACCCTAATACCTTAAATGGTTAAAATCAATTGGAAACTGAGCTTGAGTGTTGTTTATGTGTCCTGGAAGTCCTAACCTTACATGATAGGTTGGGCGGGAAGTATCTTATGTCATTCTTGTGATTATCTTTATGATCCTTAAGTTATTGTTATGTTATCTCATGTTATCCTGGTGTTATCTAATGATTACCTATAAGAGATGAGTTGAGTGATTCATGATTCTTATTGTTTATGCGTCTTTATTAATTGTGTAAATGCAATGATGATGGATTGCTATATATTTTTGTTGTTGCATTGATATGCGTATTGTTTTTCATGGTGATGATGTGTCAACTTGAGTCGTGATTGATTGTTAATGCATTAAAATTGTTTCGTTAATATATTGAATGATGTGTCGATGATATTGCTATTAATTGTGATGTTTTAAAGTTCCTAACAAAAAAACCAAAAAAATTACCTGTTGTATGTTACTTTTGTTGTCGTAATGATGGGGTTGTTAAATATGGTATCATAGTGCATTCAAACCCGCAACTTGGGATCTTTACACCTTCCACTGTATAAACACTTGATTAATAATTTATCAACTAATTCAATTTGAATTGCATTTGTGCATGTAATCATGGTTAGAGGATGTTGTAGAGGAAGACAAAATAGTGTTAGGGGAGGAGGTGCGATGCCAATAATAGCATCCATGCTAGAGGGGTCTAACCCCCAAGGAGAAGAACATGTCATTGGACATGAACAAATTTCCATGGGGGATGTGGTTGGGTATGAGGTCCTTTTAGAGGATGTCAGAGGCCTTGATTATCCATCTAGACAAAGATGAGGCCAGGGTTTCGGTACCCCTTGAGGTTCCACTGTGCACCCAACTGGTACTTGTCGCATTCACCGAGAACTCGAGAGGGTCAACTTTCCCAAGTTCGTGGGTGCCACGGACGACGCAACCACCGAGGCATGGTTGGAGAACATGGCGATGTTCTTTTCACTTCGCGACTATACCTCCAACATGAAATTCCACATGGAGGTCTTTCATCTGAAGGGGAGCACTCTTCCATGGTGGAAGACGTTCCTACCACAACTGAACATGGTCGTCGAAGATGTGTCATGGGAACTCTTCGAAGAGAGGTTCTAGGAGAGTTATATGTCTGAGGAATTCATTGAGTGTCATCTCAATGATTTCAACTCCTTAGGACAAGGTAGTCGTACGATGCCCGAGTACGAGGCCCGTTTCATGGAGTTCCTTCGATATGCTTCACATCTGAACACCAAGAAGCTTAAGGTCAATTAGTTCGTGTTTGGGCTTAACATAAGAATTCATGAAAAAGTGAGGATATTAATGACTCATACGTTGCATGATGTTGTCTAGAACACCCTCATAGTTGAGGAAGAGATGATCAGCGGGGGTCAAAGAAGGACTCCTATGAGACCGGCGGGACATGGGAAATTTGGTGTGCAGTAGCATCAGACACCATCTAGACATCCATAAAGGTATGGAGGCACTATGAGATGATCCACGTTCATGACACCGCGATGACAAGTGCCTCAACAACGGACTCCCTACAGAGGACCACAACACCAACAACAATGTCATCCACAACAACAACAATTTAGGCATGTTTAGCATAACAGACCAGGGTTCCTGGCTGGTGGGCCATCAAATTCTACTTTGGGGACCAGGAGTACTGGACCAAAGACCGAATGTTGGACATGTGGAGACCCACATTACCAGCGTGACTGCCCAGTTCAGAGGGCCAAAGTAGTCGAGTCAGTCGGACACACTATAGTAGGAGATTTGGGAAAGGCCCACCAAATTCATGCAGTGGTGAATAATTGCCAGGCCGAGCATTATTCTACTGTGCTCGAGATGTCAAGTACCATCGTTGACCAATCCTTTAGTATTTTGATAGATCTAGGCGCTACAAAGAGCTATATTTCTAGTGCAATGCTAAAAATAATTAAGGTAAAGGCAGTCGAACAAGACAAGTTTATCTATGTGGAAATGGATTCTGGAGCCAAGCAGAAGGTTGGAGGAAAGGTTATGGACTATACCCTTGGCCTGGGAGATTTTGTCATGAAGGCCAACTTGTACATCACAATATTAGGATATTATGACGTTTTGATCGATATGGACTAGTTTGAATTGCATGATGTGATACTCAAATGCAAGACGAAATGGTTGAGTTTGACCGATGATGAGGGAAAGAGACGAGCGATTGTAGGAAGGAACCATGGATTTTCCCTAAGGTTCATGTCTTCCCTAAAGCTATAGAAGAGCACACACAAGGGATGAAGTGATATGTGATCCTTGCGTTGAATGAAAAGGGCATGGAAGAAGGACTAGAAAACCTTTTGGTAGTACGCGAATTTGAGAATGTATTCCCAGTGGAATTACCAAGTTTGTCGCCTGAAAGGGAACTAGAATTTACCATCGACCTAAGACTTGGACCTGAACTGATAAAAATAATGCCTTATCGGATGTCGACACCTGAGTTACAGGAGTTGAAAATTCAGCTGAAGGAGTTTCTAGACCTACGACTTATACGTCCAAGTGTATCTCCTTGGGGTGCACCTATTATTTTCATACAGAAGAATGATGGGTTGTGGAGACTCTTCATTGACTATCGTCAATTGAACAAGGAAACGATCAAGAACTAGTATATGTTTCCAAGAATAGATGATTTGTTTGATCAAATGAAGAGCGCAAGGGTGTTTTTCAATATCAAATTGAGGTGAGGATATCACCATCTACGGATCAAGGAGGAAGACATTCCTAAGAATGCATTTAAGACAAGGTTTGAACATTACGAGTTTATCATTTTACCGTTTGGACTGACAAACGTCCCAAGGGTATTCATGATCTTGATGAATGGGGTGTTCTACGAATACTTGGACAAGTTTTTTCAAGTATTCATTGATGACATTTTGATATATTCTCCCATGATGGAAGAACATGATGAACATTTTCACTTGGTACTACAGTGTTTGCGAGAGAACAAATTATACGGGAAATTTTCAAAATGCTATTTTTATCAATCGAGGATTCATTATTTAGGGCATGTTATCTCTGGCGAAGGGATCGCTATGGATCCAGCGAAGGTAGAGGCCATCATGCAATGTCTTGCACCGATGAACGTACCTGAAGTATGTATCTTCATGGGCTTAGAAGGATATTACCGACGGCTCGTCGAAGGTTTTTCTAAGATAGGAAATCCAATTACGGAATTGCAGAAGAAAAACAAGAAGTTTGTATGGACCAAAAATGTGAACTAAAAATGGACCACTGTGGTTTGCAACACATTTTTACGCAAAGTGACTTGAACACGCGACAAAGGCATTGGTCAGAACTACTTAGAGAGTACAATTTTAAGATTACCTACATAAAACGAATAATGAATAGAGTGACATATGCATTGAGTCGGAGACCATGGATATTTTCGGTGATATATATTCAAACTAACCTTCGTGAAAAGATTCTAATTATATAGTGCAATGATGACTAGTATAATGAGGTTAAGGAATTTATCGGACAAGAAACCATGTTGGTACCAAAATTTGAGGGATTTACTGTGGACAACAATGGATTAATGAGATATAATAACCAGATTTATATACCTCCTAACGATGAGTTGAGAATTTTTATCTTAAACGAAGCTCATAGAGAAGTGTACATGGCTCATCCAGGAGTCACGAAGATGAGGGCGGACCTTAACTCCTTATTCTTCTAGAAAGGAATGAAGGAAGACATAGTCAACTACGTGGTGAGATATCTATAATGTTATCAAGTGAAGGTTGAACATAGACATCTGACAGGATTAATACAACCACACACTATTCTAGAATAAAAATGGGAGGTCATTTTGATGGACTTCATTGTTGGATTGTCGTTGATGGAAAGGACGCACAACTCTATTTTCTTGGTAGTTGACACTGACGAAGAGTGCACATTTTATCCATGTGCGTACGACATATCAGGCACTAGACATAGCTAGATTTGTTATCAATGAGATTGTGATATTGCATGACGTTCCTAAGAGGATCATATCTGATTGATGATCAATGTTTATAGGACGATTTTTGACTAGTTTCCAAGAGGCCTTGGGAACCCAACTCAACTTTAGTACTGCGTATCACCTGGATACATATGGGCATATAGAAAGAATGAACCAAATATTGGAAAACATGTTGTGTATGTAAGTGATGAACCAACATAAGTGTTGGGAGAATTTGTTTCCACTGGTAGAGTTTGCATACAACAATAGATATCAAAGCACCATTAAGATGGTGACATTTGAGTTTCTTTACGGGTGACTGTGTTCAACGCCTTTGAGCTGGGATAGACTTGAGGATAGGGTCTTGGTAGGACCAGAAGCGATCCAAGAAATGGAAGAACAAATGAAAGGGATAATACAAAGGATCAAGGAAGAACAGGATCGACAAAAGAGTTATGTCGATGCGCATCGCATTGACTGTAGTTATGAAGTTGGCAATAGAGTCTTATTTTCAGTGAAAGCACACAAGAGTTTGATCAAGTTTGGAAAGGGTTCTAAAATCTCTCCTAGGTTCATGGGAACTTTCAAGGTTGTGGAAAAGAAAGGGGTCATGGGCTATAGGCTAGCCTTGCCTAATTCTTTGACGCATATGCATGATTTTTTTCATGTATCTTTTTTGAGACATTATGTTAACAATCCTACACATGTGATTCATAGTCCAGTCCTTTGCAGGTATCGAATGAGGGTGCACTCATGGTGGAGCCAAACTTCATTCTGGACCATCACATTCAACAACTATGGCGTCGAACAGTTGATCAGGTCAATGTCCAGTGGGACAATTATAGTCCACACTCATCTACCTGGGAGGACACATATGATATGCGCCAACAATTTCCATTTTTGTTTGATAGTTAGACATTTAGATCTTGTAGGATACTTTATTTTCTGCACTTATATACTGTGAAACTTCGGGATGAAGTTTAAAACAAGAGGGGGTGTATGTAACATCCCTCTCTTGCGCACACACGATTTGAACTATTCTTTTAGGACACTTGCGTGCAAGTGATCCGGTTCACTATATGATTGTCTACTTCGCTTATGGATTCTGATGATGAGATGGTATATTATGATGTTATTTTATTTATTTATGTATAGACATGTTCTATTGATGAGTTTCTCCTGAGTGTGCATGATCCAGGTGGATATCAGTGGCCACCCACCTCTTCCAACTGGCTCAAAATAGTTTTCTGACAATTTTGGCAATTTACTATTTTTTAACAGTTTTAACTTTTGGGGCCATTTTGAGGGCCTAAATGAAGGTCTTTCAGGATCGATATTCTCAATGATATTTGAATTCACCATTGATCCCCCAAAATTAATCTCCTTGATGATACCTTTCCAACGGGCTATCATACGCCTAAAACGGAGATTTTATGCAAAAGTTACGACCTCGGGAACTTGATGTACTAACTTACCCAAACGGGGCCCACATGACTTTTGGCGCTTCATCTCCTAGGGTTAGGTTTTTGGATGTATAGGATTTTTTGCATTACTTTTTATTGTAAAATGGCCTTCAGAGCCTCATTGTAATCATCTTCTTGTGAATGAGTGTAACCGTCACATCTCTTCTCAGAGATAAACCACCACCATTTCAG
The DNA here is from genome assembly GCA_009831015.1 of Picea engelmannii. Lineage (NCBI taxonomy): Eukaryota > Viridiplantae > Streptophyta > Pinopsida > Pinales > Pinaceae > Picea > Picea engelmannii. The sequence goes on from ML788416.1 coordinate 25,260, forward strand.
CAAGCTTGTTTCCGCTGCATTTTACAGTTTCATCTTATTTCCTTATTGAATAGAAATCCAGTTTTACTATATCTCTGTTATTTTTTGTTAAGAACCTATTAATAATATGTAGTCATTTCTTTCTTCTCATAAAATCCAGATCAGTGGTATCAAAACAGTTTTCTCCTTGTCGTCTTAATGCATGTCCCCAACAAGGTCCGAGTACAAAGAGTTGGGTCTCAAGCTTGTTTCTCTTGAGGACAAAAGCTCTCGCACAACCAAGTGACCTATCATGGTAGGAGAAAAGAAATATGACAGTATAGGATATCCTTTCAAACTATTGATTGAGAAATCCCTCATGCAACAAAGGAACGAGATGATGGATAGTTTCGTGAAAATCCTTCGACGACTACCAATAGGCGACACATATTCTTCGAGCGGTGGTGACACCCCCTTCAAGGTACAAATAAAATTCGATATTACTATATTTGAAGTTCAGATAGACATAGATGTTGTAGATAAGTGGTTGAATCTACTAGAAGGGTATTTTTCTATCCATAACTTTTCGAATAGAGAAAAGATTACTTTTGCACTCCTCAAAGTCGTTCCCCACGTTAAAGATTGGTGGGAAAATTTCTGTGAGAAAAAGGAAACAGAGGAACCTTCACTATTTATAATCACAACCACCTTTGATTCCTTTAGGGATGTTTTTAAGGAACAATACTACCCTATCGGAAGTTATGACAACTTGTATACCAAATGGACCACACTGCAGTAAGAAAGAGACCAAGTAGTGCCATATTTCACGAATATCTTTCATACTTTGCGCACCAAGCTGGGTATTAAAGATTTGGAATGAAATCTGGTGCTCAAGTATCGCAACACTCTGCATCGATACATCAAGAGTGAAATGGAATTTTTGGACATCTCATCCTTGGGTGCGGCCTACTGATATGTCGTCAAAATCGAGAAGAAGCTCAAACAAAAGACACATCAATTTGGGCCTTGGAACCCCTCACAACAAAAGCTAGGAAAGGGCGGCCCCAACCCATGGAACACAGGACAGATCAAATATGGATAGTATCAGGACAACCATTCCAAGACGCAAGCAAAGAAGGACACCAAAAAGATAAATAAAGATACCGGGAAGTGGTGTGACCTCCATAAGAGCCCTTGGTATAACATTGCTAACTGTCGCTCAAAGAATTTTCCAGTGGCCGAAGTGTAATCCTCTAAATCAGATGTGGGTTCATACTCTGAGCCAGAACAAAAAAGGGGAAGATGGATCATTGATGTGGAACTTAGTGTCACTGTTTCTACCACCAATCTCCAGCCTGGTGAACCAAACAAGACAAAAGAAGGAGAATGCCTCTTCCATTCACATATGTGGGTAAAAGGCATCCCACTACACTTCATCGTGGATAGTGGTAGCCAGAAGAGCCTCATCTCAACAAAGTTCATCAAGCAGTTGGGCCTGTTGAAAACACAACACCCACAACCCTACACCATTGGATGGCTCTGCCAAGAAAGCGATCTCCACGTCATCCAATAGTGTCGTCTTTCGTACGACATCAAGACCTTCAAAGATGAGGTATTGTGCGATGTTTCTCCTCTCGATGTCTGTGATGTTCTTTTGGGCCAACCTTATTTATGGAAATTTCATGTTGTATATGAGTCTAGGCCTCATAGTGTTATTATTATTTTGAACAGGAAATTGTACAGGATACCCGAAGTAGTTCCACATAGTGTTATTTCCTTGATCTTTGCTAAACAATTCAAGAAGGTCATCTCTCAGATGGGGAAGTTTGTCTTCTTCGTGATTCGCTCTCAGAATAAGTGAAAGATCACAGCCACATCCAGGGTCTCTACGACCAACCTCTCCACACAGCATAAGAAAGTAGATAAGGTCATGGAAGAATACTCAGATATCTTCTCCTCACCTACCGAGGTACCTCTACACTACTACATCAAGCACCTCATCGATTTAACCCTCAGTGCACTAATGCCCAATGGGCCAGTCTATCGCCGCTCTCTGTTAGAGAATGAGGAGATCAAGTGATATATCCAAGAACTTCTCCGCAAGGGGAACATCCGTCCCAGCTCATCACCTTGCAAGAGCCCAATCATGCTGGTACAGAAGAAAGATGGAACCTGGCGACTCTGCATTGATTACCGGGCTCCGAATAAAATCATAGTTAGGAACCGGTACCTGATTCCCCAAATAGACGACCTCCTTGATCAACTCACGGGGGCCAAATAATTCAGTAAGATTGATCTGAAGTCTGGCTACCACCAAGTCCCAATAGAAAAGACAAATGTATGGAAAACCACCTTCAATTCAAAGGAAGGCCTTTTTGAATGGTTGGTCATGCCCTTTGGTTTGACAAATGCTCTAGCCACTTTCATGAGAATGATGGATGATATCTTGTGACCATACACCAATACTTTTGTAGTGGTGTATCTGGATGACATTCTCATTTACAGCAAGACTTGGGCCGAACATTTGCAGCATATTCAATAGGTTATGCACGCCTTGCAGTAGCACAATCTATATGCCAACTTGTAAAAATGCTCTTTTGACATGGACATGGTCCATTACCTGGGCTACATAATTGATCAACATGGCGTACATGTGGATCCAACCAAGATCCAAGTCATTCGTGACTGGACAGCCCCAACCACACTCACCGAGCTTCAGAGCTTCTTGGGCCTTGCCAATTTCTACCACAGGTTCGTGTTGGAATTCTCCCATATTGCATGGGCCCTTAGCCAAATAACTAGGGGTGGTGGTAAGGAAAAATTTGCATGGGGCCGGTCCCAACAACAAGCGTTTGATGATTTGAAGCAGTGCTTGTTCTCATCCCTAGTACTTTCACTACCAGACCTACAACATCCCTTTGATATTGAGACAGATGCTAGAGACAATTCGGTGGGCACCGTTCTCACTCAGCACGACCACCCTGTGGCCTATCATAGTGAGACACTATCAGATTTTTTTTGTAAGTACCCTACTTATGACAAAGAAATGTACTCCATTGTGCAAGCCTGCCGCCAATGGAGACATTACATTCTTGGGAAGGAGACAATCATCCACACTGATCATAATCCATTGCAGTTCATGCAGACACAAGGAAAATTGCAGAATGATCGCCATCAAAAGTGGTCCACATACTTGCAACAATTCCACCTCAACATCAAGTATAAAACAAGAAGCACCAATCACGTTGTTGATTTCCTCAGCAGACTGCCAGTCGTGACACTCACCACAGTGCTAGAATCTTGTGGCCATGAGACCTCTAGATGGCCCCAACTCTATGAGATAGACCTGAACTTCCCCACCACCTACCAAATGTTGGGTGAAAACGCAGTTGTCAATAATTTCCATCTTCACGATCGATTTTTGTGTCTTCTGGGACATATATGTGTTCCATAAAGCGATTGAGTGAAGATGATCTGGAAAGCCCACTACAGTCGAGTGGCAGGACACTTCGGCGTCGAAAAGACAGTAGTGATGCTACAAAAAAAGTTTATATTGGTCGAAACTTTGACAGGAGGTCAGTAAGTATATCAGGTCTTGCACTGCCTACGCTATTGCCAAACCGACTAAGTAATAGGGCTTCTACACCCCTCTTCCTACTCCTGACAGACCATGGGACTCAACATCATGATCAACATCGGGTACCACATAAGTTTCAAGTGGGTGACAAAGTTTGGTTGTACTTGTAGAAAGAATGCCTTACAGGACCCCATCGAAAGCTTCGCGCACTCTGTTCTGGGTTGTACACCATCACCAAGGTCATGGGGAATAATTCTTTTGAGCTCAACATTCCTCCTTTCCTTGTCCTGCACCCAGTGTTCAACGTGGATCTCCTTCGCCCTTATTTCCCACCATTATTGGGCACCTCAGACGTAGCAGAGCAGCTGACACCAACAGATCTCAACCCCTACTGCATACAATAGGCATCCACCAATTATATTGTTGACACACATATCAAGGGAACTTGATAGAAAAGGATCCAGCTTTATCGAGTCGTCAAAGAAGGGTAGCTCCTGCACCAAGGAAAGTGGCTCACCCGGGGCCAAATTCAACAGAAATTTACTCATTTGATGGGGGAACTCAATGCAATGGATACCATTTCTTCCTAATGAGGGAGGATTGATCCTGGTGGATATTGGTGGCCAACTAGCTCAAAACAATTTTCTGACAATGTTGGCAATTTACTATTTGTTTAGCAGTTTTAACTTCCGGGGCCATTTTGAGGGCATAAATGAAAGTTTTTGGGGATCGAGCTCCTCAAAGATAGCCAAAGGCATTATTAATCCCCAAAAATGAATATCCTCGATGATACCTTTCCAACAGGCTATCATACGCCTAAAACAAAGATCGTATGCAAAAGTTACGACCCCAGGAAGTTGATGTACTGACTTACCCAAACAAGGCCCACATGACTTTTGGCGCTTCATCTCCTAGGGTTAGGTTTTTGGATGTCTAGGGTTTTTGGCATTCCTGTTTATTTTAAAAATTCCTTTAGAGGCTCATTGTAATCATCTTCTTTTCAATGAGTGCAATCATCACATCTCTTCTAAGAGATAAGCCACCACCATTGCAACAAGTTTGTTTCCACTGCATTTTATAGTTTCATCTTATTTCCTTTTTGAATAGAAAACCTGTTTTACTGTATCTCTGTTATTTTGTGTTAAGAACCTGTTAATAATCTGTATTCATTTTGTTCTACTCATAAAATCTAGATCATTGCAGGACACTTGACATATTGAGGATGTCAATGGAATCGGTGGACCACCTTGGACTTCGGATCGATTCAGGGAGTGGACTGTATATGGTTTGGCCATTTTTGTTTATGCATATGTGACCTATGATCTGGTATATTATGATGTTTTTTATGGATCGTTGACATGTTTCATTGATGGATGCAAGCTGATGATTTATTGCTAATCAGACTCACATTAGAAGTAAAGCGACCATGCACAACAACCAGATATTGAGAGAGGGGTGTGGCAGGAGTCTTGCCACATCCTACTACCACTCCCACCATGGCTCAAATTGTAGGCTAACGATTACCTAGTTCTAGAGATTCGCGATGTCGTGAGGGAATACTGAGACAATCACTCATGAATATTCTAAGGGACGTGAAATAACGTAGGGTCCTTATTCCTTAGAGGCCCTTAGTCTCTCACAAGATCGCTTGATGGAGTACTGACTCCAAGGGTTGGACAACTACCAAAATCAATCAAAGGTGAGTGTCACCTTTGGAGCATATACTGTATCTTGAAGGGTACATCGCATAAATAAAACATGAATAAAGGTGAGTGGCACCCTTGAATCATGTAGTTTCTCTTGAAGGGCACGTCATGATTTTAATAAAGGTGAGTCAATGAACCTAGGTACCTAGAAAACAATTTTTTTTTTGACATGGTCAGCCTTAAAATAAATTTTAAATGAGTAAATTTTTATTAATTATAAATTTCCCTTAAAAATTATAAGCCTAGTTGAAAATTAAGCCTAGGTCTAATTAGGGTAAGAAGATTAAAAACTAAATAATCAATTTATAAAAGGGGGATGAAGAAAAATCAAGTTAAGAATTTAAAAGATAAATATTGTATCTAAAGATTTAATTACTTATTATGTGGAAGACATGCTAAATAGAAACTTAGACAATAAGGTAAATGAATGTAAAAAGGAATGTGGAACATAGAAAGGAATCTAATCTAGTCTAACTAAATAACTTTCCTAATTAAAAAACAACCAAGTTTTATAAAGGTGTCTGTCATTAAATGGAAATAGAGGGAATAAACGGACAACAAGGAGCATTTTTAGGAGCGTTTTTAGGATGGGTGAGGGAATTTCTGGTGTAAATAAGGGATCGGATGAAAAGTGTACGAGGGAGAATATTTCTTATTTAAATTTGAATAAAATGAATTAAACATGCAAATGGAAAGTGGTCGCTAAGAATAAATCTATAAAAGTAATGTCTAAGAAGAGGAATGGATCATGACTGGTATGCGTAAGGTTATGCTATCGAAATTTCTTTGACTGATTTTTCTTGTGGGAGTTGGGATGCCCATCTCGAAAAGAGAATGGTAGCTCGACCTTAAATGGTTAAAATCAATTGGAACATGGGCTTGAGCATTTCTTATGTGTCCTAGAGTTCCTAACCTTGCAGGGTAAGTTGGGAAGGTAGTATCTTATGCCATTATTATGATTATCTTTATGATCCTTAAGCTATCGTTATGTTATCTCATGTTATCTTGGTGTTATCTGATGATTACCTGTAGGAGATGAGTTGAGAGATTGTGATTTTTATTGTTTATGTCTTTGTATTAATTGTATGAATGCAATGATTATGGAATGTTATATATTTGTGTTGTTGCGTTGATATGCGTAGTGTTATTCATGATGATGATGTGTCATCTTGAGTCGTGATTGATTTTTAATACATTAATATTGTTTTATTAATTTATTGGATGATGTGTTGATGATATTGTTATTAATTGTGATCTTTTAAAGTTCCTAACAAAAACAAAATACCTCTTGTACGTCGTTTTTATTGTCTTAATGGCAGGGCCGTTACAAATGAATAATTGAAGATGGAATACCATTATGATTTTTTTTTAAAAGTGACATACATTCCAAAATTTTATATTTTTCATTGAAAGTACATTTATTTATGAATATTGATCTGAAAATAGAAGGCTGAATTGTTATGCTATGCAAGCACCCTCTACTTCATTAAAATAAACTTTACAGGACCTTGCTTCATGTGTTAAAATATGCAATATAAACTTATTTGTCAAGTTCATGCTTCTTCCTTTAAATGTTTATGTGTGAGGAAATGTTCTTTTAGATGGTTAAATATGTACTTTAAATAAATACACAACAACACAACTTGCAACAAATAAACCATCAAACTCACAACAATAACAACATGATAAAGGAGTTCACCCCCCTCCGGGCTACATCTCCTTGAGCCTCCATCAATGGACTTGGCTCTCTGGGATTAATTAGTCAAAATTTATTTTACAAGCTGCTTCTCAACTCCAATGGAAAAACATATTGTACCATTGAGATCAAAACACATAAAAACCCCAAAAATGACTAATAGAACTCTGAAAACGGATTATGGCTCATCCGGGCATGACCTCTTCCACATGTGGCCATAAGCTTCCCTGAGCTTCTCTGTAGAAAAAACACCTGTGAAAGTCCTCAAAAGCCTTTGAAACCTGTCCCAATGTGTTCAAATCATAACAATTAGCCAAACATGATTATTCAATCACAGAAAACAAACATAGGCTCACCAAAACATGTCCTCAATCAATGAGGGCTTCAAGCTCCCTAGATCTTGCTGAAACTTCAATGGATAAAATCCTACAAACAAAGTCTTCAAATGGTTGTAATAACAGTGCCAATGGATTCAGGGCGTCCAAAAACCCCTAGCTGGGCTTTTACGACACCTCAATCGGTCAAAAGATGAAGAAGTTAGGCCTCCTCCATTTTCCTCCTTCAAACTTGTTGTCTCTTCATCTACAAAACGCACCCTTCTCCTTTGAACCTGGCTCACACGCAATTTAAAGTGTGAAAACATAGCACCGGGTGCAACCGCGCCAACGATGCAAACCATAGGATGGTTAAGGCACCTCCAACCCCTAACCGCCTAGCACCTGGGCATATGGTGGGTCATGTGACCTCGCGCACAAATAAAAGGGGCTAAACACCATTGTAATACCAAAACCCGCGCTCTTGGTTGTGGTCATATGGCATAACACAAAGGTCCATGGGATAAATTTAAAACCTCACATGCCAATGGTTACAACTGCGCGCATACAACATGGTCATATGTACAAAGGCATAGAACCGGGTCATTTACATATTCGCACGCCAAAGTAATGTAACCGTGCTATATGTTTTAAACCGCGCGCACAACATATTATAACCGTGGTCATATATTAAAGTGCAAAACCGTGGTTCGGGGGCTAATCCCCGACCCGACCCCCCGTGCCAATATACAATAAACCAAACATAAATATATATTAACTCATTTCTATAACAAGTAATAATGGGTGGCTTGTTGGCACGACGGACTTTGTTAAAGCGCTTACCAAAGGGGAAAGTCACCGGTTCAAATCCGATCGGCTAAACAAAATTTTAAACAACAAACCAATAAACCATTAGCCAATAAAGGGGTGCCATGTGGCAGCCCATGATTGGGCCACGTGGCACCATGCCATTTGCCCAAAATCTGCCATGTGTCGCAATCTGATTCGCTCACTGTCAACCAATCAAAAACTGCCACGTCACCTATGCCACATCAGAATGTATGATCAAGACACGTCACCTCTTCCAAGTCAGCGTACGGTCATGCCATGTCAGCCTGTACGGACTGTACAGACTGCCCAGTCAACATCCTTTTTTTACCTGTTTGACGATTCAAACAGATCGTGATATCTCTCACTCCCAACATCCATTTGAGACGAAATGAATTGTGTTGGGTTCGTGATGATGAGGGATACACTCTCGTTCGTTTTGAGGAAATTCTAAGAACTTTTATTTTTGAGCTAAAATTTGACCCCTGGTCCAGATTTTGATCACACCTTCCCACTGAAAGGCATTTGGACCCACAAAAGCTTATGATCATCTATCTTCTTTCAATTTATATCAACTGATTCTACTTGAAAATACTTTTCGACAATCACCTGAATACTTTGACATGCCTTGCACTGCAACTAGCTATGTCCCTCAACCACTATTCTCTGGCTGTTGTTGACCCACTGTTCTCTCTGTGCTTGGAAGACTGCCAACCTTTCCACTAAGAATCAAGTCGCTCTTGTGAACTCTTTGACGTCAACATAATCATCTCTCCAATGGCTACAAAAACTTCCCGCGATATCTTGTCACAAGCCAAGAAAACCATTAATCTTGAAAACAAATTATACAAGACTGAAAAATGATGCCAACAAAATCTTTTGTTCTTTACACAAACTGTCACAACTTGTACTTCATCAAAGTACATAGCATTTTCCTGCATCATGGTGTACTCAAAATTAACTTACGAGTCAACAAACACCATCGACTAAAAACAAGTCGAAAAACACGATCGACACAACATAGTTGTCAGACAATCATCAACACTAGTTGAGAATCATTTGAAACATCTCAACCTTCCAAAGTGACAAGTCGACAAACATGATACACAATCATGTCACAATCATGAATCACTCATGATGAACCATCACCAGGTTCACTGCTTAGACATACACAAAAAAAAATAAATGTGCACGACTCTTCAACTCTCCTTCCAGTACAAACATAAGTACATACACCCGAAACATGTGGGAACATAAGAGTTGAAATGAAAAATATAAATGGCTGCAACAAGTGAACATCATATCCATGTTTTACATCCTCCTGGCAACATTGTGCAACAAACAAGAATACCTTCAAAATGAATTGCATTCACATGCAACTTGCATCATTCAAGTTGTGATAAATTGCTACAACTTATCATGCTTCCCATAAATGCACACATAACGCTAATAAGTGCATTTACAACAGAAAAATGCAAGCTTTACTTGCTCAAGAAATCCAACCATTTCTTACCAAGCCAACTTAATGATGACTTTTTCTGCTAGAAATCGTCCTCTTGTGAATCATCTTGACTCACGTCGATGATGGAATCTCCTCTTCCATTCTTTCCAATCTCTTTATCCATCTGCTTCTTGTGCTGTGGATGAGTAGTTGGATGCAATATCCAACATTGGTCAATGAGATGACCCCGCTTCTGAAAATGAGTGCAAATATTTTGCATCCTCGTTTCATGTTGTCTTTGCTTATAAAGTTTCCTGAAAGTGGTTAATATTTTCCAACATTTTGAAAGATGATGGTTATATAAACCACAATGTGTACATGGATTCTTTCTTCAATTTTTACATACAAATTTATCATGCTTAACATAATCAAAAGCAACTGAATGATAAGAAGAATTATACCTTGAACATTCACCTTTATCGCCTCTTTGAGGAGGTGGATCTGAAGAGTTACAAGCTCTTCTTTGAAGACCATCAATAGTGTTCTTGACCTCATCACTGTCACAACTCTTTCTTTTCACACATTTGCATTCATCTTGAACACAAGCCTTGCATGCTGGAGGGATTGAACTTTCAACAAAAGTTCTTGAACTTTCACCTTTAAAGCCTTCTTGAGGAGGTGAACTTGAAACAAAATTTATGCTTGGAACTTTTTCCCTTGTCTCCTCGACTTTGGAATTTGCTCCATCAATTCATTCATATCCAAGACCACAATACGTAGGTCTCTCTTCAACAAAAATAGGCTCAACAATGCCTTGTGCATGCTTGCCTAACCCTTTACCTTCATAGCCCATTTTTAACAATAACTTGGACCCTATTCCTCTTGTGTGCTTTTCAAAAACACCAAAAAATTCATCTTGAGAGGAATTAGAAGATAAACTAACATTGCATACCTTATGTTCATGCATGTACTTGGTAAGGGTTTCATTTTCATCATGGAGTTGAATCTCCATCTCATGGAACCTTTGAAGAAGCTGGTCTTTCTCTTGCTTCATGGCCATCAACTGCTCTTCAAGGGCAATGTTCACATTTCTGTCTTCACACATCTCTTTCATCAAATCTCTAATGGTTAGAATCTCTTCTTTTTCAAATAATTTAGATAATGAGAATGTATGAGAACTATCAATGCTTGAAGCTTCCTCCATCCTTGCAAGATATCAAACTTCAACACAAAACTTGCACAAAAACCAATAGCTAAATCTCCAGCTATCAATGGCAAACACATGAGAAAAAACAACTATGCTCTGATACCACCTGATCTGAAAATAGAAGGATGACTTGTTATGCTATGCAAACACCCTCTACTTCATTAAAATAAACTTGACAGGACCTTGCTTCATGTGTTAAAATATGCAATATAAACTTATGTGTTAAGTTCATGCTTCTTCCTTTAAATGTTTATGTCTGAGGAAATGTTCTTTTAGATGGTTAAATATGTACTTTAAATAAATACACAACAACACAACTTGAAGCAAATAAACCATCAAACTCACAACAATAACAACATGATAAAGGAGTTCACCCCCCTCCGGGCTACATCTCCTTGAGCCTCCATCAATGGACTTGGATCTCTGAGATTAATTAGTCAAAAGTTCTTTTACAAGCTGCTGCTCAACTCCAACGGAAAAGAAGACTGTACCATTGAGATCAGAACACATAAAATCCCCAAAAATGACTAATAGAACTCTGAAAACGGATTATGGCTCATCTGGGCATGACCTCTTCTACATGTGGCCATAAGCTTCCCTGAGCTTCTCTGTGGCAAAAAAACCTGTAAAAGTCCTCAACATCCTCTGAAACCTATCCCAATGTGTTCAAAGCATAACAATTAGCCAAACATGATTATTCAATCACATAAAACAAACATAGGCTCACCAAAACATGTCCTCAATCAATGAGGGTTTCAAGCTCCCTAGAGCTTGCTGAAACTTCAATGGCTAAAATCCTGCAAAATAAGTTTTCAAATGGCTGTAATAATAGTGCCAATAGATTCAGGACGTCCAAAAATCCCTAGCTGGGCTTTTATGGCACCTCAATCGGCCAAAAGATGAAGAAGTTAGGCCTCCTCCATTTTCCTCCTTCAAACGTGTTGTCTCTGCATCTACAAAACACACCCTTCTCCTTTGAACCTGGCTCAGACACAATTTAAAGCATGAAAACCCAGCATCAGGTGCAACCGCGCCAACGATGCAAATCGTAGGATGGTTAAGGCGCCTCCAGCACCTAACCGCCTAGCACCTGGGCATATGTTGGGTCATGTGACCTCGCGCACAAATAAAAGGGGCTAAACACCATTGTAATACCAAAACCCGCGCTCCTAGTTGTGGTCATATGGAATAACACAAAGGTCCATGGGCTAAATTTAAAACCTTGCATGCCAACGGTTACAACCACGTGCATACAACATGGTCATATGTACAAAGGCATAGAACTGGGTCGTTTACATATTCACACACCAAAGTAATGTAACCATGCTATATGTTTTAAACCGCGTGCACAACATATTATAACCATGGTCATATATTAAGGCGAAAAACTATGGGTCGGGGGCTAAGCCCCGACCCGACCCCCCATGCCAATATACAATAAACCAAACATAAATATATATTAACTCGTTTCTATAACAAGTAACAATGCGTGGCTTGTTGGCACGACGGACTTTGTTAAAGCGCTTACCAAAGGGGGAGGTCAACGGTTCAAATCCGGTCGGCTCCACAAAATTTTAAACAACAAACCAATAAACCATTAGCCAATAAAGGGGTGCCATGTGGCAGCCCATGATTGGGCCACGTGGCACCATGCCATTTGCCCAAAATCTGCCACGTGTCGCAATCTGATTCGCTCACTGTCAACCAATCAAAAACAGCCACGTCACCTATTCCACATCAACATGTACGGTCAAGCCACGTCACCTCTTCCAAGTCAGCATATGGTCATGCCACATCAGCCTGTACGGACTGTACGGACTGCCCAGTCAGCGTCCTTTTTTTACCTGTTTGACGATTCAAACAAATCGTGATATCTCTCGCTCCCGATGTCCATTTGAGACGAAACAAACTGCATTGGGTTCGTGATGATGAGTGCTACGCTCTCGTTTATTTTGAGGCAATTCCGAGAACGTTGATTTTTGAGCTAAAATTTGACCCCTGGTCCAGATTTTGATCAAATATCTAGGATTCTGGAATCATTTGGTTTAGTTTACTTTCATATTCCATTCAAATAAGGAACTATATTTTTTATGAATTATAAAGTTTATCGAGCCTTATTTACAATTTGAGGGAAGAACCTATAGATTGTATAGAGAATCTAAAATGACCTATACTTGTGATTATACCAATCCTACAAATTATCCATCGTGTACACAAATCCTTTAATGTATCACCAATACTACATAAACGATTTGCGAACTCATTATTTCCAACATGACTGAAATGGTTTTTCATATGAAGAGAATAAGTTCATATTATAACTAGGACCCATTTCCATGTCATTATAAGGGACTATTGATGGCTTAGAAAAACTTTCACTAAATGTAGTACCTTTCATAAAATCATCCCCTTCTCTATTAATATCTCTAGGAATAATATCATTCTACAAATAAAAAATAGCACCATTTTCTAAGGCTTGGTTTGCTGCATTTAGATTTTCATTTTTTAATTGAATTTGGAGTATGTTGAGAATTCAAGGTAGTGTATTATTAACATCCACTTAAGAGGAAATTTCATTAGATCCAATTGATTGGTGACATCCTCTACCTATGAGGATGAGGAGCAAAAACATGATAGAGGAGACATAATAATTGAACCTTTCTAGTTTGAAATTGATAGAGGAGATAGAGGAGACATATGAGAGGATTTGGAGCCCACTATGAAATATCTATGTGTTAAGAACCAAATATCAATATAGCATAGAAAAACTATAGAAAAAGTACTCAACGCCTTGAAAAAAAGATAATTTCATATAATAAGCCTCTTCGAGGGGGAAAGTTCCTTTTACCCCACTTAAATGTTCAAGTACAAGATGATTCAAAATGAAAACGTCTCCCTGGTATATATAGGAGACTAGGAGGTATAATCAAAACTAATGGCCTAAAGCTGTCATAAATAAAATAAAATTACTAATATAATATGCCCCAATTAACGAGTAATGAGCTAATATCAGGGCTTAACATGCCCCTCCCCTTGAGACAAGTGTTGTCCACAATGCTTGAGTAACTCTGGATGCTTCTGTATAAAAGACTCATCTTCCCAAGTGGAATCTTCAGCCAATAGTTTCCTCCATTTAATGAGATACTCTGAAATG
>ML788416.1:57227-72500 GCA_009831015.1 Picea engelmannii
ACAAGTGCATCCAACCATGTACCAAGTATGTTCCAATCATGTGTCAACTACTCATCAACTATGACTCATCAATATGTACCAACATCATCAACTATACACCTCATGTATGTGTCAACTCATCAACTACTTGTCTCAACCATGTAATCAACATGTACCTCAACCAAAAGCCCTCATGAATTTCATCATCCAAATATGATTTGTAGCTATGTAATAGACTTGGTGTATATGATCACATTCCTGCAAACCTTCCTTAACTTTAACAACAAGATACTAGTATTTTCATCAAACTTTTCTTTAGTCTCACATGCCTAGTTTTGGATTAGTCAACAACCCTAACCTGAAGTAATCATAACTTTGTACCTGTAATGTATAAAGATATGAAACTTGTAGACAATTTTATTCAGTGTGTTTTGTGCAATTCCTACGATTTTCACTACTTGGAACCTCATAGAAAAGGATTTATAGAAAAAATGGCATACCTTGCTGAATTCTGGATTATTCTAGAGAGCGTCCTTGTAGAGTGTGCCCCTCACTGACTATTTGTGGAAATGATCTTAAATTGTTACATAGAATACTAAATATTATACCCTAACCAACACATTTGGTTTCACTGAATTTGGATATGTTATGAACAATTTATGACATTTTTACCCAAAACACCCGTTTTTGACTAGTTTCAGGACTAGCCACAAACCCTATTTTCCACAGAGTGTAACTCCCAAAATAAAACGACCCACAAGATGAATTTTTTACCACAAATACTTGGATATGTTGTATCAATGGCATAGAAGTTTCACAATCTTAATCATTATAGAAAAAAGATTATAGTGAAAATGGTGAGATGACCTGAAAATAACATACATTAGAAAGCACCATCAAAAGAATTTATCCTTCCTTGCATTTTGGCCTTCTTTTCTTCACTTTCGTCAGAATTTCGGCTTAGATATCATTTGTATACCTCAGAAACCTATATCCAATATGCTCAAGTGGGTTTCAAATGAGAAATCCTTGCCTCTTATTTATACTCTCCAAGTAGCTTCCTTAAAAACATCTTCTAGGCCACTTGGCCCCACTTTCCTTATTTTAAGGTTGGGTCCACTTCTAATTTCTCCATTAAAATTATTATTGAAATAATTTATTTTTTATTCACTTTGAATTATAATACACTCATTGCTTCACTTTATTATTTACCTTTTAAAATCTCTTAAACCACTTTGATTACTTTGACCTTTTGGGGCTTTTAAATGACATATGAGGGTCCTCCAACTTTGTAAGGCCATAAATATCAAACCGTGAGGAGTTATGTGATTTTCGACATACCACCAGAAATGGAATGAAATGTACTATCCATATAGAATATTATCATCTAAAACTATATCATAACTCATACCATTACCCATAAAACAAACTTGGGTCCATTACCCAAACCTAGGGTCTCCAACTTCTAATGGCCATAACTATCTAACCATGAGGATTTATGTGATGTTCCACATACCACCAAAAATAGAATGAGAAACAATATACATATATGATATTTTACCTGACAAATTCATTGTCCTTATTCTCATTATTCCACAATTAAGAATGGGTTATTTTACTACGTAAAGCGTCCTCCCGTGAGGGATTTCACCATAAGGGGACCACTTTGGAGTTCATCCATATTTACTTCTTATCAACCATGACAAGACAATAATGAGTCATCTTTACATCAAACAATCTTGGGTCCATTACCCAAACCTTTATGCTACGGGGATTTCTTCAAGGGTTGACATCAATAACAACCAACCTTAATCAACAATATCCCCCTTTGGCATTGATGGAAACACTCTGATGGAATACTAAAATCATATCACTCATTCTCCCCCTGGAACCATGCCTCTATCCTCTGTATCTAATAAATTTTCCTTTGTCCTCTACATCTGATCAATCTTCTCCCCACGAAACCATGCCTCTATCCTTTGCATCTGATAAATATCTCCCCGTTTGTCATCAATGGAAAATGTATCTTTCCATCTGGGGTTGCTCCCTCTGACTGAACTGTCCTCTTATGGTTCTTCCTCATGTACATCTAAGACATATAAGATAAGCATTCAAAAAAAAATCATTTTGGAGAAGAAATAACTCCAGGTCATTGGCGAAGATATTCAAAGGCTTCCCATGGAAGTGGTTTTGTAAAGATGTCTACCACTTGTTCTTTTGTGCCCACGTACTCAACTCTGATGTTCTTTTCTGCAACCTATTCCTGTAGAAAGTGATAATTGATTGGAATGTGCTTTGTATAATCGTCTTGGAGTGCATCACCGAGTTTTTTGAGATACTAATGGCACTTGTATTATCACAATATATTGGAATGGGCTCATCATACTCAACCTGTATATCTGTTAAAGTTTGTTTCATCCAAAGAACCTATGTACAACATGTTGCTACTGCAATATACTCTTCCTCTGTTGTAGATAGAGATATTGATGATTGTTTCTTGCTTAGCCATGATACCAAACACTCACCTAAGTAGAACACTGCTCCACTGGTGCTTCATTGGTCATCAATACAACTTGTCCAATCTGCATCTGTGTAGGCAATAAGTGATAGATATTTTCTTTTTGGATACCATAATCCAAACTCTTTTGTTCCTTTGAGATATCTGAAAATCCTCTTTACTGCAAATACATGTGATTCCTTTGGTGCTGCTTGAAATTGTTCCATCTGTCCAACTGCTTGCATTACATCTGGTTTGGATGTTGTCACATATAGTAGGTTTCCAATCATTCACTTGTATTTCCTCTGATATGTAGACTTCGAATCATCATCTTTGTTCAACTTACAATTGGTTTGCATGGGAGTGATAACTGGTTTGCAATCTTCCATTCCGAACCTCTTTATCATTTCTATGATATACTTGGTTTGAGAATAAAAATTCCTTGGTTGCTTTGACATATCTGAAGTCCCAAAAATAAGGATAGTTCTCCAAGTAATGACATTTCAAATTCATTCTACATGTATTTTGCAAATTTCTGGCTTAACCTATCATCATCACTACCAAAAATAATATCAACATAAACTTCAATTAATAAAATATTACCTTGACTTACCTTGATGTAGAGGTTGTTGTCTGCACTTCCTTTTATGAACTCTGCTTACTGTAGATACTTATCCAGTCTGGAGAACCATGCTCTAGAAGCCTGTTTTAGACCATACAAGGCCTTCTTTAATTTAAATGCATAGTCTATGTTCTCTGACAACTGAAATCCTTCTGGTTGTTCAATGTAGACTTCTTCTTCAAGTTCCTCATTCAGAAAAGATGATTCTACATCCATCTGATATACTTTAACATTTTTGGAGCATGCATAAGATAAAAGTAAATGGATTGCTTCCATTCTAGAAACTGGGGAAAATGTCTCTTCAAAGTTGGTTCCTTCAATATGTGCATATCCTTTACATACCAATCTATCTTTGTTCCTTGTAACATGTCCATCTTCATTCAATTTATTCCTGAAAACTCATTTTGTGCCGATCACATTCTTATTCTTTGGTCTTGGAACCAATTCCCAAGTGTCATTTTTCTATATTTGATCCAATTCTTCATACATGGCCTTAGTCCAAAATTCATCCATTTTGGCTTCTTCAAAACAGTTTGGTTCAATTGTAGATAAGAGTGCTAGGTGTGTTTGTTCTGGTGAACAGATTTTTCTTCTAGTCTCAACTTCTACATCTTTGTTTCCAATAATCTGATCTTAACGATGATTCTTCTATACTCGTTTTCTAGGTGTCTTTGGAGATACTTGTTGAACTTTATCTTCTGCTTCTATCAGATTCTCTTCATCTTCCTCTTCTACTTCTTTTTCATCTTCTGCTTCTTTTTCGGAAGTTTGTTCCATTGATTCATTTTCTTCTGCCTATTTCATTAATTATTACGTTGATCCTTTCCACAATTTTGTTCAATCTCAGATTGTAACACTTGTATGCTTTCCTTGTACTTGAGTAACCAACAAGTACTCATTTGTCCACACGAGAGTCAAACTTTCCCATTCTACCATCTTCTCTTTTGATGTAGCATTTGCTTCCAAAAACTCTGAAGTGCTTCACATTTGTTGGTCTTCCTTTCCAAATCTCATAGGGATTTTTTTCAGTGTTGTTTATGAGAATTACTATGTTTTGAATGTGAACTGTTGTATGCATTGTCTATTTCCAAAAAATATTTGTCAATTTGTAATCCATTAGCATTGTTTGAGCCATTTCCTGTGTAATTATCATCCATTGTGATAATGTTCCTTTGTCTCTGAACCATTCTCTGAACCAATCTATGAATCCATTCTCTCGTCCACTATCATATATCTATCCAAACCTGCTAAGTGTTCTTACGAATCCATCTTTGTCCATATTGTCCAAGACTCTACTTGCGCAACTATCCATAATGCTAACCCATTTATAATTATACTATCAAACTATACTTCTGCTAACTGATTGCTCTGAATCTGTCTTCTCAAACTCTGCAAGATTCTTGAAGGATGGTTCTTTGGTCTGTCACAACTATCGCATAGACTCCCCCTGTCTAATATTCATATTACACGGGAGTCTCTAAGATGGATGGCTCAGAACAATTCCTTCTCTGATGTGCATTCTTCATCATCTTCATTGGTATATTCATCATCATCTTCATGGGTAGATTCATTATCTCTCTGAGCTCTGACTTCTTTCTTTCTACATGTGGATTCATCTTTCACTGCAATGCCTGAAAGTACAATCTCTTGAACCTATTCCTTATTTACTTGCCCTTCCTTTATATAAGTTATTTTCCAAACCTTTATGTATCTGACATCTTTCTTTTTCTCTGTAGAATTTTCTTCATCTTGTTTTATTGCCAATATTGTGATCTCTTGTACCTGGTCTTTGTTCACCTATTCTTCTTGTTTTCTTATCCATACTTTATTATATCTGATATCAGTATTCTCTTTCATGGAAGTATCGGTCATGCTTCTACAATCAATTTCTATGTGTCCATGGTTATGACATTTGTAACACTCAATGTTACATGCGGCCACATAGGCACTTCTTGCTTGAACATTTCTTTTATAATCCCTGCAATTTGCAACCTTATGTCCAAAGTTAGTACAATAAAAACAATGACCATAAAATAAATTTGCATACATGGGAGTGAATGATCTTCTTTGTGGCGTAGTCCTTCTGAATTTTTTTTTGACTGATCATGATCATGATTGAAGCTTATTTGTGTCTTGAACATGGATGGTCCCCTTGAAGATGTATATTTAATAGTTTTCTTAGATTTTGGTTGACCATGATTCCTTCCTTTGAGTACTTCTACATAACTCTTTCTATTTTCTTCATTCTTCTTTTCTAGCAACCTAGAGTACTTCTCTTCATTCTCTATAACTGATGTGGATGTTTCTATCTCTTCAACATTCATGTTGAACTTGACAATTTTAATTTTCAATGTGACAACTTCTTCTTGAAGCTTCTTAACCTCTTCTTCTTTCTTCATTATCTGAGACTTCATGACTTCTTCTATTCTTTTCCCTTCTTCAAGCTAATTTTTTAATGTGATTATTTCTTCTTCAAGTCCTTTCTCTTCTTGACCAAACTTTGCCTCAAGCTGGTTTAGATTGTTAGCTCTTTCCTTAAGATGATTTGTCAATATCTTCTCTCTCATTTCTACTTCTTCCTTCTATGCTGCTATGTTGGTTTCCAAACACTGCTTTTAATATTCAATATTTTCTTCGATCTTTCTGGCTTCTTCTAGCTGAGTTCTTAAGTCCGCGATGACCTGTTGGGCTTCTTCAAAAATGTGAACACTTTCCTTTTGTTTCGTCAATTATTTCTTGAGTGAATTGTTTTCTTATCTTAGTTCATCTAAAGCACTAATCAATTCTTCTTCATAATTGTCTTCCTTTTCAATTATTTTTCTTGTCTCATTTCCTTCATGGCATTCTATTTCAATATGTTCGTGGTTTTCACAATTAACACAAAACAACATACCTCTGGTGATTATGTACTCTTCATCTTCTGAATCTTCTTAACATGGTGAGCATAATTCTTCTTGATTTGTATCTGCATCTTCTTTGACATTTTCTAGATCTGTGATGGGTGAAGAATATATGTCATGTAACTTATCCCAAAGTTCTTTTGCTGATGAAAATTTAACAACCTTTTCTCTTACCGGATTAGGCAATCCTTCCCAGATGAAATCCATTGCTATTTTGTTATTCTTCATCAATTCCTTCTTGGCTGCAGTCTTTTCCCTTTTTGAACTATCATATCCCGTAACAAATGATAGGCAAAAATAATGTCCCTGTGCATGTAAAAATAATTTCATCCTTATGCTCCACATCTCATACTTAAAACCATTCTGACCATTAAACATTGGTACTCCATTCTCAGAATAATCCATGATCTCCTTTTGGTGGCTAAACTGTTTCCTTAAGGAACTGTCTCTGATACCAATTGTTGGATTACTGAGAAGGGGGGTGAATCAGTAATAGAGCAATTTAATCCTTTTTAACCATATAATCCAAGTGTTATATTAATGAAGCATTATCATTGAATAATTGTAGAGTAAATAATCAATGAACAAATGAACAAACACACACATACACAGTACACCAGTTTTTTACATGGAAACCCAAATCGGGAGAAAACCACGAAATGTTTTTTCTTATATGTATTGAAGAATTGCATTTATTGGAAGCACCAACTTCCTTTGTTTTTTAGCTGAAACTGTAAGGAGGATCCAACCCCCTAGTTTCTCAGTCTACAACTTGAGGGAACCTCCAACTTCCTAATTCTCTAGCTACAACCAGAAGGACGCTACAACCCCCTATGTTCTCCGGCTACAACTGGAAGGTGGCTACAACCACCTGTCATTTCCTGTCCAACCACCCTAAAGTAGAAGTATAATTATGGAACCATTATCACACTATCACTGTGAGATATACTGCTGTAAACCTGTACCAATAAATCTAAACAATGCCTCAACCATGCATCAACTTGTACCTCAACCTGTAATCATCCTGTACCATAAACAAGTGCATCAACCATGCACCAACCTGTACCAAACAACCTGTAATCAACCCGTACCATAAACAAGTGCATCCAACCATGTACCAAGTATGTACCAATCATGTGTCAACTACTCATCAACTATGACTCATCAATATGTACCAACATTATCAACTATACACCTCATGTATGTGCCAACTCATCAACTACTTGTCTCAACCATGTACTGAACATGTACCTCAACCAAAATACCTCATCAATTTCATCATCCAAATATGATTTGTATCTCTATAATAGACCTGGTGTATATGATCACATTCCTACAAACCTTCCTTAACTTTAACAACAAGAGACTAGCATTTTCATCAAACTTTTCTTTAGTCTCACATGCCTAGTTTTGGATTAGTCAAAAACCCTAACTTGAAGTAATCATAACTTTGTACATGTAATTTATAAATATTTGAAATGGATACACAATGTTCTTCAGTGTGTTTTGTGCAATTCCTCCAAGTTTCACTAGTTGGAACCTCTCAGAAAAGGAGTTATAGAAAAAATGGCATACCTTGTTGAATTTTGGCTTATTCTAGAGAGCGACCTTGTAGAGTGTGCCTCACACTAAATATTTGTTGAAATGATCTAAAAATGTTACACAAAATACTAAATATTGTACCCTAACCAACACATTTGGTTTCACTGAATTTGGATCTGTTATGAAGAAGTTATGACGTTTTTACCTGAAACACCTATTTTTGACTAATTTCAGGACTAACCACAAACCCTATTTTCCACAAACTAGTATCATGGAATCAATGATATTTGATCATTACTACTACTATTCATGGTAATCAAGCACCCATAATCTTCATCTATTATCCATAATCAATGAACTGACTATATCCACTAGTGCCATATTTCACCAAGTTGGAGTACTAAGTTGCAGAAGGACCAGAAGGAGTAAAGGAAAACGTATGTGCTACATACTTGAATGGGAATAATTAATATGAACCAGATCATATAGGGCTATGTAAGATTAGTTTTCTACATTCAACTCCTTCATTATGTTTACCTAATCAAATAGTGTTTTTATTACAATAGAGCAATAAGTAAGAGTAACAAAATTCAATCATCCTAATCTAGCTTATTGATGTTAATTTTTAAGCTATTATTAGGTTTCTTTTCAATTTATTAGATAACCATAGCATATATAGGATCACTGAGAGAAACATAATCAAAATATACACAACATTTATCCTAGGAAACCCTCATGGGAGAAAATATAGAAAAACCTTCCTTAATATAGATAGCCAATACAATGCCAAGACAATAAACCAAACGCTAGATAATATCCTCCACTGAGCAATGGGCCTCTCTGTTCCTTCTTCTCCCAACTAGAGGTACCAAACTTGCGCACTTAGTGAGAGAATGAGTGAGTGATCAAATGAGGCATTTTCTTTCTTTATTTATACAAACCGGTAGGTGCTAAAAAGGTGGCTCTTCACTGGGCAGGGCCGACTTTTCTTCTTAGTGGTTAAAACCACTTTAATTAGCCTAGGGGATGACTTCTCATTTTTCATAATATATTTAGGGTTTTACCAATCCACATAACTAGATTTGGTAAATTACAATGACCGACGTGATCAATTCACAAAAGGGGATTGATCTAATGAATAATAACTCAATAATAAATAGAATACTCTTTGCAGTTACAATATTTCAACACTCCCCCTTAACAAGAAGGGTATTCTACAACATCATCAGGAGAGAGAGAGGGAAGAAACATCAACAACATATGGAACACTAATTGTCATATCTATAAATCATAGGAAGTTGTTCTCATCATCAATATCATCATCCATAGCAGGGAGCTAGAATGGAATCATCATCATCTACATCAACATGGATTAGTATAACACTAATACATCATCATCATCAATAACAACACAAGGATAATACAACATCAACAACAACAACATCACAGCAGGACGGCTGGAGCGTCATCAACAACAACAACATCACAACATGAAGTCTGAAGCATCATCAACATTAGCACTAGGATGGAAATCTTCAGCACGAATCTAGAATCTCAACAACATCAGCACGAAGATGGAAATCTTCATCAGGAGGCTGGAATCTCAAAAACATTAGCACGAAACTAGAAATCTTCAGTGCGAGTCTGGCATCTCAACAACATTAGCACGAAGCTGGAAATCTTCAACATGAGGATGGAATATCAACAACATCAACATGACGCTAGAAATCTTAAGCACTAGGATGACATCACAACAACAACATGAAGCTGGAAATCTTCAGCACTAGGCTGGCATCACAACAACATCCGCACGAAGCTGGAAATCTTCATCACTACACTGGCATCACAACAACATTAGCATGAAGCTGGAAATCTTTAGCACTAGGATGGCATCACAACACTACTCCCCCTTTCGAGAGAGGTCCTTTCGCACTACACCAAGCTTATATTGAAAGTGATCAAACTTTACAAGAGACAGAGGCTTGGTCAACACATATGAAACCTGTTCATCTGTGCTAACATATTGGAGCTTTATGGCTCCTCTCTGCACCATATCACAGATGTAATGATATCGGATCTCTATTTGTTTTTACTTGTCATGGAACATAGGGTTCTATGTCATCTTTATGCAACTTTGGTTATCACATAGGATCACGGTTGCTTCCATCTCCAGATCGAATAGACCTGTCAACAACTTTTGAAGCCATATGGCTTCACAATTGGTGAAAAAAAAAGCAATGTATTATGCTTATGTCATGTTGAGAGAAATGTTTGATTTCTTCCTACTCTTCCATGAGATCATGGCTGAACCTAGACTGAAACAACATCCCGAAGTGCTCTTTCTATCAGAGACACTTCCAGCCCAATCTGAATTGGTATAACCACTCAGTCTGAAGTCATGTTCTTCATTATAATTGAGACCACAATCTAATGTACCCTTAAGGTACCTCATCACATGTTTTACAACAACTAGGTGAACACGTGGGCTATACCAGAAATTGACTCAAGGTGTTCATAGCAAAACATATATCTAGCCTAATGTTCGTCAGATACATCAATGATCCAATGATCTGTCTGTACATCATAGCATCAATCAATTCTGATGAAAGTGTCAACCAAGAGCTTCAACTTTGTTTCCATGAGTGTATTCATGGATTTTCACTCCAACATATCAAATCTCTTCAGTATTTCAACTGCATACTTCCCTTGGTTAAGGAATATCTTCTATGGGATCTAATAGACCTCAAGACCTAAGAAATAGAGCATTAGGCCAAGGTCTTTCATCTCAAATTCTGCATCGAGTTTATTCTTAGAATCAATGATGATATTTTCTTCTCTAGTTAAGAATAAGTCATCCACATAAAACAAAAATATAATAGGCTCATCATTCATAACTTTGAAGTAAATGTTAGAATCAACTTTACTCTTGGTAAAGCCCAAGCTCATCAGAAAACTGCCAATCCTTCCATACCAAGCTCTAGGATCTTGCTTCAATCTGTATAGAACATTCTTAAACTTGTAGACATGAGTCTTCCTATATTACACTTCAAACCCTTGAGGTTGTTCTATATACACTTCTTCCTCAATGACACCATTCAAGAAAGTTATTTTCACATCCATTTGGTGTAACTTCCACTTCATCCTAATTGCAAGAGCTATGATGGTTCTGATTGAAGTGTATTTGGCTACAGAAGAAAACACCTCTTCATAGTCAATTCCTTCCTTTTGAGAAAAGCCACGAGCAACAAACCTTGATTTATTTTTCTCAATACTTCCATCAGCAGCATGTTTTATTTTGAAAATCCAATTGGAAGATACCACATCCTTTCTCTTTGGTCTGGGAACTATTTCCCATACATCATTCTTTATAATGGATTGGTATTCTTCTGTCATGGAATCCTCCCATTCTTTCTTCTAAATAGATTATTCAAAGAAAGTAGGCTCCTTCTCTAAGAGATTAGACATCAAAGCCATATAATTGGACAATGGCTTGGGTTTCTTGACTTGTCTCATGGTTCCTTCAGTGACACCATACTTCTCTCCATCTTGAATAAGTTCCCTTTCCTAGACTAGCTTTATCTTATGGGAGATCATTATCTGGGGAGGTTCTTGTGATTCTATTATGTCATGATATTCTAGAATCTCCTCATCGGGGGAAGTTATGACTTCCCTCACTGGTTCTGCAACTCTTGGAGCCACAGGTTTTTCTTCGTATATTTCTTCAAGATGACATCTTCTTGATTTCTTGAGTGTTTCATCTTCATCAAAGGTTACATCCCTGCTGATCTCAATATGATGGTAAGATGGTATATAAACTTTGAAGGCCTTGGAGACCTCAAATGTAGTGTCCCCAAGACCAAGTCTTTGTAAATCTGGTTTATGAAATGAATTGTAAATATGTGTTGTAGGATGGAGATCCAAGTTTGTATAAGCCTATGGGTTTATGTGATTGTTAGGCTAGAGAGCCTAAGGGTTGTAGGCCAAGGGCCTGATTTTGTATCTGTATGTATGCAACACATTAATAAAATATAGATACTGCCGAGTGCAGACCGACCACGATGAATGAGTGATGGGGGACTGAGCTTCCACAGAGTGGGCAAGGAATTAGATGCTGGAAGGTGGGAAAAAGGGGCTAAGTGTTGAGCCTAAGGGCTAAGCCTAGGGGCTTAAGCCTTGGGAACAATATTTTATTATTATTCTAAAAAGCCACGTGAATTATGTTGAATGTGATGTTTTATCCTAAGTTCTTGGGGAAGGATGAGGGACTGCCAAATGGGAAGGAATGCATACTGATAGAATGCATGCAGTCCCATGGGTTACAAGTGTCAACCTTGGTGCATGCGAATAAAATGGCCAAGATGAGCCGTGAGAGGGGTTCCTCGCCCATTCCACCTGACTGCCTGAGCATGTATGGAGCTCTAAGCAATATGACCGACCTGAGCTTTGTAGAGAACCCTCGTGCTTCCCTGTGAGCCGAAAAGCATGTGTTTGGCTCTGAAATACCGTGTATATCCTCTGTTCCAAAAGCCAAGAAGCCTATGTTCATTTCTAAAAGGTCGTTTTTCCTCTCTCCATTCTGAGCTGTGGAACCTGTGTCATTCCCTACGTGGATTGTTTGTCACACGTCCCCAAGAACCAACATTGTGAGACCTTGTGCCATTGCTAGGCCTATTTGGGAAACCCGTGTTTGTTTTTTTTCGGTTTGGAGTTGTGGCCACGCAGAGCTGGACTGCGCGTGGATTGCTGGCTAGTGTGAGTTGTGATTGAGCCTATGTATGACCTCTCTCCAGGTGAGGGAGGTGACTGTTGTTGGAAGAGGCAGGTTGTCAGGAATGTGAGCAATTCTCTTTAGGTGAGAGAGTTTGCTGGGAAGTGGTTTCTTCCAGAGAATGTCCAGCACCAGCTTCAGGCTCTGAGACTTCCTGATCCGGCCTATTGCTAAGACCCAAAGAGGGAGATTAACACTGATGGACTGTTCTTGTGAAGGTGTATACTCTCGAGAAGAACAGGCATGTGGGGAATGAGAGTCTGGTAGTAGTGGGCGTAAGATGGCATCTTGGGAAGAATCCTTCCAGTTTTTTGTGATGTTTTCCCTGTAACCTCATCCTAGCCTAGGATTCCTTTCCTTGGGGTGGAGCTTAGTCCCAGCTCGGGGGTGACCCACTACTGAGCTGATGAGCAGTGCGGTCTAAGGCTGGGAGATTCGTGGAAGGCCCGCACGTGGTTAGTGGAATCTACCACTATTTCAAAGATAAGCATCAAATGATGTTTATTCATGTATTCCATTGTGTATATCAATTTAATGTTAATACTATTGATTGTTGATTATAGCAATAAATCTTATGTTTACTCTGAGTTTAATTGAATTTATTGATTAAATGCATGTTATTACTATAATGTCGGTATGAGCTATGTATAAAGTGGTGTTATAGTTTTATTTAAGAGCGATTAAGCCTTGGTAATCAAAAAGTGGTGTGTCAAAAATTGGTATCAGAGCCAAGGTTTCAAAACTGAGTCTAGATGGGCTAGTTGAGTGGTCTTTGGACTGAGGGTGTGAGGAGAAATTGTGTCTAGAGGACCAATTTTGAACCCTGGTAAGCTCAGGAGGTATAATAGTGTGCGAAACCACAGCCAGTGTGGTGTATGGCCACAGGGAGGGAGGACTCCACACCAACAGTGATAGAGCCTTAGGATCTTTTTGGGAGGGAAGGTAAACCCTCGTGACTGTCGAATCTAGAAATTGTGCACAAGGATTAAAATCCCTTTTGAATTACACAGGAGCGTGGGAATCACGATACGCGAAATCTCGAAATCATGAGGACCGTCTATCGGAGGGACACATGGCTATTGGTCGTCATTTTGGCATCCGGTAAACCAAAGGGAAAGATCCCTCATTGTCACAAGTCGCGAACTCCCGGTCACTGAAAACCCAAAAATCAGAAATCCCAAAACACCAAAAGTATCTGCATCATCAATCTGAGAAATATCTACCCGTTGGATTTCATTTGGAATGGATGTAGACACATGGGTGTGTACCACTGATGCAGGAGCATTGCCAACACATCAAGGAAGCCAGCGTGGAAGCAGAGGACAGCTGGATAAGCCGGCACAAATTTTGAAAACACTTTGGAATTGTTGCGCGATCTTAAATGTAGCAATTAAGATGAAGCACACTTTGTATATTGTAATGGCCCTTGAGAGGATTGCTCTCGTCCTTAGTAGATAGATGCCATTTAAAATAGTTAATGCAAGTAGATAGAATTTAATTCTAGACTAGACAGTTGTAGGGCGCAAGAGGGAAACGGGATATAAACAACCTCATTGTGTATTGTATCAGTAGTTAGAAGCATTTGAGCAAGAGCATGCAGAGAGCTATAAGAAAAAAAAAACACCCATGTACATATATTTGAATTAATAGAAGAGGTTGATTCAAATTCATGGTTTTGTGTTTGTTCTCTATGTATTGATGTTGATATGCTCATGAATGTTTTCTTCCAGTTATACATTTGCTTTTATATGTTGTGTATATGATTTCATGTTTGAACAAAAGTTTGAGAGGAATACAAAATGAGTTTCAATTGTTTCTCTATTTGAGTCAGAGACTTCCTGCAAGGAGTGCAGTCAAAGTGTCCGCAAGGAGTACGTTGACAGAGGTTTCAGATAGAGACAAATTGTGTTCTCATTTTCTTAAAGTGCAGTTGGGCACCAGGAGCCCTGCAAGGAGTGCGCAGGCCGAGTGAAGTTCATGTTGGTTGTGGAGCCTGATTATCTTCCTGATTCAGAGGTCCTTTCTTTCAACCGTGTTTATACCCCATGAAGTATTTACACCGTAGAAGTATATACACTCTTCCATGCGGAGAAGTGCAGAGGGGGGGTACCCCCTCTGTGGGGTCCAGGGGGTTTGGGGGCGAAGCCCCCGAAGAAAAAAATGCCTTGTAAAAGTATATTGTAATTTCATTGTAAATCTGGACCGTTCATTATAAGGTCGCAGATCTAACGGTAGAGATTATGTTAGGGTTTTTTGCCCTAGAAGGAAACCCTCTTTTATGAGGGAAATTTATTGCGACTATGGATGAAGGTGAATATTGTATTCTGAGAGAGGAGACTGTGAGAGAAAGATGAGGAAGTTACAGTGGGTTTTTCTGTAGGTTGTATCCCTTCATTTGTTGGATAATAATAAAGGAAGGACCTGGCAATTTCTTTGGTGGACGTAGCCCACACTGGGTGAACCACGTAAATATGTGTCTCTCTTGTATTATGTGTCTTATGTGTTTTGTTTCTGCATTTGTTTTATTTTATTTCTCTGCGGTCCTGTTTTTCTAACAACTGGTATCAAAGCGTAAGGTAACTCGCAGGAAAAGAGGGTTCCTGGTTCGAGTGGGAGAAATGTTGGAAGATGGAAACTTTAGGGTCGAGAAATTTAACGGCCAAAACTACCAGTTATGGAAGATGCAGATGGAAGACTATTTATATCAGAAGGATCTATTCCTACCGTTGACTGGAGTAGCAAAGAAGCCGACGGCCATGAAGGATGACGAATGGGAGATTCTTGACAAAAGGCTCTAGGAATGATACGGCTGAGCCTGACAACGTCGGTGGCTTTCAATATTTCAAAAGAAAAGACAACGAAGGGTTTGATGGATGCGTTGGCCAAATTGTATGAAAAACCCTCGGCGTCGAATAAGGTATTTCTAATGAAGAGATTATTTAATATGAAGATGTCAGAAGGTGGG
>ML788416.1:76047-108804 GCA_009831015.1 Picea engelmannii
TTGAGATCAGTCTCCAAGTGGGAGATTGTTGGTTTTGGAGCCTGATTATCTTCCTGATTCAGAGGTCCTTGCTTTCAGCCATGTTTATACCCCATGAAGTATTTACACCCCAGAAGTATGTACACTCTTCCACGCGGGGGAGTGCAGAGGAGGGGTACCCTCTGTGGTGTCCAGGGGGTCCATCCCCCCAGCTGGGGAGTTTGGGGGCAAGCAGGCCCCCAACGGGGGTTCGGGGGTGAAGCCCCCGAAGCAAAAAATTCCTTGTAAAAGTATATTGTAATTTCATTCTAAATCTAGACCGTTCATTATAAGGTCGCAGATCTAACAGTAGAGATTATGTTAGGGTTTTTTTCCCTAGAAGGAAACCCTCTTTTATGAGGGAAATGTATTGTGGCTATGGATGAGGGTGAATATTGTATTCTGAGAGAGGAGACTGTGAGAGAAAGAAGAGGAAGTTACAGTGGGTTTTGTTGTAGGTTGTATCCCTTCATTTTCTGGATAATAATAAAAGAAGGACCTGGCAATTTCTCTGGTGGACGTAGCCCACACTGGGTGAACCACGTAAATCTGTGTCTCTCTTGTATTGTGTGTCTTCTATGTTTTGTTTCTGCATTTTTTTTATTTTATTGCTCCGCGGTCCTGTTTTTCTAACAGTTCAGGGTTGCGAACCTGAGCGAGGGTTGAGAGACTCCTACTGTAGGCGTGCGCAGAGTTGAAGACTTCAACACTTAGACGTGGTTGAAGGAGTTGCCGCAAGGGGTGCATGCAAGAGGTTTTCTAAAGGACTTGAAAGTCATGGAAAAGCTCAGGAAGGATAGGCCATTGAGTTTGTTGAAGAACAGCGCAGACAATTTGTGCCTTGAAAGTTGGCAAGAAGCGTCGTAAGTTACGCGCAGGAGGACGAGTTCCACGAAGGAGTACTTAGCTCATTTCACAGGAATCGCCAAGCTAAGAATGGACGATCGGAATTATCTGAGGAGAATTCACGAATCACCATGAGCCATTAGATCTTGGAAAGTTGCAGGGGATATACAACGATGTATTTCCAAAGGGTTCAAAGCTCAGGTCGGGCAGAGCCATTGATCCAAGACAGCGGGGCCGTTGGATCACTCGTGGAATCGCCTATTGGGATTTCGTGAGGAAAGAGTCATAAATTTGGTAATGAGAATCACGAAATCGCGATACGCGATTTCCCGACAACTAAAAGGTAGCGTGGGGCCATAGCGGAGTTGGTAGGTGGATAGGTGGCACAAGTCATCGGGGTTTCGTGGCGAGAAGTCCCAAAGAATTAACATCAGGATTCACAATCTAGCGAACCCCAAAATGCCAATGGAGTGAAGGGACGATTGAATGGTCAATTCGCACGTGTGTCGGAATTTCGGCGCTTCGGGCATCGAGAGTCGGGGATACAAGTTGTTTGGTATTGCGAGCGGTGAAATCATGATAGACCAAGTCCCAACAAGGAGCAGAAGGGTTAGCATTAAATCATATTGGGTCTTGGGGATTCGAGAGTCCTACGCTCGACCACTGACCTCGCAACATTGCGAAGTCCGATTCTCCGATAAGTAAAGAGAGGGGGATCGAGCGAAGAGTTCTGTGGGTGAGGATTTCCTGATAGGGAAATAGAGGAACATTTGAGTTCTTTGGGCCGAGGAAAGAGAAGATCCTGTGAGCGGTCATTCCTGCGGGTGCGGCTGTGTTAGTTTGGTATCAGAGAACAGAAAGATTCTTTTCTTTTTGTAGTAGAGAAAGAGAATTCACCATGGCGCCGAGAAGAGATAGACATTCACCCGATCCGGAGGATAGGGAAATGACGAGATGAAGAGGTAGGAAGATGGAAGATCCAGCCATAGAGAGACAGATGCGTGATCTCCGAGCTAGACTCGAAGACATGGAGACAACGTAAAGACGCACAACCAGTGCAGGGGATCTCAGTGATTCCGAGAGTGAAATTGAGGCTGAATGTGAGGAAGAAGTTGCAGCCAAAGATGCATCAAATCAACATTTGATCAGAGCTATTGCCAGGATGGTGCAAGATCAAAGATGGACATTCCAGTTTACGAGGGAAACTTGGATGCAGAGGAGCTTCTAGACTGGATTAGAGATCTAGACACATACTTCAACTATGAAGATGTCGAAGAGGAAAAGAAAGTCAAGCATGCTGTCACATGCTTGAAGGGACATGCATCATTGTGGTGGGATGAACTACAAGCTGACAGATGCTGCAAGGGTAAGCAGAAGATCAAAAGCTGGGATAGGATGATTGCGAAGATGAAGGCGAAATTCATCCCGAGAGACTATCAAATTACTCTATTCAGGAGAATGCATAACCTGAGATAGAAGCTAATGACAGTGAAAGAATACACTAAGGAATTCTACAGACTGAACATCAGGGCAGGTCATCGGGAGAGCAATGATGAGAAAGTTGCCAGATACATGAATGGCCTGAGATATGATATCCATGATGAGATGAGCATGGTAACCATATAGACGGTGGAATATGCATACCAGATGGCTCTAAAAGCTAAAGAGAAGCTGAGCCGAAAGTAGAGTCAAAGGGGCCGAGGCAGAAGCCATCCCAGAGGAAAATCAATTTCCCAGGACAAATGTAAAAATCCCAAGGAAGACTGGAAGAAACCTCAGACTCGAACAGAGAGAGGTGGAAGTTCACAGAGAGGGAAACATAATGAGAAGAGAGGATATTATGCTGATAATAATACTTTTCCTCGTACTAGAGGTAGAGGAAGAGGAAGAGGTGGAGTAATCACATGCTTCACATGTAGAAAGAATGGGCACAATTCATATGAGTGTCCAGATAAAAAGAAGGACATTGGAGAATCTCACATCACTTAAGCGCAGAGGCGGGATGTTGATGCCGAAGACGCAGAAGGAGAAAGATCGCTCATGATGCGAAAAGTCCTTTTGACACCAGAGAAGGAGGTGGAAAGTTCAGTCCAAAGGACCAGACTTTTCAGGATTGTTTGCAAGACCAAGGATAGGGTATGAAAGGTCATTGTAGACAGTGGTAGCACAGATAATATCGTATCTATGGAGATGGTAGAGAAGCTGGAGCTGGAGACGCCTGATCATCCAATCCCATACAGAGTTTCGTGGCTACAGAAAGGACACCAGGTAACTGTCACTAAACAATGCTTGGTTGAATTCAAGATAGGTGGATATAATGATAAGATTTTGTGTGATGTTATTCCAATGTATTTTTGTCATCTATTGCTGGGTAGACCATGGAAATATGACAAGAATGTGATTCATGATGGGATAATGAACACATACACCCTAGAGAAGAATGGGAGGACACACATGTTGCTTCCAATTAAGGATAAGGAGGTAAAGCTGGAAGTAAGCAACACAGTACTTCTCATGAGTGGGAAGGAACTTCTTACAAAAGTTAAGAAAAAGGAGGATCCACAATTCTTTGTGATCAGGAAACCAAAGATTGTTATGACTAGCACAAGAGTGGATGATTTGCCAGAAGAAGTTCAGGAACTGCTAGAAGAGTTCGCTGACATAATAGTGGACGAATTACCTCGTTTCTTTCCACCAGTTAGAAGTGTGAGTCATCATATTGACCTAATACCAGGAGCCAATTTTCCAAACAAAACCACGTACAGATTGACGCTGCAAGAGAATGAAGAGGTTAAGAAGCAAGTCCAGGAGTTATTGGACAAAGTTTTGGTCAGGGAGAGCTTGAGTCCATGTGTTGTTCCAACAGTACTCAGTCTGAAGAAAGATGGAGGTTGGAGGATGTGTACTGACTCAAGGGCGATAAACAAGATAACCATTAGGTACAGGTTTCCATTGCCGAGGATGGATGATCTGATGGATTTCTTGGGTGGAGCCAAGTATTTTTCAAAGATTTATTTGAAAAGCGGATACCATCAGATTCGCATGAGAGAAGGCGATGAATGGAAGACAACATTCAAAACCAACGAAGGGTTGTATGAATGGCTTGTTATGCCGTTTGAATTAACAAATGCACCAAGTACCTTCATGAGGTTGATGAACGAAGTCCTGAGGGAGTTCATCGGTAAATTTGTCATTGTGTATTTGGATGACATACTAATCTATAGTAAGACAGTGGCTGAACACTTGAAGCATTTGGCTACAGTGATGCAAAAATTATAGAAGGAGAAGATGTTGATAAACATGAAGAAATCCTCATTTATGAAGACATAACTCATTTACTTGGGGTTTGTTATTTTGGAAAATGAGTTGAGGATGGATCTGGATAAGGTGGAGGTAATCAAGAATTGGCCATCACCGAGGAACATATTCGAGGTGAGAAGTTTTCATGGACTGGCTAGTTTCTACCGAAAATTCATCAGGAATTTCAGTGGAATTAGTGCAGCAATGATGGATACAGTGAAGAAGTGACATAAGTCTTTTCACTAGACTGAAGAGGCTGAAAAGAGTTTCAACCTATTGAAGAGGAAGATTACGGAACAACCAGTTTTGGTGTTGCCGGATTTCCAGAAGAAATTTCAGGTGAAATGCGATGCAAGTGGATTTGCAATAGGGGAAGTCTTAAGTCAAGAAGACAGGCCAATAGCGTATTTCAGCGAGAAGTTGAATGAGGCGAAATTGAAATACTCCACATATGACAAGGAGTTCTATGCTATCATACAGGCATTAAAGAAATGGAGGCATTACTTGATCCTGAAAGAATTTGTTTTGTACAGTGATAATCATGCATTGAAGTTTGTGACTCAAAAGGAGAAGTTGAATCAGAAGCATGTCAAATGGGTTGAGTATATGCAGAATTTCACTTTTGTGATTAAGCATATTTCTGGTACTGCTAACAAAGTTGTTGATGCTTTGAGCAGGAAGTGTTTGCTGTTGCAGGAGTTCATATTCAAAACATTGGGTTTTGAGGATCGCAAAGACATGTACACAGATGATCCAGATCTTGAGGAAGCGTATGAAGCAGCTGAGAATCCAGTTCTCAAGGACAGTAGCCAGTGGATAGAATACATGATCCAGGAAGGATTGTTGTTCAAAGGCAATCAACTGTGTATTCTGAATTGCTCCATGAGGGAGAACTTGCTGAAGGAGAAACACAGTGGTGGACTGGCCGGACACTTCGGTCATGACAAAACATTCGCGAAGAAGAATGAGTCATATTTTTGGCTAGGGATGCGAGCATATGTCAAGAGATTTGTTGACAGATGCAAAATTTTCCAGCATTTGAAGGGAAGGAAGAAGAATGCGGGTCTTTATCAACCATTGCCCATACCAGAGAGGTTGTGGGATGCAATTAGCATGGATTTTGTATTGGGGTTACCGAGAACACAAAGAGGTTTCGATTCAATCTTTGTAGTGGTGGATAGATTTTCCAAGATGGCACACTTCATTCCATGTCAGAAGACTAGTGATGAGACTCATATCGCGAACCTGTTTTTCAAAGAGGTCATTCGACTTCATGGGTTGCCGAGGAGCATAGTTTCAGATCATGACACCAAATTCATAGGGAATTTTTGGAGGACCTTATGGAATAAGTTGGGAACTAACTTGTTGTTTAGTTCAGAATATCATCCTTAGATGGATGGACAGACAGAAGTGGTCAACAGAAGTCTGGGAGACTTGCTGAGAAGCTTGGTGACAGAGCACCACAGCTATTGGGATACCATATTACCACAGGCAGAATTTGCGTACAATGACTCAGTGAATCGGAGCACGGGCCAGAGTCCATTTCAGGTTGTCTATAGGATGCAGTCGAGAGGAATTTTTGAACTGAGGCATTCAGAACAGATTGCTACTAGGAGCGCTAGTGCACAAGAATTCACAGAGGCAATGAAAGAACTTCACAGCTAGGTGAAGGAGCGAATGCTAAAATCAAGCCAATAATATAAACACAGAGCCGATCAGCGTAGAAGGTAACTTAAGTTTGAAGTTGGTGATCTGGTTCTAGCACATTTGAGAAAGGAAAGGTTCCTGAGGGGAACATACAATAAGTTGAAGATGAAGAAAATCAGGCCATGCAAGGTCTTGAAGAAATTTGGGGACAATGCTTATGAGATTGAATTACCTGATGTGATTGAAATTTCTCCAATATTCAATATCTCGGATTTGTACCCATATAAAGCTGGAGAAGCAGAAACTGGAGATGAATAGCCAGTGATCCCATGGACGAAACATATGCCAGTTGTAGATAAGTCGTAGATGGAGTGCATACTAGACAAGAGAGTGAGCAAGAGGACCAAGCGAAAGAAATACTTTGAGTATCTGGTCAAGTGGAAGAACCATCCAGTTGAAGATGCCAGCTGGGAGACTGAAGCCGAGATACAGAAGCATGGACAGACTGTGCAGGAGCTCATGGACAGGAGCCCATGAAAATTTTCAAGAGAGGGAGTATGATGCATGAGCATCGCCAACA
Source organism: Picea engelmannii (assembly GCA_009831015.1). Taxonomy (NCBI): domain Eukaryota; kingdom Viridiplantae; phylum Streptophyta; class Pinopsida; order Pinales; family Pinaceae; genus Picea; species Picea engelmannii. The sequence goes on from ML788416.1 coordinate 82,439, forward strand.
CATCAAGTGAGACAGTAAGGAAGCGGAGGACAGCTGGATAAGCCAGCACAAATTTTGAAAACACTTTGGAATTGTTGCGCGATCTTAAATGTAGCAATTAAGATGAAGCGCACTTTGTATATTGTAATGGACCTTGAGCGGATTTCTCTCGTCCTTATTATATAGACGACATTTAAAATAGTTAATGCAAGTAGATAGAATTTAATTCTAGACTAGACAGTTGTAGGGCGCAAGAGGGAAACGAGATATAGACACCCTCATTGTGTATTGTATCAGTAGTTAGAAGCATTTGAGAAAGAGCATGCAGAGAGCTGTAAGAAAAAAAAAACACCCATGTGCAGATATTTGAATTAATAGAAGAGGTTGATTCAAATTCATGGTTTTGTGTCTGTTCTCTGTGTATTGATGTTGATATGCTCATGAATGTTTTCTTCCAGTTATACATTTTCTTTTATATGTTGTGTATATGATTTCATGTTTGAACAGAAGTCTTAGAGGAAGATGGAATGAGTTTCAATTGTTTCTCTATTTGAGCCAGAGACTTCCTGCAAGGAGTGCAGTCGAAGTGTCCGCAAGGAGTGCGTTGACTGAGGTTTCGGTTAGAGACAACTTGTGTTCTCATTTTCTCAAAGTGCAGTTGGGCACCAGGATCCGTGCAAGGAGTGCGAAGGCTGAGTGAAGTTCAGGGTTGTGAACCTGAGTGAGGGTTGAGAGACTGCTATTGCAGGCGTGCGTAGAGTCGAAGACTTCAACACTTAGACATGGTTCAAGGAGTTGTCGCAAGGGGTGCATGCAAGAGGTTTTCTAAAGGACTTGAAAGTCATGGAAAATATTAGGAAGGATAGGCCGTTGAGTTTGTTGAAGAACAACGTAGACAAGTTGTGCCTTGAAAGTTGGCAAGAAGCGTCATAAGTTACGTGAAGGAGGATGAGTTCCACGAAGGAGTACTTAGCTCATTTCACAGGAATCGCCAAGAAAAGAACAGACGATCGGAATTCTCCGAGGAGAATTCACGAATCACCATGAGCCATTAGATCTTGGAAAGTTGCAGGGGAGATACGACGACATATTTCCAAAGGGTTCAAAGCTCAGGTGGGGCAGAGCCGTTGATCCAAGATAGCGGGGTTGTTGGATCACTCACGGAATTGCCTATCGGGATTTCATGAGGAAAGAGTCGTAAATTTGGTAACGGGAATTGCAAAATCACGATACGCGATTTCCCGACAGCTAAAAGGTAGTGTGGGGACACAACGGAGTTGGCAGGTGGACAGGTGGTACAAGTCATCGGTGTTTCGTGGCGAGAAGTCCCGAAGCATTAACATCAGGATTGACGATCTAGAGAACCCCAAAATGTTGATGGAGTGAAGCGACGATTGAATGGTCAATTCGCACGTGTGTCATAATTTCGACGCATCAGGCATCGGGAGTCGGTGATACAAGTTTTTTGGTATTGCGAGCAGTGAAATCGTGATAGAGGAAGTCCCGACAACGAGCAGAAGGGTCAGCATTGACTCATATCGGGTCTCAGGGATTCGAGAGTCCTACGCTCAACCACTGACCTCGCAACGTTCCAAAGTTCGATTCTCCGATAAGTAAAGAGAGGGGGATCGAGCGAAGAGTTCTGTGGGTGCGGATTTCCTTATAGGGAAATAGAGGAACATTTGAGTTCTTCAGGCCGAGGAAAGAGAATATCCAGTGAGCGGGCGTGCCGGCGGGTGCGGCTGTGTCAACCACGTGCCAGAGGGTCAAGAAGAGAAGCGAGAGTGGTGGGACCCAATGATGTCACTGAGGGTGACGTGGACCCTCTAGAACGTGCCACGTGCCACTACAGTTAAGGGAGAAAGCTGTGTTGTGGGCCTGGGGATTGTAGTGACAAGGAGTTGGAAGACACTGCATAGTGAACTTCCAGGTATCGAAAAGCTGAAGTCCCAAAACCCAAAGTCCCAAAGCCATCGGAGACTAAAGAACCATAACAGGTTTTAAGGGTGACAGCTGTGTTGTGGGCCTAGAGAGCAAGGAAACTGAATTTTTAGAATTCAAGAATTGAGGCGATAAAGAGTGGGAGTCATTGCATCATGAATTTCTGGTCATGAAATCCTAAAAGGATCTGGACCATTAGATCCAACTCATCAAGGATCATTAGATCTCGTACAAGAAACTGTGTATCGGATTTTGGGGATAGGAGTGACAAGAGGTTGGGAGTCACTGCATCATGAACTCCCGGGTATCGAAGACCCGAAACTCGAAGTCCTGAAGTCCTGAAATTTTCGATGATAAAAGAACCGTTGAGGGTTTGACTATTGGATCCTCGTGGACGAAAACCCTGAAACCCAAAAAAGAGTATGAGATTCTCGTAGAACGAGACCCCAAGACCAAAATTCCTGAAAGCGACTGTGTGAGCCTCATACACAAAAACCCTGAAGTTCTGAAGTCCCAAAATTTGTAGAGATGATAGAGCTCAGAAAAATTCGTGAAGTCAAAACGTTTTCTCACTCACGTTGGTTTATGATTATTGTGATTTTATTAAGGGTTTAAGGCCTGACAAACTTCGTTTGATTGCTCGTTGTGTGTGCAGAGTTAAATGAGTGTCAGGAAAGCCAAAAACTGACACCAGGTATAGAAATGGAAGAGTTACGGATTGCCTCCATTTCAGAAGATGAAAGAGAAGGAAGAGATGTCAACTTGGGAGTCGAAGGATCGAACTCCAATGGGCATGGAAGAGAATTAGACAAGGAAGGGCACATAATGAAAATCATTGAAGGATTGCAAAGATATTCCCAGGCACGTCGAGCTGAAAGTCGAAAGCTCATGAAATTCAGTGATCGGCAAGGTGAATTCAACTTAAAAATTTTGAAGAGCCTGGAAAGAATAGAAAAGAAATTAGAAAAAGAAAGTGACACAAGAAAATCAAGAAGTGTCAGAACCCATGAGAGGAGAAGAAGATCAAGGAGTGGTAGCAGACATTACCATCTCTCGCCGAAGCATTCTGGCAAGGAAACACATAGTAGTCCAAGCCCGCCCCCTACCAGAAAACACTGAAAATATGGAAAGGATGAATTGAAAGGGGAGATGAACAAGATTAAGCCTCCAACATTCGATGGAGAACATAAGAAGGAGGAAGATGGCGAGACATGGTTGCTTGGCATGAGGAAATATTTCCAACTGCAGAATTATTCTGCCCATGCAGAAGGAAGAATTGCAATGTATCAATTGAAAGGAAAAGAATCCATGTGGTGGGATCAGTTTGTACAGGTGCAACACATCAGAGAGAAAGAGGTCACTTGGAAGGAATTTAAGAGGTATTTCAAGAAGAAATACCAGACTAAAAGATACTATGACAGAAAGATGAAGGAGTTCTTTGAACTCAAGCTAGGCAACATGACTATTGATGGGTATCAACGAAGTTTTCTAGAACTACTGAAGTATGTTCCATTCATCAAAGATGAGGCTGTCAAGATTCATAGATATTTGAGTGGAATTCCACCTTCCATGTGTGACAAGATTCAGTATGACGATCCTAAGACTATGGAAGAAACAATAAGAAGGGCGAAATGCTTGTATGAACAACAAGAAGAAAGGCCTATCCTTTAGAAGGCTTGGAATGATGAGAGGAAGTTTAAGAAGGAACAGAGGCAGAAGGGAAACAGGCCTTCCTTTTTCAGAAACAGTCTTCAGGGACAACCAACATTTAGGGAGCTGAGAATGACTGAAGAGGGAGCACAAAGGCAGGGGAAAATGCCCATTCAGTGTTGGGGCTATCAAGGAAACCACAAGTACATGGATTGTCCCCATAAAAATGGAAAAGCTAGAGCTGTCCATATGGTTCAACAAGATGAAACAGTGGAGGACATGGGCAGCAGAATGTCGAGGATCTATGCAGCCCTGGACAACAAGCAGGTAGAATTTCAATCGCACATGATTGAAGTGGAAGGTATGATTAACAACCGACCACTCATTATTTTAATTAATTAAGGGGCTAGCCATATTTATGTAGATCCTAGGGTGGTGGAAAGTTTGCGTTTATCAAGGAGCAAACATGAAAAGTCTTGGCTAGTGAAGTTAGCCACAGGAGCCAAAAGGAAGGTCATTGAATTGGTTAAGTCATGTTCAGTGGACATGAAAGGATTGAGCACTAAGGCTGAATTGAATATTCTGCCTTTAGGCTCTTATGATTGCTTAATTGGGATGGACTAGTTGGACCAGCACCATGCCCTTCTGGACTGTCATAACAAGAAGTTCACATTCCTAGATGAAGAGGGAAATCAGGTAACATTCCAAGGAATTCCCAGAGTCGTGGCTGTTAGAGAAATATCAACCATGAAGCTGAAGAAGTGTTACAAGAAAGGCTGCCAGTTATTTGCAGCCTGTGTGGGAGAAGCATCCAATGATGTAGTCTCAAAGCTTGAAGACCATGAGGTACTCATAGCATTCAAGGATGTATTTGAGGAGGTACCTGGACTACCTCCGAAGAGGAACATCGATTTTTCTATAAATCTGATGCCAGGAGCAGCTCCAATTTCGAAAGCTCCATATAGAATGAGTACGCTAGAGCTGAAAGAGTTGAAATTGAAGCTTGAAGAGCTACTAAAGAAGGGATACATTCACCCCAGTGTGTCACCTTGGGGAGCCCCAGTCCTATTCATGAAGAAGAAAGATCAGACGTTGAGGCTGTGCATTGATTTCCAGCAGTTGAACAAGGTAATTGTCAAGAATAAGTATCCTCTGCCAAGGATCGATGATCTTTTTAATCAGTTGAAGGATGTGAAAATATTTTCAAAAATAGATCTCTGATCAGGATATCACCAAATGAGAATAAAGGAGGAGGACATCAGCAAGACCCCCTTTAGAACAAGGTACGGTCATTATGAATTCATAGTGGTGTCGTTTGGACTATCAAATGCACCTGTTGTTTTCATGTGCTTAATGAATGGTGTATTCAGGGACTATTTAGACAAGTTTGTCATAATCTTCCTAGATGACATCTTGGTGTATTCCAATTCAGAGGAAGAGCATGAGCAACACCTGAGAATGGTGCTGCAAGTGTTGAGAGAACACCAGTTGTATGCCAAGATGAGAAAATGCTTATTTTATCGAAGGCAGATCCATTACTTGGGACATATTATTTCAGAAGAGGGGATTGTTGTGGATCCTGAAAAGGTTGAGGCCATCTGAGAATGGTCAGTGCCAAGGAATGTGGCAGAAGTTGGATATTTTATGGGTCTTCTAGGCTACTACAAAAGGTTTATAGCTAGATTCTCAAAGATAGCTCACCCTATCACTTCCTTGCAAATGAAGGAGAAGAAGTTTAAGTAGACTGAAGAGTGTGAGATCAGTTTCCAGTGATTGAAGCAACTGCTAACCAGCACTCCAATCCTGAAGATTGCATATCCAAATATGGATTTTGTGGTGTGCACAGATGTGTGTAAGGAGGGGATGGGAGGAGTTCTTAACCAAGAGGGATTTGTAATCTTCTATGAATCTCGAAAGCTGAAAGAGCATGAAATAAATTATGCCACTCACAATTTAGAGTTGGCAGCAATCATCCACGCATTGAGGAAATGGAGACATTACCTCATGGGAAGAAGATTTGAATTAAGAATAGACCACAATGGTCTGAAGTATTTATTTGATCAGCTGACTTTAAATTCCAGGCAAACTAGATGGTTGGAGTTTCTATGTGAATATGAATTTGATATCAAGCATATCAAAGGGAAAGAAAATAAGGTGGTTGATGCACTTAGCAGAAAAGTGCACAAATTACATGCTACAGCCATTAGCATGTATAAGACTGAGATTCAGGATATAATTTTGGAAGCTGCAAATGTTGATTTGTAGTACAGAGGTCTGATAGCAAAGCTATAGCAGTGTGAGAGACCACAGATCTAGGGAAGTTACACCTTGGCAACTGATGGCTTACTTCTGTATAAAAACAGAGTGTATGTACCCAATGTCCGAGATTTGAAGCTAGCAATTCTGAAAGAAATGCATAATGTGGCTTATGTTGGGCATCCCGGATACCAGAAAACTGGGGCAGCAGTCAAAATCCATTACTTTGGCCAGGTATGAAGAAGGAAATCAATGAATACATCGCCAAATGTATGGAGTGCTAGAAGGTTAAGGTTGAGCATAGGCACCCAGTAAGGTTGTTGCAACCTTTACCCATTCCTGAGTGGAAATGGGACATGGTAACAATGGATTTTATCACCGGACTACCCAAAACAAGCAAGCAACATGATTCAATCATGGTGGTGGTGGACAAGCTTACAAAGGCTGCCCATTTTATTCCACTAAAAACCACACATAGAACAACTGATGTTGTTGATATATTTTTAAAAGAAGTTGCATGCTTGCATGGAATTCCTAAGACAATTGTGTCTAATAGGGACCCAAAATTCACCTCAAATTTCTAGAAGGGATTATTTAAGGGATTCGGAACGAATCTGAACTTTAGTACAATGTATCATCCCAAGTCTGATGGACAGACATAGAGAGTAAACAAAGTAATAGAAGACATATCGAGAATGTATGTGATGGATAAACCATCAAGGTGGGAAGACTACCTGCATTTGGTAGAATTTGCCTACAATAATGGGTATCATGCATCATTGAAGATGAGCCCATTCGAATCACTTTATGGAAGAAAGTGCAACACTCCAGTGAGCTAGGATAATCCAGCTGACAGAGAAGTAGTTGGGCCTGAACTGCTCAAAGAGATGGAAGACCAAATGATAAGAATTAAACAGAATCTAAAAGTTGCCTAGGACAAGTAGAAAAGTTACATTGATAGTAACAAAACCCATAGAGAATTCAAAGTGGGTGATCATGTTTTCCTGAAAGTGAAAACTAACAGGAGTTCCCTGAAGCTGGGAAGTTGTGCCAAGTTGGCAACAAGATTTTGTGGGCCATTTGAGATCCTGGAAAGGATTGGGCCAGTTGCATACATGCTTGCATTACCTACATCTATGATTTTACATAATGTGTTTCATGTTTCATTGGTTAAGAGATATATACCTGATGTTAATCATGTTATCGATTGGAATGTGATTCAGGTGGAACCAAAAGGTGTCCTGCAAGTGCATCCTGTGCACATATTAGACAGGAAAAGAAAACAGCTCCGGAATCAAGCCATAGAGCTTGTAAAGGTCCAGTGGACCTGGTACAGTCCTGAGGATGTGACATGGGAGAATGAAGATGTTATGAGGACAGAGTACCCGTATCTTTTTGAAAATTTTGAAAATCTTGCAGAAACAGTGTAAAGTTGCACTGAGGGCGGTGCAGAAATAAGAGGAGGGGAATTGTAGTATCCCCAAGACCAAGTCTTTGTAAATCTGGTTTATGAAATGAATTGTAAATATGTGTTGTAGGCTAGAGAGTCAAGTTTGTATAAGCCTGTGGGCTTATGTGATTTTTAGGCCAGAGAGCCTAAGGGTTGTAGCCCAAGGGCCTGATTTTGTATCTATATGTATGAAACACATTAATAAAATATAGACACCACCGAGTGCAGACTGACCACGATGAATAAGTGATGGGGGACTGAGCTTCCACAGAGTGGGCAAGGAATTAGGGGCTAGAAGGTGGGAAAAAGGGGCTAAGTGTTGAGCCTAAGGGCTAAGCCTAGGGGCTTAAGCCTTGGGAATAATATTTTATTATTATTCGAAAAAGCCATGTGAATTATGTTGAATGTGATGTTTTATCCTAAGTTCTTGGGGAAGGACAAGGGACTGCCAAATGGGAAGGAATCCATGACGATGGAAAGCATGCAGTCCCATGGGTGACAAGTGTCAACCCTTGTGCATGTGAATAAAAGGGCCAAGATGAGCCATGAGAGGGCTTCCTCGCCCATTCCACCCAACTTCCTGAGCATGTATGAGGCTCTGAGCAGTATGACCGACCGGAGCTTTGCAGAGAACCCTCGTGCTTCCCTGTGAGCCAAAAAGCCTGTGTTTGGCTCTGAAATACCATGTATATCCTCTATTCCGAAAGCCGAGAAGTCTGTGTTTGTTTCTGAAAGGACATTTTTCCCCTCTCCATTATGAGCCGTGGAACCTGTGTCATTCCCTGCATGGATTGTTTGTCACACATCGATGAGAACCAACACTGTGAGACCTTGTGCCATTTCTAAGCCTATTTGGGAAGCCCGTGTTTGTTTTTTTTCGGTTGGCAGTTGTGGCCACGCAGAGCTGGACTGCGCATGGATTGTTGGCCAGTGCAAGTTGTGATTGAGCCTGTGTATGACCTCTCTCTAGGTGAGAGAGGTGACTGTTGTTGGAAGAGGCAGGTTGTCAGGCCTATGAGCAATTCTCTCCAGGTGAGAGAGTTTGTTGGGAAGTGGTTTCTTCCAGAGAATGTCCAGCACCAACTTCGGGCTCTGAGAATTCCTGATCCAACTTGTTGCCAAGACCCAAAGAGGGAGATTAGTACCAATGGACTATGCTTGTGAAGGTGTATACTCCCGGGTGGAACAGGCATGTGGGGAATGAGAGTCTGGTAGTAGTGGGTGTAAGATGGCATCTAGGGAAGAATCCTTCCGGTTTTCTGTGTTGTTTTCCCTGTAACCTCAGTCTAGCCTAGGATTCCTTGCCTTGGGGTGGATCTTAGTCCCAGCTTGGGGGTGACCCACTGCTGAGTTGATGAGTAGTGCGGTCTAAGGCTGGGAGGTTCGTGGAAGGCCTGCACGTGGTTGGTGGAATCTACCACTGCTTCAAAGATAAGTATCAGATGATATTTATTCATGTATTCCACTGTGTATATCAATTTAATGTTAATACTATTGATTGTGGATTATAGTAGTAAATATTGTGTTTACTCTGAGTTTAATTGAATTTCTTGATTAAATGCATGTTATTACTATAATGCCGGTATGAGCTATGTACAAAGTGGTGTTATAGTTTTATTTAAAAGCGATTAAGTGTTGGTAATCGAAAAGTGGTTTGTCACATCAAAGTATCCAACAAATATTCCCTTCTTTCCTGAAGGGTCCAGCTTGGTTCTCTTCTCTTTCGGAATGTGTACAAATACTAGACAGCCAAATATTTTGAGATGGATTACTTTTGGATTCTTTTCGGAGAACATCTCTTCAAGGGTCTTGAACCCAAGTGAACTATGGGACAATATTTTTTGTACATATATTGTTGTTTTTTATGCTTCTTACCATAAGTGCATTGGAAGATCTTGATCATGGATCATAATCTTCCCTTCTTCCATTATAGTTTTGTTCTTTCTTTCTGCTACACCATTTTGTTGAGGATTGTAGGGAGTGGTAAGCTCCCTCTTGATCCCGGCATCTTTCCAAAAGTTTGCAAAATCTTTTGAGGTGTATTCTCCTCCATTATCTGACCTAAGTATCTTGATCTTTCTTTCATAGAGATTCTCTATCAAGGCTTTGAATTCCTTTAATTTACTAAACACTTCATCTTTTGTTTTCATAAAGTAAACCCATGTTTTGTGAGAATAGCCATCAATAAATGATACATAGTATACATACCCACTGATGGAGGTTGATGGAATTGGGCCACATAGATCTTAGTGAATAAGCTCTAAAACTCCTTCTTCTTTACTGTCTCTATTCAAGAAAGGGTTCTTGATTTTCTTTCCTTCTGAACATATGTCACACACACCTTCATGGTCAACCTTGAATTCTGGTAGACCTTTGACTTCCTTTATTACATATGGTAATGCCTTTTAGTTGATGTGAGCTAGTCTTCTACGCCAAATTTCACATGGATTCTTAATGTAATGGGTCAAGGTTTCTTCTAAGTGACCCTTTATCTTATGCAAGCCACCTTCTTTTTTTCCAATAACAATTGCTTCTTCCATGGTTTTTCCTTTGGGCTACATAAGAAATTCTCCTTCTAGGAATGGAAATATGAAGCCTTTCTTCTCTAAAGCTAAGATAGAAAGTAAGTTCTTTGTCAAATATGGTACATATAATACATCCTGCATCTTCATTGGGGTCCTTGAATCAAGTTTTTAATTTGATTCTCCTGCTCCTTTGATAGGGTATTGATAATCATCTCCAAGTGTAACTTTCTAGGGAATTTTTTTTTCTGTAAGGTAAGAGAGAATGTCTCTTTGACCTGTCATGTGCTTGGAAGAACCATTATCTATGATCCAAGTGTCCTCAACATGTGACACTGATCCTCAGAGGGCAAAGATTAAGACATAGTCTTCAATCTGTTATTTTATCATCTTTCTGGGTGGCCCTTCATCTTCAACTATATGGGTATGGTGCTTCTTGTTTCTCTTCTTGTATTCTTCTCGTCTAGCTAGAGAATTCTTAGAAATATGTCCCATATTGTCATAATGGTAACATTGGTAGGATGAGAAATATTTTTCTCTTCCTTGACCTTTCTGAAACTTCTGGAATCTCCTTGGAGGGTGAGATTCTTTATGTATGAATTAGTTTTGGGGGTGAGACTCCTTATGAGTTTATTTTTGGAAGTAAGAACTCTTTCTTCCTCCTTTAGTATGATTATCTAGGGCTGGATCCTCATCTCTTGATAGTAATTCTTCTCGGTTAGCTACTCTTGCTTCTTCTTGAACAAATTCTTCCTAAAGACTGTCAAAGTTTAATTTCTCCTTTCTGGAACAAATAGTTTGGATGAATGCATACAAAGATCTTGTGATACCATTAAGGGATGTCATTATAAGTTTGTCTTCATCTAGAGTATCACCAATTGATTCTAGTTTTTCTTTGAATTCTAATATTCTAGAGAAATATTCCTGAATTGTTTCTCATTTCTGCATCCTTGTATTTTTTAGTTGACTTCTTAGATTCATCTTTTGATTGATGTTATTTCCTTCATAAAATCTAGTTAGGGCATCAAACATTTATTTTGGAGTCTTCTTTGAATCCACTTGATTAATAAAGTGATCTTTAATAGAATTTGCAATGATTATTTTGGCCCTAGCTATGTCCTTTTGGTGTTTTTCTTTAGTTGTAGCATCGGTAGGTTTTGGTACATCCTCTTTAATGAATCTTGCTAGGTTATTATATTCAAGAATGAGTACAATCCTTTATGTCCAGACACAAAAAATTTCCACACCTTCTATCTTGTCAACAAGCTTAGTGCTTGCATACATCTTTACCTTGAGCTAGGAAAATGACCAAAAATTGAAAATGCTCAGAATTTAATTTTGAGCTTACCAGGAGGAGCGCTTGGTTGAGGCGAGTATCCTGGTGTAGTTAGATTTTAGAAAATACAAATTTTTCCCCTTCAAACTTGACCAGTGGAATTCTAGGCTGGTACTTCTCGTAATGGTTCTGGTTTCCTGGTTTTCTGGTACTTCTAGTTTTCTAGTTTTCTAGTACCAATGAAAACTAGGGTTTCACTTTCTAGGAATTCTATCCACTGAAAAAGTGCATTGAAGGTGCCAAAGAGTTCCCTAGGCTAGGGCGCACTTTTCTAGATGAGTTTTAGGTTGAAATTCCTCTTCAATAAAGATCCCTAATTTTCTTGTACGACAACAATGACGTTTTTATTTATCCAATAAAATATGATCTCTTCATCTTAGCTCTGATAACATGTTAATTTTTAAAATATTATTACGTTTATTTTCAATTTACTAGATAACCATAGCATATATAATATCACTGAGAGAAACACAATCACAAGATACAAAACATTTATCCTGGGAACCCCTCATGGGAGAAAACCCAACAAAAGCTTCCTTAATATACATAGCCAATACAATTCCAAGACAATAAACCAAACACTAGATAATATCCTCCACTGAGAAATGTGCCTCTCTCTTCCTTCTTCTCCCAACTGTAGCTACCAAAATTGCACACTAAGTGAGCGAATGAGTGAGAGATCAAATGAGGTGTTGGATTCCTTTATTTATACAAACTGGCAGGTGCTGGAAAGATGTATCTTCAGTGGGTAGGGCCGACTTGTCTTCTTAGTGGTTAAAACCACTTTAATTATCCTGGGGGTCGAATTCTCAATTTGTATAATATATTTAGGGTTTGACCAATCCACAAAAGGAGTTTCGGTCAATTACAATGCTCGACATGATCAATCCACCAAAGGAAATTGATCTAATGAATAATAACTCAATAATAAATAGAATACTCTTTGCAGTTACAATATTTAAATTATTGATAAGGGTATGAAGCTGACTAGTAGATTGATCATCATTATATAGCCTTAGATTTTACCTATACATTCAAATTCCAATATAGAGGTCACATATGGAATCACTAGTCTATTAGGTTGGTTAAGCTATTGATTACTAACAATGCTACTATACTAGTATGATTAGCATAGTGTGTGTATTGAATTAGTGTTATCAAGCTGGTTTGTCTTATACCCTATGTAGAAGTTTTACCTATTCAGTTATGTAACCAATATGAACCAATGATATTAGTTATGGTAAGTGAATCTCATCAAGTTACATGGTGTTGATACTTGTTGAAGCTATAATTATAGTAACAAGCTAATGATCTATCCTAACATGATATTAGGTAAGTGTACTCAGACTAGTAGATTGCTTAGTTATTGAATACAAGTAGTATTGGTTTGATAACACTTAGATCTATATGATTTCCATGACCAAACATGGAGAGTATAAGAGTTGTATTCCAATAGTAATGGTTATTATACTTCACTAATATGAATGGTCTTTGTTCATGTGTTTAAGTTGTTGTTAATATAAGGTAAGCTTACTAATATCCAAGGATCATGTATACAACATGGCTTATCACTCTTAAGATATAACCAGTAGTTACACATCCTCTTAATGGGATTAGTACTCTTCTTAGTAATGTATAATATGTAATCAAATTCTCTTTGTAATGAATAAAGAATTATTAACGAGAGTCACTCTAATTATGAAAATATGGTTAGATTTTATCAATATTACAACTATTTTTGTTATTACATCATATCAAGTTAATGGAAACAATTATGTATTCGAATAAAGACCAATGGTATTCATAAGTAAACATAGCTTACTTATATAAACATCATATACTAGTTAGAGATATGTAATATGTAACAAGAGGTGTTAGTAATACATAATAAGAGTAATAGATCCATCATATTCATTACTATATTGGTTACACTTGGCATTATTTATACATATAGCATCAGATTACATAGATATTAATCATGGTATTAATACTAGTGTGACATATTAAGCCAAGTAAAGCCTAACCCTTATAACCAACTTGGTGACACTTATTCGCTATGATATAAAGGTAATGTGGTTTGATTCAATATGGGTATAGAATAACAAAAGGGTAGTAATATTGAGCTTAGTTAGTACAGGTAATTTGTGTGTGATAAGATTATATACCTTAATGTGTGATATAACATTACTGTAATGTTTGGAATATAAATACCTGTGGAAATCAAAGGGAAATTATAGTTATAATGGTAACAACTGACCCGTATTAACCTTATACGAGTAATACAATCGATTACACTGATCTGTTTAGTAAGATCTTATGTAACATGGATAATAGTATCATCACCATTACTTATATCAAATATACATGTACTTTCTACAACAATAAATATTTAATAATTCTATATGGGTTTCATTACTCTTACATTGCTACTAAGCTTTCACTGCTTTGATTACAGTAATCACACTAGCTCATTCATAGGTACTAGTATTCTAGTCATTAATATTTAGATCAATATTACAGATTAAATTCTTATTACAATCCATATGTTTATTAGTAAATCAACGGTAGTAATAGGTGGCTTAGTTAGATTCATAACTCATCCATGTCCATGTATAGGGACATGCCCTAATTCGGGCTTGTCCCTGTACATGGACAAGGTCGAATTTGGCCATGTCCACCTCCTAAAACAAAAAAAATAAGAATAAATTAAATTTTAATTAATTGGGGAAAGGTTTCATCCCTGTTCCTATACATGGATAGGATGAATTCGACCCTTTCCACCTCCTAAAACACAAAACATAAGAATAAATCAAATTTTAATTAATTGTGGAAAGGTTTTGGTGGTTACCTGGAACCTGAAGAAGCAATAATGAACAACAATGGGAAACAACAACCAACAACATCAACCAAAAACAACCTGCAACAACGAACAACAACCAATAGCAACCACCGCCAACAACAATTACCAACAACAACCACCAACCAAAAGTTTGGAAAAGTGTGATATGAACGATGTGTGGGGGATATATAAAACAGTTTTCGGCCAAAAGGATTTTTCGGTCGAAAAAATTGTTCATTCGAAAGATTCTTTCAGCCAAAATATATTTCAGTTGAAACTATGTCACCTAGGAAAAAATCTGTCGGTCTTCTTTTGGCCGAAAAAACATTACCGTAAAAAAAATCCATTTGTATAATATGGTACATGACAGTCGAGGGCATCATCACGATATCATTTGATTTGAAGTCTAAAGGTCTGACCTAAAAGATGTATCTTTCGTCCGAAACAATTATTAGTTCAGTCGAAAAAGTGTCACTAGGAATTTTGGAGACCCAATTCTCACGAAAGTGTTACCCACCTTCATGATTTTACCCTTTTTAGTCTCGTTTGTTGACCCACGAGGATCATATTAACATAAAACAAGCTCATCCCAAATGACATAAAGGTATCTTCACTAAAACATACATAGACGACCATTAAACTATAATGCACACCATTTACCATTCATAAACAAATGCAACCACAACAATCATCACACATAAACTCATAATTTATCGTGGAAACCCAAATGAGAAATCCAACATTCTTTTGGCTTCATCTAGGATCTTTATTATTCAACAATAGGCAAGTTACAAACTCCCTAATACATCTATATTCTCCTCAATGACATCTAAGCATCCTCTTTACATAATTCACAGCTAAAGAATCCCTCTCTGATTGTAGGGAAACATGATATATAATGTTGAGTTGACCACGAGGATAGATGGAAGGTCAGGTGTCCCCAATGCTTCAACTTCTCTCTAGTCCTCTTCTCCTTATATTTCTTTTTTTTTTATTCTTTTATCACATGTGGAAAAGGTCTTATGAACATCTCATTATTTATTTTATACACCAATATAGTGTCAGGCTTTACATGCATTACATGCAAAATTGGACATCAATCATGATGGCATGGGGCCCTTCACACTAACAGGTTGATCTCCTTCATCGACCATAACCTAAAACTTTGTCTTTGGTGATCATATTGGAGCTTGTGTTGATAGCCAATTGTTCTTGTCGAATCCTATTCGGATCAGTTAGGGTTTACAGGGTTCCTATAGATAAGTGTTTTCCCTGTGCTATAACTCTCTGATATACATGTAGGGTCGAACAATAGTACTCAGGACAATATCTTAGGGAACCAACTAAGAAGGCTCGACTATACTCTTAGTTTTACTACCCAATTATTCAAGTACTAGAGGGAATTTTCCTGAGTGCTATTCTCTGTGTCCCCATATCAGTTAGGCATTTGATCAGTTGATCTAGAGATTGTTTTAGGAGAACTATGGGACTCCCAATATACCCGATGGTATGTGGGAGTGATCATTGTGTACATATTATTTCTGATATGATAATAATGATCCGGATTATTTTTTAGAATGAAATGAAAGCGGAGATACTACAATGAAATACACATAAATATTGCTAGAAATAGAGAAATGCAGTAATACACGATCTATATTAATGAAAGAAATGTATAGAGACTGTAAAAATGCAGAGTGAAAGACTCGCTAGAATGGTGGCATCTTATCTCTGAGAAAATATGTGACGGCTACTCGCATTTGCAAGAATATGATTGTTAAAATGAGGCTCCAAAGTCATTTTTAGCATAAGTAGAATCCAAAACCCTAACCCTGGAAGATGAAAAGACAAAAGGTTTGTAGGCTTCGAGAGGGTAGTTGATACGTCAACTTCCTAGAGGAGTAACTTTTGCATACGATCTTTGTTTGGGCGCTCAATACACCATTATAAAGATCTAACCAAGAAGAACAATTTTCGATTGGCACAGGTCAAATCCTTTGGCAGGAACTTGGGCCCCAAATCCCCAAGAAATGTCATTTAGGGCCTCAAAATGACCTTAGAAGTTTGGAACCCAAACAATTTCCAAGATGGAAAATTATTTTTTGATCTAGTGGAATAGGTGGGTGGCCATCGATATCCACCTGGATAAATCCTTCCTCCTTAAGAACCAATGGTTTCCATTGTGTTGAGTTCCTGGGGGAGAGGGGGAACCATTTGTTGAATCTGAATCTTGGTGAGTTGCTTGCCTTACTGGAGACATCGTGCTACTTGGTTTATGGAAGGCTATAATGAACCTAATGTTGGTGAGGTTGAGTCTATTCAATCAGTTGAGCTACATGAGAGGACTGTGTGAAGAAGGAATCTTTGTGCTTTGTTTCAATCTTGTCGACCTACTTCTATTGGATAGAACGTTCCTGGGGTGAGGTTATAGTGGTTGCAATGTCCTTTTGTTCACCTTTTGAATAGATTCTGAAGAAGCTAAATTTTGTAGTATGAGATACTAATTTGCGGAACTGTTTAGGTGGAATGGTAGTTGGAACTACCTCTGGTATCCTGTAGAGATGACCCCCCAAAGTAACAATGACACTACGGGGTCAAGACTCATAGATAGCATGCAACTTCCACATATATGGTTGGCCCAAGAGAACATCACAAACATCTAGTGGGGAAACATCACATAATACCTCATCCTTGAAGGGTTGTATGTCATATGACAATCAACATTGTTGGATGACACATAGATCTTTTCCGTAGAGAAGCCACCCGATGTTGTATGGTTACGGGTGTGGTGTTGTCGACAAACCCAACTGTTTGATGACCTCTGTTGAGATGAGGTTCTTCTGGCTTCCATTATCAACAATAAAATGAAACAGGGTCCCCTTCACCCACATATGTGAACGAAAAAGGCGCTCCCCCTCTTCAAGATCTGTTCATTCTTCTAGTTGAATTGATGTGGTCAGGAAAATATTAATGTGGTCTGCGTCGATGATTTGTATTTTACCAGTATTTTCATAATCAGATTCTAAATCAGGGTTCGGCTCCTTGTCTTTGATCGCAGCCACCAATGACTGTTTTGAGCGACATTCATCGGTGTTGTGCTAGGGGATTTTGTCGAAATCACACCATTTTTTGGTGTCCTTCTTCGTCTTTCCATGACCCTTCTTTTCCTGTGGCTTAGAATGGTTTTCAGGAAGTTGTTTGTTAGGGTCATCTTTCTCATACTTTGGTTGTTGCGGATTTGCAGATCCGAACTCCCATTTTTTTTGGTGCCTAAATTTTTTCTCTATTTTGATAGCATACCGATACACAATACCGAGTGATGAGATATCCAAAAAATCCATTTCAATTTGGATGTATCTATGTAGAGCCCCGCGGTATTTCTGAACCAAATGTCCCTCGAAGTCTTTGATACCCATCTTGGTGCACAAGGTATGGAATGTATTGGTGAAATTCGACACTACCTAGCCCCTCTCTTGTCGAAGTGTGGTCCATCTCATGTACTGGTATTCATAGTTTCTAACAAGGTAATATTGTTCCTTTACCGCATCCACAAAAAAATCCAAAGTGGGCTCAACCCCATATATTCCAAACTCCTATGTGGAACGTTTCTCCCAGTAAGTTTCCCACTAATTTTTGGCATGGGGGAGATCCTTAAGGAGTGAAAAGGTGATCTTTTCCCTGTCAGAAAAGTTATGAACAAAGAAATAACCTTCTAGCAGATTTAACCATTTTTCTAGGGAATCTGCATCTATCTGTCCTTCAAATATGGGAATATCAAAATTAACTTGTACCTGGAAAGGAGAGGTGCCTCCAAAGTGGTTTCTTGATGAAGACATGCTTATTTTTATCGGCAGGCGTTGAAGGATGTGGGAAGAATTCTCCATCATTTTGTCTGTTTGTCGCGTGAGGGATTGCTCAAGCAACAGATTAATAGAATCTTTTGCTCTGTCATTTTTCTTTTCTTCCACCATGGAGGGTTTCTTGGGCATGCGAGAACGATATTCCTCAATAGAGACAAGCTCGAGACCCAACTTGATATACTCGGACCTCGTTGGGGACATGCATTGAAAAACGATCAAGAACAACCTTCTCTGATACAATTGATCCAGATTATTTTTTAGAACGAAATGAAAGCATAGATACTACAATGAAATACACATAAATATTTCTAGAAACAGAGAAATGCAGTAATACATTATTTCTATTAATGAAATAAATGTACAGAGACTGTAAAAATACAGAGTGAAAGATTCGCTAGAATTGTGGCAACTTATCTCTAATAAGAGGTGTGAGGTCTACTCGCATTCACAAGAAGATGATTTTTACAATGAGGCTCCAAAGGTATTTCTAACATAAGTAAAATCCAAAACCCTAACCTCGAAAGATGAAAAGACAAAAGGTTTACGGGCCCCGATGGGGGTAGTTGATATGTCAACTTCCCAGGGGTGTAACTTTTTCATGTGATCTATGTTTGGTGTGCTCGACACACTGTTGGAAAGGTATAATCGAGAAGAACGATTTTCGATTGGCCTAGGTCAATTCCTTAAATGTTCACCTAGGCCCCAAATCCCCAAAAAACGTCGTTTAGGGCCTCAAAACGACCCCGGAAGTTTGGAACTCGAAAAACTGTAAAAAAACTGCCAATATGGAAAACTACTTTTGATCCTGTGGAATAGGTGGGTGGCCACCGATATCCATTCGGATCAACTACTAGAAGGGTACCAATAGGGGTTACATAGGTTTCCAACAAGGTGAGGCATTTGTTTCTAAGTAACCCCGTGAAACCATTTATATTTCATGTGTATAGTCTTCCCCACCACACTTTTACTTGTTGAATGAGAGACATTTGTGATTTAAAGGCACCGAAAGTACATGCCTCCACCCTAGAAAAAAATTTCCGACATTTTCCATAGAGGAAAGTGCTCTGATGCCACTTGTTAGGTAGGAGATGTATTATAAATAGCAGAAAACATAAATATGGCAACAATTACTGGCAAAACAACAAAATGTAGAGAACCAAAACACCAAAAAATGCTACCTTTATTGATAGGAAATAATGTTCACTTCCCTCTTCGAGAGGGAAACCTCTAGCAAAGAAATTCTCTATTACAATAATTCTCAAGACAATACTTTATCGTGCCTCCTACTCTTATTTATACTAATTCTATCTTCTAAGGAACATTTTAGATGAAGATCTTTCTATAAGTGGGAACTTCTATTAAGTCTTCTTACATTATACTTGATCACATTTTTAAATAGGCCTTATTAACTAATGTCGTGCTTTATTGCATGGAAAATATATTATTCTACCTATGTGATGGGTTAGGGAGGTTAGGTCCCGAACAAAATTAGACCAAGTAGGGTTGGTCTTGGGGTTGGTAGTAAGGAAATTTAGATCACATTATCATTGATTCAAATCATAAACACATAGTTAAAATACATGCATCATAGGTTGTACTGCAATAGGTGGTTGTATCTAAGAACTAGAGTTGAAGTTACACAATTCATTTTTTCTACTTAATAAAAATTCATTAAGATCCCTTATGCTTCCTGAAATATCTATTACACAAAGATGAATACCAAGAATTAGGGTATTGAGCTTCAAACAATTTTGCATTGGATTTTGGAATAACTTAGTGGGGACAAAAAAATCGTAGTTACCAGATTTGGCCAAATAGTATGGAAATTCATAAATTTGATTCAACAAGTGAATTATTCAGTTTGAAACTTTGATTCAGATTGCTTGTCACATGAAAATACTATCGTTAGTAAGGGATGAGCATAGACCTCTATAGAAGAATACAAGACACTTTTCATATGTGGTCCATCCATTTTTAAAGCTCGTGGTTTGAAGGTCGTAGGGGCTCCATTCAAGCAAACTAGGGTTGGTATCAAGGTTGTGCATAAACATTGAGGTCAGGGATAAAAATCGAGTATCGAGGGTTAAAAACTTGAGAGACCCTCATTTCCTTCAGTTACCCAGAGGTTATTCCATGGATATGTCTAGTGGATGGACAAACATATGCAACTTTTAAGGGTGGGTAGTGCAGTCGAATAAGTCTTCAAGTTCACTATGCTATAGTTTTTCAAATTGCCAGACACACTGCCATTACTTCATGTAGGTAAGGTAAACACAATTAATGTTTCACAGTTTCACTTTATAAAATCCTAACACACAAGTAATCTCCTAAGCCTATGGATCGCGCAGTCTAACTGACATATTTGTACATATATGAAACTACTCCCTACATGCTATCAATTCCCTCTCTTAAACTTATTTCACCATCAACCAACCTTGAACCAAAGTGAATAGAATCCATCATAGGCTCCTTTGATAT
Organism: Picea engelmannii; assembly: GCA_009831015.1. Lineage (NCBI taxonomy): Eukaryota > Viridiplantae > Streptophyta > Pinopsida > Pinales > Pinaceae > Picea > Picea engelmannii. The sequence goes on from ML788416.1 coordinate 102,750, forward strand.
AGAATGTTGTTAAAACTATCCATGCAATAATTATAAAATGTCTCACTCATTTGAGGAATCTCTATGTAACCTATTTCTTATTGATTGGTGGTGAAAACAAACGATTTCAAAAATGAATTAATGGAATCCAACTTTGAGTGTCACACGGGTGTCGAACAATCAACCTTTATGATATGAAGACTTTGTACGATATTTTCAAAATTTGCACATAAATATCATACATTACAACATTAAATAATAATAATAATCCATTTTAATCTGAGATACTATATATGAATTCTTCCTACCCCTCAAGTTCAGTCACCCATACCGACTCTAGTCTCTCATGCAATATTCCATATTGCATGGTGTAGTTTGTTCGCGGGCCCTGTACTCTTAAAAGAGATGTATAAGTGTGTGGAAGCCACACATTGGCTTGGATGAGCGGTAACTTTCAATGTGCCTGCAATCATCTCATTTTATATCTGTGTATGTTAGTGGGCATCGAGTGTGGGGTTTATTGACAATCTTTTGGGAAGAAAACTTAACTTATGGATTATGTTCTCTAGTGTCTTGTCTTTTTTTTTTCTATGTTGTTGATCACCACTGGACTGATGCAAGATACCTTAGCTATTTCTATGATGTGTACACATTTCACATTCCATCATTGTGTATTGAAAATTGAGGTTGGTGATGTTTGGCCAGTTGCATTTATTGTTTGTGGTAGATAGTTCCATGTACATTAGGAAGGAGGTCATGGCATGCATTCACTTTTGAGGCACTAATGTACAAATTAATATGGAGTGTAGATTTATTATGTAGGCTCTCTACCTATAGAATAATAATTACTTCATTCACTAGTTTACAATTGAATTGTGATTGTGGATAAAATTCATACTTTGATTATATATTTGATTGTAGAAAATGTTTGTCTTTTATGAAATATTATAAATTTGAGCCCAAATACAATAGAGATCTCTTTGTAAAGGTTCTTTTCACTTGTGGCTAGAAGATTGTTGGATTAGAACAACAATATTGAGGAAAATTTCAATTGTCAAAGACATTTGATCGTTTTTTGTAACCATAGTCTAAATTAGACATGCAAATACATAGGTGGTTACTGGATTGTTAAGGACAATATATTATGGTGGAACATAACAAAGATGTCAAGTATGTGCAAAACCAGTAGTAGATTCCCTGCCGGGCAACTGAGATAAATGTAAATGTTCGCTTCTTGCAACTTGGGTAGATGTTAATGTTTGCTTCAGAGAATAAGTTAATTTCCCTATTAAATTTCATTAGATCAGTTTAATATCCAATTAAGATTTTTAGCCTCCTTATATGTTTTCTTTGAATATTCATGATTCATTCTAGTGAAAGGTTATAAGTTAGGGAATATAACCATTGTTGAAAATTGGAAGAACTAACAATTTTTCACCATGTGATTGGGCATTCGAATGCTAGTCATGGTGATTGTGATTATATTACATCATTGTGTATGGCCAAAGTTAAATCACATTCATGTCCATGAATTTCTAGTTTCATTGGTGTATTTCAACTGTTAGTTTTGGAAAGAGAAAGTGTGTCAGCATCCTCCATTAAAAAGAGGTGAACGAGAAAATGTTACAAAGATTGAGACCAAAGTGAACATGCCTAAGGGAAGCATTGAGTTTGTTTTGTAAGGAGAAGATGAATTCAACAGAACAATGTTGTTGCATCTCAAGAAGGAACTAAGAGAAAGTAGGCATGGATCAAACTCTCGGGTGAGAAGCACAATAAGATATGGAGATCAAAGGCGATTTCATCCATATTGGTGATTATGCATCTTTAAGACATTAAAATAGCGATCATGGTTTCATTCACTTCAAATAATTTGCTAGTGACTCCATCTTTTCTAAATTAATGTTGAATATCATTGGTAAGTGGATTTAGAGCATGGATTTGTTTGGGGTACCAATATGACCGTGTGGAAGGAAATATAATTTGTAGGGAGATAATTTCATAAATGAGGTAGTTAGGGAACACTCTAGAAGAAATGTCAAATTGATTGAGTAAATCTACTTCTCGATAGTTTTGTCTACATTTTTCTCAAGGTTTCTCTAAATCTTTCCCAAGAAAGAATTGTGTATATATATCTTCTTGGTAAATCAATGAAAGAAAGAAATTTTGAGTTGATCATCTCAGGTGTAGCTCATTCCTCTAGTGTGTTTAATTCAGTTCCCTCTTCTCTTCAAGAGGAGTGATGGTGGAATAGAGGAGAGGAGGAGTAATGGTGGAATGACGGTGCTAACGATGGGGTTTTATTGGATCCTGTACATGGTGGGACCAGGCTCAATTCGAAGACACTGGAGGTCGGGGACATGTGTATAAGAAGGCACGAGAGGTTGAATACCAATGAATAGGGAGATCGAGATAGGTGGATGATAGGTAGGGACAACTAGAGAGTGGTATTCATGACGTCAATCTAGCAAACAACAGAGGAGGCAAAGGACGTGTGGAGAGCAAAAGAGACAACTATATTGGTTGACAGGTTTTACCCAATTTACAAGTTTTAGGAAAAGGCTCTCCCTATATAGATGCCTTCATATTAATTAATATTCCTTTCCAAAAGTGAAAATTACTAATTATATCAATAAATGTAAATAACTTTAGATTTTTTTAATTTCTATTTCATAAATACCTAGGTTGGTGAAGAAACATATCAAATTATAATTAATTAATAGTTTAAAACAAAGAATCTATATATATGTATATATATTTGTGTGTGTGTGTGTGTGTAAAAACACTTTAAATACTAATTTGAAAAAGGGCTAGCAGTTCTCTTGTTAAGTTGATAGGCGTACTTATTTTTTACATTTACCTAATCACATTATAAAATTACTGTAAGGATATATAATTGCCACGTTTAAATGATTAAGAAGGATCAATATCTATGCAAGCCACGTTTATGTCATTAAGAAGCAATGCACATGTTTCATGTTAGGGGCAAGCATTCGTTTATGGAGTCTGAACCGTCTCATGCCACGACCTATGTAACATGGGCAAACAAAAAAACAAAGCGCTCGCGGATATGTGGGGTGATATTCAGGGAACGAACTGGTGGAATGGATTATTAGATCCCATGAATCTAGTTTTGAAAGTTGAAATCTTTAGATATGGTGATTTTACATAGTTATGCTATGACGTGTTCGACGACAAACTTTGCATGAATGATTATGGTGGGTGTAAGTATAGCCCTAATAAACTACTTGATAATAATCTGGGGGTTTATTATGGCTATGAAGTGACCAAGTGTTTGTATGCAGAGACTAATATTAAATTGGAGAGGTCCATAAAGCCATCTGTTTGGATTGGCTTTTTAGCAGTCTTCACATGTTGGAAATTGTAATTACAAGTCGGTGAGATATTCACGTCACCGCTGATTTGTTTGTCAGTCAAAATCTGTCAGTAGTCAAAATGTAAGTCAGACAGTCTGACAAGTCTGCAAGTGTAAAGTCGCATACTTACTCAAAAGTCATTCGGCAAGCAGGAGAACTATAAATGATTCTAAATTCTATCTTCCCGAATTAAATTACGTGGTTGAAGAGTCAGTCGTAATTATGGTTGAGTTAAATGTTGAGTTGGAATTAGCTTCTGAATGAATTTTATATAAGTCTGAGTTTCTTAGTTATAACAATGAATGGATATTAATAGAGACATAGAGAAAAGGAGAGAGGGATGCAGAGAAGCACTTCAAGAACCAACAATAGATGAAGAGTTGACAGAAGAAGTGTTAGAACCGAAGCTCATTTTGTCACTGTATTTTGTAATTCGAGCGCACTGTGCCGAAGTTCATTAATATCAAGTATTTGGTGTTTCTGAAATTTTTTTGTGTTATTTCTCTATTATATTCTACATTCGTAAATCATTCAATTTAGTGTGTGTATTCACAGTGCACAACAATCTACCAGTCTGTGTACTACACAATGATCTTGAGAACTTTGTCGTGTAGTATGTTTGGTGCACAATAATTTAAACTGCGTTGCGCAGAGTAGATTGCACGCATTCCCCTTTTCCCCTTCAATTTAGTATTAGAGCAGGTTCTACCAGAACGAGTTTGTCAGAGAAGAAACTCTATTGAAAGTAAAAACAAAATGGCTTCTACCTCAAATCTGCAACCTCCCACTTTTATAGGCAAGAACTATGAGATGTGGTCCTTGACGATAAAGGCCTTGTTCTAAGGTCAAGATGTATGGGAGATAGTCGAAAATGGCTATGTTGAACCGGCAGATCGGGCAACATATAATGCCCTCACACAAGCTGAGAAATATGTCTTGAAAGAACAAAGAAAGAATGATGGAAAGACGTTCTTTTATATACATCAAGTCATGCATGAGAGCATACTTCCAAGAGTTGCATCAACAAAGAAATCCAAGGAAGCATGGGATATATTACAAACCACTTATCAAGGTATGGATAAAGTAAAAACTGCAAAACTTCAGATTCTTAGAAGATATTTTGAAACTATGTCAATGAAAGATTTAGACATGGTAGATTCTTTCTACACACACGTCATTGGACTGATAAATCAAATTAAGTCTCACGATGAAACCATAGATGATAGAAAAATTGTTGAGAAAGTGCTTAGAAGTCTTCCTCCTAAATTTGATACTCTAGTTGTAACTCTAGAAGAAGGAAAATATCTGAGTCATTTCAGTCTAGATGAACTGCAAGCTTTGCTCGTCAATCATGAACATAGATTGAATAGGTCAAATATGTCATTAGAAAACACTTTTTCCACACAGTCATCTATAGGCCGTGGAAGAGGAAGGGTGAGAGATAACTCTAGAGGTAGAGGAAGAAGTTCTGACAAAAGTGGATGCAATAACAATCCTAGAAATACTGGTGGAAGAGGTCAAAATCCAAGTACCGGCCAGTCAACTTGTCAAAAAACTGACAAATCAAATATTCAATTCCATTACTGTAAAAAGTATGGACATTATGCATATGAGTGCAAAAAGAGACAATATAATTAGAACAAGCAAAGTCAAGATCAACCGCACAACACAAATAACCAAAATCGACCTATGTTTATGGCGCGCGTTGTCGCTATGTCTAGCGCAGAAGAAATGTCTAATATAGTGTCACTAGTTGAATGCAATGTTTCTCAAGCAAGTCCATGTGACATATGATATTTAGATTCATGCTGCAGTAACCACATGACAGGAAACATAGAATTGTTTTCTAGTTTGGATGAGTCATTCCAGACCAAGGTTACACTTGGAATAGATATCCAAGTCACTATCTTAGGCAAAGGCTATATAAATATTTTAACCAGACAAGGAGAAGAGAGAGTTATGTCTAATGTATATTATGTTTCTAGTCTGAAGTGTAATTTGATGAGTATAAGACAATTGTTACAAAAAAGATACAAAATCTACATGGAAGATAATCATTGTGTGATTAACATAGTTACCAACTTAACAAGAACTCTACAGAGTTCTCGTTTTTTGGGGGGTCAAGTTTTTTGCCCCATTTTTAAAAATGGTGCTACTGGTAGCACCCCCCTCCCTTTTTAGGTGGTTTTTTGATATTTTAAATTTTCTGATACATAAGGTTTCTACTTTTTTGTTTTTAAATGCTTATTTTTTCATTTATTTTCAAATTGTTCAAATTTTTTATTTTTTATTTTTTTCTCAATGGTGTTTTTTCATCTATTTTCAAACTTTTCTATTTATTTATTTATTTTATTCAGTGGTGTTTTTAATCATATTTTTTTGCTCAATCCAATGTTAAAAATGTTGTACACCATTTATTTTTTTAAATTAAAATTTTTCATGTAATTGTGTGTCCTTAATTAAATTATGGCTCCATACTTTTTAAATATAGTGGAAAATATCATTTTTAACACATTGTTTTACCTTTACTTCAATACATAGAAAATAAGTGTAGTTAAATAACACTATTTTAAAATGTTTAAAAAATATATATAATTCATTTTTTTTAAAGATCAATTAAAAACTAAACAAAATAAAAATTGAAAAAAAAGAATTGAAATTAAAAAAAAAAAAAACATTTTAAAAACAAATTTATATTA
>ML788416.1:117930-128984 GCA_009831015.1 Picea engelmannii
GAAGTTGTCAACAAGTGTTTGGAAACATATTTGAGGTGTTTTTCCTCGGAAAAGAAAAATCAGTGGGCTCAATGGTTACCCCTAGCTGAATGGTGGTACAACACTTCATACCATACAACTACACACATGATTCCTTTTGAAGCAGTATATGGACATAAGCCACCTTCAGTTCTCTCATACTTACCAGGTGCCTCGAAGTTTTAGGCGGTTGACCTAATACTTATAGCTTGAGAGGCTATTCTTCGTACACTCAAAGAGAATTTGGTCATGGCATAGAATCGCATGAAGCAACAAGCAGATCAAGGTCACTATGAACGTCAATTTGCAGAAGGGGATTAGGTGTTTCTTCGACTGCAACCTTACAAGCAAACTTCCCTCAAGGCTAAGCATTGTCAGAAGCTGGCGCCCAAATTTTATTGTCCTTATACCATTCTGAAGCGTGTGGGACAAGTAGCCTATCAGTTAGCTTTGCCCAGCCATTCGAAGCTACATCCTATTTTTCATGTTTCATGCTTAAAGTAGGTGATTGGAGCTAAGTGCCAAATTCAAATCAATCTTCCAAAGTTAGTTGAAGAAGGATCCATTTGGATACAGCCAGAAGCATTTTTGGACCAGTGTGAGTGTCGCCTATGTCAGAGAAACATCAAGGAAGTGCTAGTCCAGTGGAAAGATACAACTCCAGCAGATGCCACTTGGGAGCTAGCTACCATTCTTCAACAATTTCCTCATCTCAAGCCTTGAGGACAAGGCTGTTTTTAAGGGGGCAGACATGTTAGGGTCCTAACCCGCACATAGGTAGAACAATATATTCGGATGTAATAAAGGTCAATATTAATAAGGCCTTTCAACAAAATAGAATAAGGTGGGTGTAAGAAGACCTAATAGAAGCTTCCGCTTCTAGAAGGATCTTCCTCTAGATGTTTCTTTTAGTATAAATAGGAGTCGAGGGTATGAGAACCCTAGCTTGGATATTATTGTAATAGAGCTCTACTCAACTAGAGGTTTCCCCCTCGAAGAGGCCCATGAACATTGCTTTTAGATTCAAGTGTTATTTCTGTTACTATTCTCTTATCATTTCAGTTCTATTGTGGTGAATGTTCTGGTTATATTGTTGTTATTCTGCCATTTCTAGCATTTTATTTCTGTTCTGCATACATTTTATATCTGGTACATTACAATACTCTGGTAAGAATAGAAAGTATGCAGTCCACACCTAGAGCATAGAAAATACCAACAAGCAGTTTGAATACTTCTACTTCTCCAGAGCCAACATTAGCAAGTTTGTTACCAACAAAGACAAGAAGTCTATGCGACATCTATAATGAAGACACAACAAATTCATTTTTAGTCTTTGCTCTATTTTCACAAATAGATGATCCATTAACTTTTGAAGAAGTTGTCAAAGAGGAAGTATGGGCATAAGCCATGGGAAGAAATCAGGTGCATAGAAAATAATCAAACATGGAAATTGGTAGATGTACCTGATGATAAGGATGTCATAAGTGTCAAGTGGATTTATAAAACCAAGCAAGATGCAGAAGGAAAAGTACTGAAGTACAAGTCAAGATTAGTTGCGAGAGGTTTTACAAAACAACCTAGAATTGATTACAATGAAACATTTGCACCGGTTGCACGCATGGACACAATCAGAACCGTGTTAGAAATTGTCACACAGTACAAATAGGCAGTTTATCAGATGGATGTAAAGTCAACATTCTTGAATGGAAACTTAGAAGAAGAAGTATATGTGGAACAACCATAAGGTTATGAGGTTCCAGGACAAGAAAACAAAGTATACAGATTAAAGAAAGCACTACATAGACTAAAACAAGATCCAAGAGCTTGGTACAATCGCATAGATTCCTATCTCACACAGAATGGATTTCAGAGAAGTGAAAATGAGCCAACACTGTACATCAAATCAAATCAGCAAGGTAATGTGTTAACTGTTTGTTTATATGTGGATGCTATTATATTTACAGGTAATTTTGGCATAGAAGAGTTCAAGTCATTTATGAAGGATGAATTTGAAATGACAGATTTGGGACTTATGAGATATTTTCTGGGAATAGAAGTGCACCAGTTCAAAACTGGTATATTTATCTCACAGTCCAAGTATGCACATGAAATATTAAAGAGATTCAATATGGTAAACTCAAAAGAAACACCAACACCTGTCATAGTAGGATTAAAGCTAAGCAAGGAAGTTATAGGGTCCAAAGTGGATTCCACACTGTTTAAAAGACTGGTAGGCAGTCTTATGTATCTAACAAGGACAAGACCTGATATTATGTATGGAGTAAGCATAATCTCAAGGTTCATGGAAACTCCATAAGAATCACATTGGAAAGAAGGAAAGAGAATCCTGAGATATGTGAATGGATCAAAAGATTTTGGCATAAAGTACTCCCTTTTCAGAAAATTTCAAACTCAATGGATACACTGACAGTGATTGTGGAGGCAGTATTGATGACAGGAAAAGTACCTCTCGGTACACATTTCATTTTGGAACAAGTACGGTATCATGGGCATCAAGGAAGCAACCCATAGTGACACTTTCTTCAGCAGAAGAAGAGTACGTCGCAGCCACAAGCGCAACTTGTCAAGCAGTATGGATGAGAAGGATGTTAAGAGATTTGTTGAAGGAACAACAGGAACCAACTACAATTTTCTGTGACAATAATTCAACCATCATGTTATCAAATAATCATGTGTTTCACAAGAAAACCAAGAACATTGATACAAGGTATCAATTCATTAGAGAATTGGTGAATATCAAAGAGATCTTCTTAGAATTTTGCAACTCAAAAAACAAATTGTAGACATTTTTACAAACACTTTAGCAAGAGATGCATTTCGGCATCTACGTAGTAGTCTAAGAGTCCGCGCAGTAATAGATGAGTGACAGTAAAATGAAAACTCAAACTTTGATGTTATTTTCTTTTGTAAACTCCACCAACTTATAATTAAGGGGGAGTGTTGGAAATTGTAATTACAAGTCGATGAGATCTTCACGTCGTCGTCGATTTGTCTGTGAGTCGAAATCTGTCAATAGTCAAAAATGTCAGTTAGACAGTCTGACAAGTCTGAGAAGTCTACAAGTGTAAAGTCTCATACTTACTCAAAAGTCAGTCGGCAAGCATGAGAACTATAAATGAAGCCGAATTATATCTTCCCGAATTAAATTAAGTGGTTGAAGAGTCAGTTAGAATTATGGTTGAGTTAAATATTGAGTCGGTCTTAGCTTATGAAGGAAGTTTATATAAGTCTGAGTTTCTTAGTTAGAACAATGAATGAATAGATAGAGACAAAGAGAAAAGGAGAGAGGGATGCAAAGAAGCAGTTCAAGAACCAGCAACAACTGAAGAGTTGACAGAAGAAGTATCAGAGCTGAAACTCATTTTGTCACTGTATTTTGTAATCCGAGCACACTGTGCTGAAGTTCATTAATATCAAGTATTTTGTGTTTCTCACAATTTTTTATGTTATTTCTCTATTATATTCCGTATTCATAAATCGTTTTATTTAGTGTGCAACAATCTGGCAATCTGTGCACTACACAATGATCTTGAGAACTCTGTTGCGTAGCCTATTTGGTGCGTAGTATTTTAAAGCGTGTTGCACAGAGTAAACTGTGCACATTCCCCTTTCCCCCTTTAACACAAACGCTCAAGAGATACAGAGACTGGGTAGGAGGGATATTTTAGTAGCGTGGAGAGGAACCCAAACCCGTCGGGAGTGGATACAAAATATTACATACTTTTTAGTTCCTACCCGATTCTCAAGTACTGCTCGTGTCAAGGACCAAGGACGAGGGTGTCCGGGTAGAGAAGGGGTTTGTTTAAATCACAATTTCCCAATTCGCTTGTTTTCATTTTGTTTAAAGTGTGTTTATTTTGTTTTAATTGTGTTTAAATTGTTAGGGTTTTAATAATGTTTTCATTTTAATTGTGTTTTTATTTTGTTTAAATTGTATTTAAATTTTGCTTTAATTGAGTTTAAATAGTTAGGTTTTCATTTTTCTATTATAATAAATAATATAATTAGTTTTGATATATTTAGTGGAAAATATTGTTAGGGTTTCATTATGTTTTCAATTTGCTATAATAAAAAATACTTAGTTATGATATTTTTATTGGAAAATATTACTTTTAAAACTTTAACAATAATAATTATATTTTGGTTTAACTATAAAATTTTATAATTTTAAAAGGAAACACATGTTCTTAACCATTAAGTCCATTAATTTGATTTTTTGATTTTTTTAGTTTGTTTACTATGCTTTTCTTTTACTGAATTTATGTTTTTTTTATTTACATTTTTTAACAGGTAACATCCAAATTCTTTGCCAAATATCCGTTCAACAACCTTCCGCTCATACATGCCTGAACGCTTTCCAAGCCACGACCAAGCGCCCCTCCAATCACTCGCTTGCTATAATACCCTATCGGCGTTGATCAGCCACAGGTTTTGTGGCTGCGCTAGTTGTATAGATACAGTGATCTGTGACAGTGATAATCGTGGAATACGTATCAGTGCTATCAATGCATACATGCAGTGATCCAGGTGTCAGTTGTGATCATGGAACACGTATATTGATCCTGATGTTGGTCAGTAACACGTCTACATCATTAGTAATGCATGCTTTCGTCGGAAGGATTGAGTTGGTGGTAGGAGAGGGTTTCCGTGTAGAAGGGTTTGCCAGAGCCTAGATGACATACTCTGATCGCTGCTTCTCCCCAGCGCTCGCAGGAGACCGAAGGGCCAACCTTGCTCCCGCCCACGGCCATCGCTGCTGCGTCGCTGCGGATCCTTTGCTTTGTAATGACAGGAGGTACATGAGTTTGGAGATTACTGACAAAAGCCCAGGAAAAACACATGTTGATCTCGGTGGTGCTGCCTTTGGGGACATGGCATCAGATCCTAGTAGAGTAGTGGATCTGTGTAACTTTGGAAATGTGTATTTGCTCAGATGGTAACGTATTTATGTACTCAGCCAGCAGGCAGCTTAGAGCCGTTCAATGGTTTGGCACAATTATTCAGCTCTTTTATAATATAACACATCATCTTACCAATAACTTGTCATGTCATGAACACAGGGTGCATATTGCCTACTTAACGAATGCGCCAGTGTTCAATTTAGTGATGTTCCAACTGCTTCTTTTACTGTGATGACCTGACCAATTCAAAATGCCCTTTTCTCGAAAAATTTAGAGTTCAATAATGGAGCGGTGAACGAATATGAAAATTTATGACGTCAGATTTAAATTCCAATTGAATTTAACAGATCATGCGGGGCCATGCATCTCTCCACTACTCATCTTGAGGTACTTGAAGGGGTTTACAGTTCAATAATGGAAGGGGTTTACAGTTTAGGGCAGACCAGATATGAAAAGTGAGAATATTCTGACCAATTTGAAAATTTCTGTTGAAAAGTGAGGATAGTATTCATTCTACAATTTAAGTCATGCGGCATTGCGGGGTCCTTCACCAAGAACACATTTTAAGTCATGTGGAGTCCATCACCAAGAACTCATTTTCACGTACCACTCTACAATTTAAGTCATGCGGGGTCCATCACCAGGAACGCATTTTCATGTACTTGAAGGGCTTTCCAGTGTTCCACTAGAAGAAGCTGATGTAGGAATTTCAAAACTAAACTGCCTGTTTTTTTTGCGGTTTGGACGGGCAATTCACGGTAGAGCAATTCAGCCATATTTGACGGATAATTCAACAAGAAAGATTTCGACAGTTTCAACTAAGACGGATACGATTTCGACAGCTTCAACGAAGAACGCAACAAGTTGATGATTGAAAGTTCCTTTTAGCGGCAATTGATGGTTATCAACTTTTTATATTTGATGGCCAATTCAGTCATAACCAAAACCAATTCAGTCATATTTAACCATAACCAATTCAGGCATATTTAACCCTATTTGACGGGCATAACCAAGCCAGGCATATTTAACAGGCAATTCACAATATTTTTGACGGGCAATTCCAGCATTCACCATATTTTTGACGGCAAATTCAAATATATTTCAAGGACCATATTTAACAAGAAATTCACAATATTTTTGACGGGCAACTCAAGCATTCACCATATTTTTGACGGCCAATTCAACCATATTCACCATATTTTTGACGGCCAATTCAACCATATTTCACGGATAATTCAAGCACAGACAATTCACCATATTTTTTAAACCACAGGCAATTCACCATTTTTTTTTATATTTGACAGATAATTCAACCATATTTAATGGAATTGGAAACTCCATATTTGATCCGATTAAATTACCTCGTGAATCAAATTCCCTGCGGCCCCGCAGACACTACGTCATAAGCAACCGTAATATTCCCTTAATATTAGTTGGTTGTCTTTAGAACCAGGCCGAGCTGATCACCAGGCTAAAGGGGTTAGGCTGGGTTGGAATTTCAAACTGTTAAAGCTCGTTAAATTTGATTGATTTTTATTATTATAATGACCGTTGGAATTTCAAACTGCTAAAGCTAGTTAAATTTGACGGATTTTTATTATTTTAATGATCGTTTGACCCATTTTAAAGAAAGAGGTTAACTGTTTTTTAAGATTTGTATTTGACAGACAAATTAACCCATGACAAGCAATTTGCCCGTCAAATTCCATCATGCTAAACTCAACCCAATCATAACAATATCTAACCTACTAAAATCATCCCTGCCCACTACTAATATCTAACCTACTTAAATCATAACAATTTCCATCCTTAAAATCATCCCTGTCCACTACTCCCTCTACTCCACTAAATATCCAAAAATTGACTAGGGTTGAAATGGCTTAACGCCAACTCAAAGGCCTTTGTTATAACTGCAATGACAAATATTTCCTGGGCCACAAGTCTAAATAACAAAATCTTTTTATCGCCATCTCCGAGGATATTTTGGAAGAGGATGTAGAAACTCCCCTTGTGTCTGAGTCACTTGAATCCACTGACATAACCCCTCCCTCAAACCCCCCCGAAGTAGAACCAGTCATTTCCCTCAATGCTCTCACTGGCTTCTTCGCTCCCCAAACCCTCAAATTAATCGGTTACATCAAGCATCAGAAGGTCATTATTCTGGTTGATAGTGGCAGCAACCATAATTTTATTCATCGCCACATTGCCCAAGAAACTCATTGCTACATCCATGCCGTCAATAATTTCCAAATCATGATTGCCAATGGTGGTTCCATGAAATATGGAGGGCATTGTGAAAATGTGTGTCTCCAAATTGGTGATTACCACCTGAAATCCCATATGTATGCTATCAACATGGGAGGTTGTGACATTGTGTTGGGTGCAGACTGGATAAGGAATTTGGGTCCCATTCTCATGGATTTTAAAGACTTAACCATGCAATTCGACCAGGAGGGCCACCAATACAAGTTCCAAGGCATCATCGTCGATTCACCTGAGATCATTAGTTCCCATTGCATGGAAAAGCTGGTCAAAAAAGGTCATTCTGATGTTATCGCCCAACTCCATGCCATACAAGCAACAAAGACACCCTCGGTCCCGCAAGACCTCCAGGCCATCCTTTCTACACATCAATTGGTATTTTCCACTCCCCAAGGACTCCCTCCTTCTTGTGGTGTTCATGATCATTCCATTCCCCTTGTACTCGGAAGAAGGATCAATTTGGCTACACCCAGAAGCAGTTTTGGACCAGCGTGAGTGTCGCCTATGTCAGATAAACATCAAGGAAGTGTTAGTCCAGTGGAAAGATACAACTCCAGCAGATGCCACTTGGGAACCAACTACCATTCTTCAACAATTTCTCCATCTAGACAAACCTAGACAAACCATCTTGCTCATGTGGATCGAGTTTTCCATCTACTCTCTCAGCACCAACTTTTCCTGAAACAGTCTAAATTTGCTTTTGGCACCTCAGAAGTAGAATACTTGGGTCATCTGGTTGGCAAGGATGGCGTGAGAGTGGATCCTAAAAAGATTGAAGATATGCAAGACTGGCCTCACCCAAAGACTCTTAAGAGCTTGCGTGGATTTCTGGGCTTAACAGGGTATTATTGCAAGTTTGTTAAGAATCATGGGAAGACTGCAACACCTCTCACTGCTCTCCTAAAATAGAACTCTTTCACTTGGACTCCAGCCACTGCTCAAGCTTTTCAAACCTTGAAGATGGCCATGTCCACCACTCCAATCCTCTCCCTTCCCGATTTCACAAATACCTTTGTGTTGGAATGTGATGCCTCAGGGAAAGGAATTTCATGCTCAACACATCAACAACCTTGTTAGCAGTTCCAGAAATGTGCTTTATAACAAAAGTAAAATTATGCATAAATTCAACCCATTTCGCATGTTTCTGGTTCAATTTCTCTTGTCGAGTTATGAATTGTAAAGCATGGTTGTCACTATACAAGACAAACTCTTTCAGAACCAAGTAATTCCTCCATTTATTCAATGCTTGTATGATTGCATAAAACTCTTTATCATAAGTAATTCTTGGGCAATTGCTTTGCCTCTTCTTTGCCTTCTACCTCTACCCCTTATATTTCTTTCAGGCCAATTTATCTTCTGCCATCAAAGCCATTTGATAAGCTTCTTCTACATTCCTGACTGTCATCATGCTCATCTAATCTTGAATGTCATATCTCAGACCATTCATGTATATGGTGACCTTTTCATCATCACTTTCACGGTGAAAAACTCTAATGTTTAGTCAGTAAAATTCCTTAGTGTATTCCTTCATTGTCATCCCTTTTTGTCTCAAATTATGCATTCTTCAAAACAGATTAATTTGGTAATCTTTGGGTATAAACTTGGCTTTCATCTTTATGACCATCCTATCCCAGCTTTTGATTCTTTGCTTTCCTTTGCAACGCCTGTCAGCCTGCAATTCATCCCAACACATTGCTGCATGCCCTTTAAGTCTAGTGACAACATGTTTAACTTTCTTATCTTCCTCGACATCCTCATAGTCAAAGTATTTATCTAGAGCTCTAAACCAATCTAGCAGATCCTCAACGTCTAAGTTTCCTTCATACATCGGAATATACATCTTTGCTCTGGCACCTATTCTTGCAATAGCTTTGAATAGATGTTCTTCTGCAGCATCTTCAGCTACAACTTCTTTAGCTCCAACCTCATTTTCTCTTTCGTCTTCACTGATATCTCCAGCATCAACTATTCGTCTCTGTGTTGTCTCCATAGAATCTAGTCGAGCACGAAGTTCTCTCATTTCCCTTTCCATAGCTGGATCGAGCATTGGTCTATCTTGACATCTTCTAGGAAGCATTGGTCAAATATATTCCACGCATAATTTAATAACAACTTTCCTTATGCCTCCCTCCTGCTTACAGAAAACAATGATTGTGAGCTCTGATGCCACTCTGACGCAACACCCCTGCCTCAGTAGGTTATGCTTGACCTCCTGTTCTAAGGATCGTTCTTAATCTCCCCTTTGAGTCTAATTGACTCTTTGATTCCTCGCAGGAATCTTCAACACACAAGTGCTTATCCACAGGTCCTTCTTAGGAGTTACGCCTGTGCGAACAAGCACTAAGTGCCAACTCTTACCCACGCGATCAATTCATGTGACCACAATCCTTTGCTTAAAAAGGTATTTTGGGTCTCATGACTTCGCGATTCCTGATGTGAGCCTCTCTCACTTCTTCAATCTTTGAAACCCCGAAAAGGGATAATTGTTCCTCAACTCCTACCTTTATGTATCCACTAGGTGACCTCAGCCACGTCTTGGGGTCCACCTTCGAGCGCGTCGGGATTTCGCGACTCATGAGTTCACAATACAACACTCCTCCTATCCTCGAAGTCTAAACTCGCGACTTATTTGCTGCAGATTGATGGTCCGGATCTTGTCGGGATTATGTGAATTGGGATTTCGCAATTCTCAACTCTGATTCTCAACTTTCTCCAAACCCCAAATTCCAAAATGACGAATTCAAGTATGATATCAACGACTCTCGTTGATCTAGATCCAACGGCCACTAGTCCTCCTGAGCTTACAAGTTCTTAAGGACTCTCTCCTTAACCTTTTCGCTGGTCTGCAAGATCCAATGGTCCACGAAACTTCGGTGACTCTCCCTCTGAGAACTTCAACCGTCCATCCACACTTCTCAAAGACTCCTGCCCAAATACATGGTGTCTTTTCCTCGCGATCTTAACTATGCGAGGTGACTCCAGACCTCATCATTCCCTTGAACTCCTTGAAGTTTCTATCCTTTCCGAGCTTTGTTCTACTGCAAACCCAAATATTTCTCAAGGGTTCTTGCACGCACTCCTTGTGGCACTCACAATAACCTCTGGTTATTTCACACTTCCAACTTTGTGCACTCCTTTGCAACAACAGTTCTTCAATCTTCTCCTTGGTTGATAATGTCTAAGACTTCAACCGGCCTGCGCACACCTTGCACGACTCTATTCTATAACTGCACTTCTGCTGGTATGGTAACAATGATATCTCTCTTGAACTGTTCTGAGACAAAACTCAGAGACTCGTCAACGCACTCCTTGCGGACTTTCACTGCACTCCTTGCAAGCATTCTCGAGAAGAGAAACAATTGAAACTCATACTTATCTCATGGACTTCATATATTCAACATGAAATCACGAGCATACATACACACACATAGCATTGAAACAAATTCATAATAGAGAATATAAGCAAACTGTAAACATGCCATTCAATAGATGTAAACATAATTCATTACAACACCATGAGATTGGATCAAATCTTCTTTATATTAATCCAAGTGCATCTGTACATGGGTTCTATAGCAACAACTATCTGCTTATACAAATTCTACAATCTCTGCTCTTCTCCGCTCTCATGCTCTACAACTTACAATGAGAATAATTCTTACAATAAAATACATGCGAGGGAGCTTTCTAGAGTCCCCCCCGCCGACATCTCTAACTATCTAATCGAAATTAAAAGCTACAACTACTTTACATTTATTACAATAAATGTCTACAGCTGACAGATGAGAGCTACGCTCAAGATCTGCATTACAATCTTCAAAATATAAATGCAAATGCATCCTCTTAGCTGTA
>ML788416.1:130686-141393 GCA_009831015.1 Picea engelmannii
ATATCTCCATAAAAATGGAATGAACATCATGCCTAATTACTTTAATCAGCCATCCATGGAATGCCCGGAAGTTTGGGACTGGATCATCGGTCTTCCACTACCCTCACAATGGAAGAGCGATGAAATGTCTCTCAAGCTTTGATGGCATCTTGCATTAAATGTCTTCATTGATGGCATCTTGCATTAAGGCTTTCAAAAAAAGCCCATGCACTGGTTCGAGTCGCGCATAGACTCCAAAGTAATACCGGTAGGTTTGAAGCGTTTCAAGGGGATGTTCAATTACACGTTCCTCTGTATGGTGCTCTACGTTTGCGTGTCCGAGGCACCGGCCAAGGTCCGGCTGCAGTGTTTAGAAGTGCTGGAAAGAGAATTATAGGGCGGCTCTCATCTTGCAAGCATATGCTAGAGGCAATGAGGAGCGAGCCGCTCAAGAATTTGACGTGGGAGAGAAGCATCCATAACTCGCTTCACCATTCGTAGAGCGTCTGCGCACATGACCTGTATAGGAATGCCAATAGCTGCAGGAAAAAMCAAAAAATTAAAGCATAAATGAAATATAAAGGCGGAGTGATGACCTTGTTCTTGTGCCTATGTCTAGAAAAAGCATCCATTCATTTTGTGCCGTCTTGAGCCAGTAGTTGTACAGGCTAGCTCAAAAATGAAGAAACAAACAAAAATGAATGGATGCGGGATATTCATGAGCGCGTTGAGCGGGACCGTGGTCTGCGGGATATTCATGAGCGCGTTGAGCGGGACCTTTAAAATTCAAAAGCCCGGGAGGTTCATAATTCAAATTTGAAATTGAAATGCATGGGACTGCGTCTTGAGAGGTGATCCATACGGAATATCTCTGTCCTTTCGTTCTGTTGGCTTGACGGAAAGATTTGGTGGGATCGCACGATCGAGGTCGCTGGAAAGTTATCTGTCGGAGTTATCCTACTCCTGGTTTGTATTAACGTAACGACTGCAAGATCAAGCGGCCAGCGGCGAGTAACAGGTGAGTGGACGCATTTATGGTGCATGGTTTATAGTGCCTTGCCATGAAAAAAATGCGATCCCGGGTTTTATGGTGCATGGTATTGCCCATGGTATGGGCATGCAGCAGTGCCATTAATACACCATGCAACAGCTTCCCAATGATTAGACTGCTGCATGGTGTATAGCCTTCGCCATACCAAATGGGCATGCAATGTGCATCCATTTTTCCATGACAGAAGGGGCCAATTTGAAATTTTAAACGCGCTCATTGGATTGGATGATACATATATAGACTTCCCCTGACGTGGATGGATGCAGATTTGAAATTTGAATTTATAAACGCGCTCAGCATGGCCAGTGAATGTCAATAAATGCAAAGCATTCATTTCAAAAATGAGGTGTTTGTTTGTTTGAAGGGTTATATTCCATGAAGGCATAAAAAAATTAAAAGATGGGACTTTGTGAGATACATTTTCCGTTTTTGGAAAGCATTGGAACATGGCAGATGAAGATTGATCATCGTATGGTAAGATTGGGAGATTGAAAATCATTGTTACAATTTTTTGTGGTTAAGAGAAAATGAGATATTTGTTACCCAAAAAATCGACCTGCAGTTGAGATGGAGATGGCTAAGTTGATCTAAAGGGTCAGATTCTATTTCGTACCATTTCTATTTCGTCTTCAGCTTGTGTGCAATAGTAGGAAGGCATTATCATCCTTTCATACAACTCTAAACTCCTTTCAAGCTGCCATTCTTTCTCTCATTACATTATGTGAATGCTGGATTGGTTTCTGTCTTCATTTTCTCATAGTTTTCATAGATTTGCAGATGAATGGATTCAAATGGATTTTAAGCTCATGGGCAACCATTAAAGCATAGTTTTTTACCTCCTTGAGATAGAGTTGTTTGAGCTCTTGGAGGGAAATACAAAATTCACCATAAACCAGAGCTTGAAACCTTGACTTCAACATTCATTCCCGCTAGACAAATAGCTTCAAGCAAGATCCAAAATCCATGTGCTCTTTTTGTTTGGATTTATGGTTTTGGATTAGTTCATTCATTTAAATGTTAATTAGCATAATTTTTAGCTTAAGTGTTGCAATGTCACTATCCATACGCTAAAAAAAATGCATTTCCAACTCTCTCATTAAGTTTGAGAACGCATAGTTTTTGGGCTTGATTGCAGCACTCTTCTTCAGAATTGAAAAACATAGCTGATAGAGTTTTTGCACACAAAATGGAAATCAAAAAATTGCATTTTCCAGTTCTCACTGAGCTTGAGAATGCAGAATTTTTAGCTTGCTTTAAGATAACATCTTCAAACCTCCATTCAAGGTTAAAAAAAAAGACTTTTTAACTTTCTTTGAGATAACATCTTCAATCCTCCTTCCAAGCTTTAAAAATACTCAAATTTCGATTCCTTCTACCTTATTCTCGCACATTTACTTTCAATTGTCATTTTGAATTTGGGTATGTTATTTCATGCTTGTTTGAGAGGACAATTTCTAGCCCATTACCCACCATCGTTTCCAAGACTCATGTCCTAATTTAAAATCACACTTTTAGCCCCAATGTTCAAGACCAAAATGCAATTTCCTTTGAATTGTTTTTTATTTTCTTATTTTTAAATGACACATTTCTGCATATTTTTTTAGCCTTGAATCCACATTTTGTAATCTAGATTTTATTTTTTTATAAAAAATTGGAATCCATATTTTATTGTTTTACAAAAAAAATTAAAAAATATATATATTGAAATGGTTTTTATTTTAATTATGTTGTTTTATAAAAAAAAATTGTATTTATAATTTTGAATGGTTTTTATTCTAGTTGTATCTCTTCAAAACAAGTAAAAAAAAATTGTATTGAAAGTTTTTATTTTAATTTTATTGTTTTATAAAAAAAATTATATTAAAAGATTATTTTTATAATTTTTAACTATTCTTATTGGAATTATATATTTTTTTTTTTTAATTTTAAAGTTAAAAGGTTAGCTTGTGCTATTATTTTTTTAATTCTAGTCAATGAATTTAAAAAGGGTTTAATATATTATTATTTTTTTAATTCTGGTCAATGAATTTAAAAAGGGTTTAATATATGAAAATCATAAGTACAAAAAAAACTTGGTTACATGTGTTATTTTGAGTATTTTGAGAAACTTTAATGTAAATAATGTAATTTTAATTTTAATTTAATTTAATTAGTTATAATTTTAATTTTATTTGATTTTATTAATAATTTAAAAGATTAAAAAAATTTAATGTATATAAATATTTTATATTTAAAAATATAGATTAAAATAAAATTTTATATAATTAATATTAAATAATAATAGTTTATTTTTTTTATAATTAAGTTGATTATTTTATTTTTTAATGATTAATTATATATATATTCTCAAGTAGATGTAGTTCAAATAGTTGGGTGAGGAAGCTGTTATCCTCCCGAGTGAGGTTCCAATCCCAATTGTAACAATGAATTTCAATCTCGCAATCTTACCATACGATGATCAATCTCGCAATCTTACCATACGATGATCAATCTTCATCAGCCATGTTCCAATGCTTACCAAAAACGAAAAATGTATCTCACACAGTCCCATCTTTTAAATTTTATATGCTTCATGGAATAAAACCCTTCAAACAAACAAACTCCTCACTTTTGAAATGAATGCTTTTCATTTATTGAGATTCACCGGCCATGCTGAGCGCGTTTATAAATTCAAATTTCAAATCTGCATCGATCCATGTCATGGGAAGTCTATATATGTATCATCCAATCCAATGAGCGCGCTTAAAATTTCAAATTGGCCCCTTCTGTCATGGAAAAATGGATGCACATTGCATGCCCATTGCCATGTCGAGCAAAGGATGGTATTGGCATGCGATTTGGAAATGTATCCATTCATGGTATGGCCAGCATGCGGCTGGATGGTTATGCTCCATGGTAGCATGTATGGGCAGTCAGCTGACAGAGTTTTAATGACTCTGCAGTAGGCTGGATATTGCTCCGCTACTTGCTGGATATTGCTCAGCTACTTTTTATCGGGAAGAACTTATGGACAAAATTATACTGTTCCTTTCTTTAATGTTTTTCATTATTTTTAATTTTTAGTTGAGTTAATGGATTTTGACCATTTGCCTGCCTGTTTTATTGAATATGAATTTAGTTCTCTCAAATAAATGAATAAATAAGATTTCAAGTTCATAATTTGTATTTTTGAATGAGTAAGTTTTCTTGTTTATTTTTTCACATTTATTTTTGTCTCCTCACCATTCATTACCACCTTTACCTATTCAACCAGGATTAATATGTATATAGTCTCATTGTCACGTTAGGGTGTTTGAATAACAAGTGTCATACTGGCGCAGGGATGCCATTAATCAATTATGTTACTGTGAGGCGGCCATTAAGCAATTACGTTACTATTACGTGGCCATTTTAGCTTTCGCTTTTGGGTTTACTCGACCCCAATTTTTAGGTTTTTTAATTGCATGCCAGTTTAAACCACATTCACATTATTTTGCTTTAAGTTATGGTTTTTAACTGGATATGGTTTATTGAAGAAGCAATTATGTTATTATGTTTGGTTTTTTTTACTGGATATGGTTTATTGCAGAAGCAATTATATTACAATGAGAAGCCATTTTCAGTTTTTTTTTAATTGTTATACATTTATTAATTTTTTTTTTATTACACATCAAGTTTACCACATCAGTTTCTTTTCCAGAAATTTTTATGAGAAATAATTAAAACGTTTAGATTTCACTTTGTCTTTCCAACTCTTATACACTTGTATTTCTATATCATATCAAGATGATATCTTACTGAGATGGATAAGCGCAATGGCAACCCAAATATTCATTAAAACTCTAAGTCTGCCAAGGTGCTATTTTTACAATCCCACTAATCTAATTGTTCCATGTTTTTCTCCTTTGTAATAAGGAAAACAAATTTGAGATAATGCATTGTGTATTCTCCTTAATAAAATATTTTTGTGTATAAAAATGATTTCATTAACATTTTTCTTTCAGTTTTATTGGATACATATGGTTGTTTCAGTTTCTTTTTGGATTATGCACTTAGAAGGGTGTTGATGTATTTGAACTTTATTGGATACATATGGTTGTTTAGGCTTTTTTTTTGGATTCTTTTCTAAGCGGAGTGTTGAGCATCTCAGGTGGAACAATGAAACTAAAAGAATCATGATTCATCATAAACAATTGAAGCATTCGTACACTTAATATATATATTTTATTCCTTTTTTCTAAATTTAATGGTGACTAGATCAATCTCTTTTAAATGATGTAAGACATTAATCTTTTTAAATGATGTAAGGCACTAATAGTTTTGTGAAATCTAAACTCATGTAATTTGTTATGCAATACGAGAAACATCACTGCATGCAAAAGATTGACAAGGATATTGTACTCGGAGGAGGGGGTTGTCTTCGAGGAGTGTCACAAGAAGCTAACAAAAATTAAAGATCACCAGAAAGGAAGTAAAACCACTGCCCACCCACTTCTCGTAACGATGAATTGTACTCTTAGAGCATCACAAGAAGCTAACAAAAAAATTAAAGATCATCACAAAGGAAGTAAAAGATCACCTTTTAGAGCATCACAAGAAGCTAATAAAAAAATTAAAGATCATCAAAAAGGAAGTAAAAGATCACCACTGCATGAATTTTAGTGTTATCAAATGGCTTTCACATTTCTTTAATTTCATTATCAAATTTTCGCATCTAGTTAATGTAAGGCACATTTCTATCAAAATATAGAGTAGGGTTAGTGTAGCCACATTTTCTTTACTGTTGTGATCTATCCAATTACAATTGTTGGTCAATGTGACCACTTTTTACACTTTTAGGTTACAGTGGTAATGGTGGCCATGTTTTAGTTCTAGTGATGATTCATCTTTGGAAGTTTAAAAATACATGCATTCTAAAAATATATATATAATGGCCCTAGGGTCCTTAAGAGTTATAAATGACTATGGTTATGTTATATTGACAAAGATAGACTATAATTAAGTATGGTTGTGTTACATTGCTATTTTACTTATGTTTAATTGTTCTCACTCTTGTATGTTCCCCAAAGATTACATTTCATAGTGATGTTCCTAAAAAGCATGAGGCATTGGGATATTCATCCTAGTCAACTTATGTGAAACTGTTATCTTTATTTTCCTTATGTTCATAGAACTTAAGTTTATGTGAAATGTTCTTTAAAAATTGTGATGATTTTCAAGAATTACAATTAAATCTTTTTAGTCATAATATATAATTAATATTTCCTAGTATATATAGAGATCCAAATATTTGATTGTTAACTTTTTAATTATTTTTAAATAAATTGAAATGTTTTTTCTTTATCATTTATCATGTTATAAAAAAATTTATTATTCATATATATGAAAACCATTTTTAATTTTATAGGTAAAAATTTTCAAAGTTATAGAATAAATAATAATACATTTCTTTAGATAAAAAAAATAAGCTTAATATTTTCTCTTTAATATTATTAAATATTTGACTAAAAAATAATTATTTTACATAATGAATATATAAAATAACATTCAGCATTTTAAAAAATTACTATTAAATATAAATAATTTTATATTTATATATATTCTTCTTCTTTTCAAAAAATTAACAACTTAACCATTATCATAATTTTCACAACTTGGATATATTCCAATTATTAAAAATATATTTTTACTTCGCTTTAAAATAAAATGAAAACCTTAACTTTTTATAGAATCCACTCTGAAACCAAAATGTTAATTTTTGTGAAGTTTAACCTATTAAAAAAAAAAAAAACATGAAAAACAAATAAGTTATCATATCATTTGGAGCATGAACTAAAAACAAATGATAATTTAGTTTTACTGAATAATTTATAATAACTATATTTATACATAATTACTACAATAACCATTTATAATTATGTCGATAGGCGTCCCCCTATTGGAATTGATGAATTAATCAACCTTTTAATTAAAAATTCTAATCTTAGGGTTAAGAATCAAAGATGCTAGCATATTCTTCGTCGTCGTCCCAAATCAATGAATGAGATTTAATTTCATAACTTTCTTGCATTTATGAAAGCGTATGTTTTCCTTGTTTACTTTTTCACATTTACTTAATATGATTAAGGAATTACTACCCTAGCCATTGATTGACACGTTTAATTGACAGTGAACACGATTTTATGAAGGTGAAGTGTTGGATGTGAAGCGTTTAAGTTGCAGCGGGCGTAATGATAACATGTATCATATTTGGACAGGTTTCAGTTGCGGCGGGCGTCGTGGAATACTTGGAATGCGAATGGTGGAATGGCCCGAGGCGTGCGTTTCCAGGTGGACAAAGATGGGTTTCAATTTAAATTCGTGGAGAGTCGTGGAGTTCAGCCGCAACAAAAATTATTGTTACTGGGCTAATGAGTATGACCGTGTGGAAGTTTCAATTAACGGTGAAATTGGATGCCTATTAAAAAGTTTTACAGTGCGCCGTCATTTTTTTACCAGGGCGGATGCTTATGGCCGCTAGGATGTGAATGATCATGTGGTTACATTTCACTCTGGCACTGCGTGAAGGATATGAAGGGTCCTAATGATCCTGTGGTTACATTTCACTCTCGCACTACGTGAAGGATATGAAGGGTCCTAAAATGAAATGGTATGTGAAACGTTTCAAGGCGCGTCTATGTGGTAATGATGGATGCTACTTTTAGCGTGTCTTTCAATTAACCTAATGCAAATTCCTCATTAACACATTTCAAGTATTTAGAATGGATTCATTCTACCGATAAGATTGGCCATGCTCTCTCACACCTGAATCACATAGGAGGCATAGTTAGGCTGGATGAGAGGTTTGGGTGGCTTTTTAAATTTTTCCGAGGGCCGAGGACGAATGGTTAGGTTATTTAAACACTGACTTCTTATATGAACTCGCTCAAGTTTATTTGTTGCTTCAACCTCATACTGCAAGTAATAATGTTTTGAAATTTAAATTTTAGGTTTCAACCTCATACTGCAAGTAATAATGTTTTGAAATTTAAATTTTAGGTTTTTGAAATTTAGATTTTAAGGTTTTAACAGTTTGGATTGAGAATGTATTTATCAGATTCATTGATTAGATTTTTATTTGTAAGCGTAAGCTATGTTCTTTTGGGGAGTAACATGAATCCACGGTGTGAAAGGATGGCGCCTTATGGAAGGATGTCAGCTCCCATAAAATGCATAGTCGTATGTCGGCTCCCATTTAACTAGGGAGGTGTCCAGGGTATGAAAGGATGGCGCCTTATGGAATGAAAGGATGACGCCTTATGGAAGGATGGTGCATGAGCTTCATCTACCCACTACTCCGTTCATGTAGATAATCTGACCTCGAATCTTTCTAAGCCCAATCGTCCTGAAATAATATAGTATGGTTTTTGAAACTCAGTTCATGTAGATAATCTGAGCTGGGATCTTTCTGAGCCCGACGGTCCTGAAATAATATAGTATGGTTTTGTATTCAAATTTTTTTGAGCCTGACTATCCTGAAATAATATAGTATGGTTTTGTATTCAAATAGAATAATATAATACATGGAATTGAAACAACCTGAACAGTCCGTAAAAAATCCCTTGCTTGTGCGCTCCTTGGCATACATATTCATCAGTCTTTCCTTGACTTTGTACTACTTCAAATCCGCAAAGGAAAAATTTCCATACCTACCGACAAAACAACAAAAATCTGCACCATATGCATGTGTCTCTGGCTTGACTTTGTGCTACTTCAAACGCCACATGCAGAAGATATTGTGCGCAATGCTTCACAGGATATTGTGTGCAATGATTCATAGAGTGGTCTTCCGTTCTATGTGATTAGAAAACCTTTCATCCTTTTATTGGATTATAAATGATTGAATAATTTCATTGCTTTCGCCTGTGGGCCATGACAAAAATAATGTATAGAGATCGCCATGAAAATGACATTACCAATATTTTATGGTGATATACAGATATCTCTGCCTCGTGAAGTCGGTGAATGAATTTTTCTTTCTCGCCAATATCATCACGTTAGTTCATGACTTAAGGCTAACAAATATCATCACGTTAGTTCATGACTTAAGGCTAACAAATGCAGGATTACTTTACCTCGAGCCAACAATGAAATTCTTACAGAGGCGAAATTCCTCGCTACAGTAAATCAATCCCTTTAAATGTATATTTTCCATTTGCGCTTTTATATGGGAGAATTCTCAAAGTTTGTATTGAATTGGGCGTCCATCAATTTTATATTAATAAGAAATTGATTTTTTAATTTCATTAATCGTTCGTTTTATACACATGGAGGGTTCCTCACCCTCGATATTACAAGAAGGTAATTTTACTTGATGAAACGAAGATTCATGTTATTTTCCTGAATATTGTAAGGCTCGTGGTGTTATTGAGTGCCATTCCTTCATTGTAAGATTACATGTCTGCCTCATGTAACGTTAAATGGATCACACAAACTCAATCGCGTTTTCTTTTTTTATTTTATGAAATCGTTATTTTTATTAATATTGGATGGAAATTGTATGTGTATACTGCATCTACAAATTCAATATTTGCATAATTAAGTTGATTTGGAGGTCGGTGTTCCTGTCATGCCTTATGCATTCTATTAAAAAGACTTCATGCTTTCGACATTACATGATGTTAGGTTATGTTAAAAAGGCTTTCTAACTTTTTGGATTATTAGCGTTCAATTAAATTTTAATATATATTCTTCCATATGAATAAACAAATTTTAATTATATTTTAAAGTTTTTATATAAATTTAATATATAAAATTATAAATATAAAATTTTCTTATAAATTAAATGTTATAAATATAATATAATATGAATAAACAAACTTTAATTATATTTTAAAATTTTTATATAAATTTAATATATAAAATTATAAATATAAAATTTTCTTATAAATTAAATGTTATAAATATAATATTTAACTAAAAGCATTCATATTATATAAATATAAATATTTTGGTAATAATTAAATTTTTTATATATTAAAAAGTAGATTTAACCTTAATCTTATTAATAATTTTATTAATAAAATATTATTAATACTTTAATGTTATTATATATAATACATTTATAAATATTAAATAATAATAAAAAAAACAATTAACTTTATTATTGGTTTTTAATAATATAAGTAATTAATTATATTATAAAAGTGTTCTTTTAAGAGTATACATGTCTTTTATATAATGTTTATTAATTAATATTAATGCTTTATAGTTAGCAATACTATATTAATATTATATTATGGTTAATGGTTATTAGAGTTAGTATACACATGTCCTTCATATAATAATTATTAAATGATATTAATGCTTAATCATGTTAGCAATAATGTATTAATAATATATTAAGGTGAATGGTAATTAGAATTTGGGTTATTAAGGTTAGTATTATTAGGATTGTTAGAATTATTAAGGATGATTAATATAGTTATTATTAATATAAAGGGCTTTTAATTATTATTATTAGTTAATAATAATAATAATAATAATAATAATAATAATACTTTATTAATAATCATTAATACATATCAATAATTTATTAAATTTATTAATAAACTATTATTAATACTTTATTAATAGTAAAAATTATAAACATTACAAATATTATCAATAAAGTATTTTTAATACTTTGTTGTTATTATACATGATACATTAATAATTAA
>ML788416.1:157831-205001 GCA_009831015.1 Picea engelmannii
CTATAGGCTAGCACTTCCTCCCACAATAAAAGCACATAATGTTTTCCATGTTTCATTATTGAAGAAATATGCACATGATGCTAACCATATAATTGACTGGTCTGTGATCTAGGTGGAACCGGAGGGAGAATTTCTACCAGAACTCCAATGCATACTGGACAGAAAGGAAACCTTGCTCCGGAACCGAACCATTGCACAGGTCAAGGTGCAATGGAAACATTTTGGCCCAGATGAGGCTACATGGGAAATGGAGGATGCCATGAAACATGCATATCCGATTTTGTTTACTTCTGTACATGCATTTCATGTTAATAAATAAGAACATCGAGGACAATGTTCCTTTAAGGGGGAGGGAATTGTAACACCTTGTTTCCCCTAGTTTGTAAAAATAACTGGACTGGCCAAGAACGACACCTAGAATGGCGGCGTTAACTTCCACCGAGAACAATACTGTATTTGGACTTCACTGGCCCAGAGAAAAAAGAGCAGCTCGTTGGCCCTGAATTAAATGTTTCACAAGCTGGTAGGTAGATGGCTCATCACGAATTAATGAGGGATGGGGGGGTGAACTGCCCATCTGTAGAGCCGTCAGGCCTGACCAGTGCGAGGGAAATCACGCCACATGCAACCTCGCAAGAGGATAAGGCGTGAGGGAGAAGAGATTGGGGGCAGACGCGAGGGGAGGAAGAGAACTCTCGAGATACGTAGAGTAAGTGATAGTAGAGAAGGGGGAGAGTAACCCTCGTTCTCGGTCACTGGAAAACCAAGACATAGTCTCGCAGCATCATGGTCTCATCTCGGGGGTGGCTAGTTGTAAATCCTATCGGAATAGCTGAGCCTACGGTTGGGTGGAAACGAGCACCCCTCTCAACAGTTGCACTTACTTCTGGTGTTATTGTTGATAAGTGTTTTACATATTGCACCTTGAAATTCATATGCTGACATATATGCTCATAAACTATGAAATTGTGAATGATTACAGTATAAGATTGTTTGTGTAGTGTTTTGATAAGAAATGGTAGATGTATGCTTGTAATAGAAAAACCATGCATGGCTTGTGTTGATAGATAAATTTAATTATGTGAAATTTGAACCAAGTTAGACTTCCAGTCCGTTCTTGGGAATTTGTTTCCCCTTACCTGTCTCCAGGAATGCCCCAGAATAAAACTCTCCACAGAGATACACTTCTTGGAAAAGTTTACCATGAACCTGGAAAAAGGACCCGAATGTGCAAGTCTTAGCAACCCTGTACGAGGAAGACTAATCCTCCTGAAATCCCGAAGTAACAACGTAGGGATAAGTATCGATCGATAGACGAGATCCCATCGAAAGATCTGCGGTCATTCACGACCTTTAGATTGGCAGAAGAAACAAGGGTGTTACATGCCTTACCCCTTTTCTTCTATCTTCGTGAGTAGCAAGGAAATCAGGACCGTAGATCCCCAAGGTTTGTGGGAGTATCTGGACTGTTGGTTTTTCCACATTCAAAGAGCAGTGGGAGAGTGCACGGTGTAGGACAGGTTTGACCCGTCGGATCTTATCTAGAAAAATCGATAGCTGTTGGATCTGCTAGGAGATGCATGAGGGTTAAGACCTCGTGAACAAGGGCGAAAGTCCCGAGAGAGGAGTCGGTATCGGGGATTCGGAGTTCGGGATTTCGGGAGACCTCATGACAAGAGATCGGGACACTCCATGGTGAAAATCCCGATATAGATCTATACCATCCATCCATGAAGGACGCATGGCGGAGATCGAGAGTCCATCAATATTTCGGATACTGGGGATTCGAGTTGACAAAGGATTTGCGTCACTAGGGGTCGTAAGTCCCGAAATTGTGAAGCAACAAGGACCGTCCATCTGAAGGAGGATACGTGGAAATAATCTAGGATCTCGGGAGAATCCTGAAAGAAAGAGCCCATCGGGATTTCAGAAATCGGGAGTTCAGGAGTTCCATTGACAAGAGGTCGGACTCTTGTGATTGTTGAGGTGTGAATGAGGTTAAGGAAAGCCAGGATTTGATCGTGACCATTGATCATCCTGAAAAGATCAGGACCGTTAATCTTGGCTGAAGGTCGTCGCTGTCCATTGGAGGGACATGTGGCTTCTGGTCAACGTTTCACTATTTAAGCATCCGGGAAACCAGAGGGATAGAAAACCTTGCCCCTGCGATTCGCGAAATCCCGATGCCCTAAATCCTAATACGCATTGTAGTGGAGAGGAGAAGTACCGAAAGAATCTGGACCGTCCATCAGAGGAGACGCGTGGTGAGTGGCCAGAGATTTGGAAAAAGTCCCGAAATCCTGTGGACCATTGGATCCACACTCTTAAGAGCCTTCGATATCTTACACGAACTTCCACATCAGAATTTGGAGATTTATATGTCAAGGAGTCTTGGATTCGTTGCATTTCAAACTCCTGAGTACTGAAACCCCGAAAGAATCCATACCGTCGGATCAGGGGAGGCTTACAGTCATTGATCTCCCTTTGTGGGGAAACTTGGGAGACTTTGTGGTTTTCGGCGATTTGAATGGGAGAGGAAGAAGTCATGCATCGTGATTTCCCGAATCACGAAAGGCCGCTAAGGTCTTTGTTGGTTTAAGCACGTGGTCACGAGGACAAGACCCAAACAAGAAACTTGTACTCGCCAGCCCTTTTGGGGCTCAGCGCTTCGCTGTGTCGGGGTTTGCAGAGTCGAAAGACTTGATGCTCTAGTAGTGCTGAGTCGCAAAGAGCGAAAGGACGCCATCTTTTTTCGGCCTGTGGTCGTGACCAGCGATCCTATGGGAACAGATGAGGGAAGAGCTATCTTACGCTAGACCAACATAGACATTTTGGGGGTTTAATCGTTGAGAAATCGATGAAAAATTTAATTTCCTTAGTGGGTATGTGACAAATTGGTATCAGAGCATGGTTACAACACTCAACCTGCTTGGGCTAATGAACGAGTTGTGCAGAAGCTCTGTTCGGAACACTCTTAAAGAGTAACCCTCTATTTTAACCCTCTTAATTCAAAAGGTCAAGGTCCGAAATGAAAACCTGACTGTGTATGTATGTGAAAGAAATATGAATTTTGCGCGGGTTATAAAAAATGTATCTAACTATTGACTAACAACCAGCGTTTGTCTTTGCACACAAGCAGAAGATCAACCGCGGGAAGTTATCAACACATAGTATGGTGACTCACCATGAAGTGGGAGAGGGCTCCCACAATAGAGACGAAGAGTCTGATGAAAGAAGGGCAGTAAGGACCCCTCTATATCTAGTCAAGACCATGAGGAGTCTCATGGTCGAATTACAAAGCTACAAGGCTGAGAATGAAAGGATGATGAAAGAACAAGAAAAACAAACAGAAATTAACGCAGTTTTACTGCAGAGTTTATCGGATCTACAAAGAAAAATGCAGCATGAACTTGAAACTCAGAAACATGGTCATGTCAGTCGCCACACTGAGAGGAGCACCTCAAAAAAGGTCCACCGCAGAGGTAAAGGACAAGTCTCGGATGATTCCTCTGAGAAGGAAGCTGGCGATTCAGAGGGCTCTTCTAGCAGTAGAACCAGTTCCTATCCCCAAAGAAAACCGAAGAAACAAAAGTCTTCCAAAGATCGATAATTCGAAGAATTCAGAAAGGCCAAACCACCCTCCTTCGACGGTGAAATAAATAAGGGAGAGGAAGCAGAGGCCTGGCTGCTTGGACTAAAGAAGTATTTCAGAGTCCATGACTTTTTAGAAAATATGAAGGCCCGAGTGGCCACCTTCAACTTGAACGGAAAGGCTTCCATTTGGTGGGAAGTCCTCAAGAATGGGAAAGGGGTTCGTGAAGAGGACCTGTCGTGGAAACGATTTGAGAAGTACTTCCAGAATAAGTATCTGTCGAAAAAATATTTCGACGAAAAGACTAAAGAGTTTTATGAACTCAAACTGGGACAACTTACTATACAAGAATATGTTAACATATTCCTCGACTTGTTGAGGTATGTACCTTATATAAAAGCAGAAAAGGCAAAGGTGCAATGCTTCATCAATGGGCTACCCAAGGAATATCAGAACATAATTGAATTTGATGAGCCAAAGACCCTAGAAGGCACCATTCGAAAGGCAACCTATTGTCATGAATAGTTTGGGCATCGAGCAGAACCTCGTGAAGGATGGAAACCGAATAATAGTTCAAGATTTCAGAAAAAGGGGATCAAATCCCCAGGATTTAAGAAATACAAGAAGAACCCAAGAATGAACTTTCCAGCCCAGAGTGTACACCAGCAGAACTTTCCCTCGTCGGGCGAAAATAAAAATTCTGGACCTATACCAGTGAAGGTGGATAACACTGAGAGGGAACCTCTGAAATGTTTGGGTTGCGGAGAGGAACATCTCCTGAGAGACTTTCCACACTGACAACATAATAGTCGAAGGATTTATAACATCCAGGAAACTACTACCGTCAATGATGCGGCCAGGAGTGTCCCACAAATTTATGCAGCCTTGGATAATAACCAAGCTGACCATCAAGCTTTAGTAGTGGAAATAGAAGGTATGATTTCAACCATCTAGTGTCTATTTTGATTGAACCTGGTTCAAATTTGAGTTATATAGCCCCTAAAGCTATTGATAAGTTCAAACTACAGCCACAAAAACATACCAAGCCATGGTTGGTATAGTTAGCCACTGGCACCAAAAGGAAGATACCAGAGGTTATACTAGCCTACCAATTAATGTTGGGTGAATTCCCCACCCAAGAAACCCTTAACATATTACCCCTGGGATCATATGATCTGTTGATCGGTATGGACTGGCTAGCCACCCATAAATCCAGACTGGACTGTTACCATAAAACCTTAGAGTGTGTAAGTAAATAAGGGAGAAGAATAACCCTTCAAGGGATCCGAAAACCTGTCTCAGTGAGACAAATATCAGCCCTGCAAATGAGAAAGTATTGTCGAAAGGGATGTCGCCTATATGCAATACAGGTGTTGAAAACAATCGAAGGTGATAAACCAAGCCCTGACGATCACCCTATCCTGAGAGAATACAGAGATCTGCTTCTGAAAGAGGTACTAGGTCTACCCCCGAGGAGGGACATAGACTTATCGATAGAACTTGCACCAGGAGTGGTGTCCGTGTCTAGGACACCCTACCGGATGAGCACGCCTAAGTTAGTTGAACTCAAATTGCAATTAAAAGAAATGATGGATAAAGGCTATATTCGACCTAGCGTGTCTCCATGGGGAGCACCATTCCTCTTTGTGAAAAAGAAGGATGACACCCTTAGACTGTGTATAGATTATAGACAACTCAATAAGGTAACCATAAAGAACAAGTACCCTTTGCCCAGGATCGATGATCTGTTCGATCAATTGGGAGGCGCATCTATTTTCTCAAAGATCGACTTGAGGTCAAGATACCATCAAGTCTGAATCAAGAATGAAGACATCCATAAAAATGCCTTTCGAACATAATATGGTCACTATGAGTTTGTGGTAGTGCCATTTGGGTTAACCAATACCCCTGCCACTTTTATGTGCTTGATGAACAATGTACTCACTAAATTTCTAGATAAATTTGTGCTAGTTTTTATTGATGACATATTAATCTACTCTAAGAATAGAGAAGAGCATGAAGAGCATATTACACTTGTGCTGCAAGTGCTAAGAGAACATCATCTCTATGCCAAATTCAACAAATGTGAATTCTTCGAGAAGGAAATACATTACTTAGGCCATGTTCTCTCCGAAGGAGGAGTAGTGGTAGAACCTGAAAAAATTAGGTCTATCATGGAATGGCCTACCCCGAGGGATGTTTCAGACATCATATCCTTTATGCGATTAGCAGGATACTATAGGAGATTTATCAAAGGATTCTCCAAGATTGGTTGTCCAATCACTGCCCTCCAGAAGAAGGGGACAAAATTCCGGTGGACATAGAAATGTGAAGAAAGATTTCAAACCCTGAAACATCTACTGACCCATGCACCCATACTAAAGATCGTTGATCCAGAAGCTGACTTCCTCGTGTGCACAGATGCCTGCAAGGAAGGTCTCAGAGGATTCCTTATGCAAGAAGGAAGTGTGATATTCTATGAATCCCGAAAATTGAACGAGCATGAAGTCAACTATGTGACCCATGATCTAGAACTGGCTTCCATAGTACATGCCTTGAAAATGTTGAGGAATTACCTCCTGGGAAGAAAATTTGTACTTATGACAGATCACTATGGATTGCAATACCTATTTGATCAACCAAATCTCAATGCTAGACAAGCTAGGTGGATGGCCCTCCTTAGCGAGTTTAATTTTGAAATCAAACACATTAAAGGAAAGGAAAATAGGGTGGTCGATGCCCTTAGCAGAAGTATGAAAACAATTCACCTGGAAGTGGTGAGCACCTATGAGACAAAAGTCAAGGAAAGAATAAAAAACGCACAAGAAATAGATCCCTTCGTCCAGACCGTGGCCATGTACCTAAATCAAGAACCCACCGGTGTAAAATATGAAGGCTACCAGATGACCGAAGGAGGTCTGCTCACTTACATAAATACACTGTATATTCCAAATTGTGACGACTTGAAGAGGTTCATACTGGATGAACTACATAAAAGACCCTATTCTGGTCACCCAGGATACCATAAAATGATCACTGCCAC
Source organism: Picea engelmannii (assembly GCA_009831015.1). Taxonomy (NCBI): domain Eukaryota; kingdom Viridiplantae; phylum Streptophyta; class Pinopsida; order Pinales; family Pinaceae; genus Picea; species Picea engelmannii. The sequence continues at coordinate 164,467 of ML788416.1, forward strand.
CAAGAGACAATTTTATTGGCCTAGAATGAAGAAAGACATAGTCGAGTACTTAGCCAAATGCATAGAGTGCTAGCAGGTTAAGACACCCAGCGAGATTATTTCAAACTTTACCAATCCCATAATGGAAATGGGAAACCATATCCATGGATTTCATCACTGGATTACCAACCTCAACCAAACAGAATGATGACATTATGGTAGTGGTGGATAAATTGAGCAAGTCTGCTCATTTCATCCCTGTCAAATCAACCTGCAAAGCGATCGATATCGCCCAGGTGTTCATGAAAGAGATATTCAGACTGCATGGTATGCCAAAAGAGATCATGTTTGACAGAGACACGAAATTTACCTCTAACTTTTGGAAATCATTGATGGTTGGTTTAGAGACCAAATTGATGTTTAGCACCGCCAATCACCCTCAAACCGACGGACAAATGGAAAGAGTGAACCAAGTACTTGAAGACATGCTAAGAATGCATGTAATGCATCAACCCAAGAAGTGGGAAGACTACCTGCCACTGGTAGAATTCGCCTACAACAACGGCTACCAAGCGTCCTTAAAGATGAGTCCGTTCGAAGTCCTTTATGGTAGATCGTGCAATACCCCAGTCAACTGGAGTAATCTCGTAAGCAAGATTTCTTTTGGACCTGACATGTTGAAAGAAATGGAACATCAGGTGACTCAGATAAAACAAAACCTGAAGGTCGCTCAAAACCGACAGAAATGTTATGCCGACCAAAAGAGAACTCCAAGAGAGTTCAAAGTGGGAGATCATGTATATCTCAGAGTTAGCCCCAGGAAGAGTTCCCCGAAAATGGGAGCTTGTGCCAAGTTGGCACCTCGGTATTGTGGACCCTTTGAGGTTCTAGATAGAGTGGGACCTGTAGCCTATAGGCTAGCACTTCCTCCCACAATAAAAGCACATAATGTTTTCCATGTTTCATTATTGAAGAAATATGCACATGATGCTAACCATATAATTGACTGGTCTGTGATCTAGGTGGAACCGGAGGGAGAATTTCTACCAGAACCCCAATGCATACTGGACAAAAAGGAAACCTCTCTCCGAAGCCGAACCATTGCATAGGTCAAGGTGCAATGGAAACATTTTGGCCCAGATGTGGCTACATGGGAAATGGAGGATGCCATGAAACATGCATATCCGATTTTGTTTACTTCTGTACATGCATTTCATGTTAATAAATAAGAACATCAAGGATGATGTTCCTTTAAGGGGGAGGGAATTGTAACACCCTGTTTCCCCTAGTTTGTAAAAATAACTGGACTGGCCAAGAACGACACCTAGAATGGCGGCGTTAACTTCCACCTAGAACAATACTGTATTTGGACTTCACTGGCCCAGAGAACCAAGAGCGGCTCGCTGGCCCTGAATTAAATGTCTCGCAAGCTGGTAGGTAAATGGCTCCTCNGGGGGGGTGAACTACCCATCTGTAGAGCCGTCAGGCCTGACCAGTGCGAGGGAATGCAACCTCGCAAGAGGATAAGGCGTGAGGGAGAAGCGATTGGGGGAAGATGCGAGGGGAGGAAGAGAACTCTGGAGATACGCAGAGTGAGTGATAGTAGAGAAGGGGGAGAGTAACCCTCATTCTCTATCACTAGCAAACCAAGACAGAGTCTCGCAACATCGTGGTCTCAGCTCGGGGGTGGCTAGTTGTAAATCCTATCGGAATAGCTGAGCCTACGGTTGGGTGGAAACGAGCACCCCTCTCAACAGTTGCACTTACTTCTGGTGTTATTGTTGATAAGTGTTTTACATCTTGCACCTTGAAATTCATATGCTGACATATATGCTCATAAACTATGAAATTGTGAATGATTACAGTATAAGATTGTTTGTGCAGTGTTTTGATAAGAAATGGTAGATGTATGCTTGTAACAGAAAAACCACGCATGGCTTATGTTGATAGATAAATTTAATTATGTGAAAGTTGAACCAAGTTAGACTTCCAGTTCGTTCTCGGGAATTTGTTTCCCCTTACCTGTCTCCTGGAATGCCCCAGAATAAAACTCTCCATAGAGATACCCTTCTTGGAAAAGTTTACCAAGAACCTGGAAAAAGGACTCAAATGCATAAGTCTTAGCAACCCTGTACGAGGAAGACTAATCCTCTTGAAATCCCGAAGTAGCAGCATAGGGATAAGTATCGATTGACGGACGAGATCCCGTTGGAAGATCTGTGGTCATTCACGACCATTAGATTGGTGGAAGAAACAAGGGTGTTACATGCCTTACCCCTTTTCTTCTATATTCATGAGTAGCGAGGAAATCAGGACCGTAGATCCCCAAGGTATTTGGGAGTATCTTGACCATTGGTTTTTCCACGTCCAGAGAGCAGTGGGAGAGTTCACGACATAGGACAGGTCTGAGCCATCAGATCTTAGCTAGAAAACCCGATAGCCTTTGGATCTGCTAGGAGATGCATGAAGGTTAAGCCCTCGTGAACAAGGGAAAAAGTCCTGAGAGAGGAATCGGTATCGAGGATTCAGAGTTCGGGATTTCGGGAGTCCTAACGAAAAGAGATCGAGACACTCCATGGTGAAAATCCTGATATAGATCTAGACCGTCCATCTGTGAAGGACACGTGGCGGAGATCGAGAGTCCATCGGTATTTCAGATATCGGGGGTTCGAGTTGACAAAGGATTTGCGTCACTGGAGGTCATAAGTCGCGAAATCGTGAAACAACGAGGACTGTCCATTTGAGGGAGGATACGTGGCAGTAATCCAGGATCTCGAAAGAACCCCGAAAGAAAGAGCCCATCGGGATTTCAGAAATCGGGAGTTCGAGAGTTCCATTGACAAGAGGTCGGACTCTCATGATTGTTAACACCTGAAACTTTAACTGGTGAACTCCCAAAATGTTAGCATATGTTTAAATCTCGATTAACGGACGATATCCTCTCGGACGATCCAAGGTCCGTAACAACCGTTGGAGGTGGGGAATGAACATGGATGATAGTTCCTCGACCCCTCTCCGCCTTTGCAGGCAATGCACGAACATGATCCCTTCGGAGGATCCTAGGGTCTGTAATGACCGTTAGATTTGAGGAAGAGACGTAGGCATTAATGCCACGACCCCTTTTTCCCTTGTAAGAGATGAAGGAATCGGGACTGTAGACCCCATGGTCCATGGAAGTACCTGGACCGTCCATCTATAGAGTACACATGCCTATTGGTATGCGCTTCGGCGTTTCGGCACCCGAGAAACAAAAAGGGCAAGAACCCTTGTCTTCGCGAGTCGCGAAATCCCAATCAACGAAACCCTGAAATAGCGTGAGGTGTGAATGAGGTTAAGGAAATCCAGGATTTGATCGTGACCATTGATCGTCTCGAAAAGATCACGACCGTTAATATTGGTTGAAGGTCGTCGCCGTCCATCGGAGGGACACGTGGTTGTCGGTCAACGTTTCTCCGTTTTGGCATCCGGGAAACCAGAGGCATAGAAAACCTTGCCCCCATGATTCGCGAAATCCTGATGCTCGAAATCCTGATACGCGTTGTAGTAGAGAGGTTAAGTACCAAAAGAATCTGGACCGTCCATCAGAGGAGACGTGTGGTGAGCAGCCAGAGATTTGGGAAAAGTCTCGAAATCCCATGGACCGTTGGATCCACACTCTTAAGAGGCGCCGATCTCTTACAAAAACTTCCATATCGAAATTTGGAGATTTAGATGTCAAGGATTCTTGGATTCGTTGCATTTCAAACTCCCGAGTACTGAAACCCTGAAAGGATCCATACCATCGGATCAGGGGAGGCTTACAACCATTGATCTCCCTTTGGGGGGAAACTTGGGAGACTTCATGGTTTTCGGGGATTTGAATGGGAGAGGAAGAAGTCATGCATCATGATTTCCCGAATCACGAAAGTCCGATAAGGGCTTTGCCGGTTTAAGCGCATGGTCACGAGAACAAGACCCAAATAGGAAACTTGTACTCGCTAGCCCTTTTGGGGCTCGACGCTTCATTGTGTCGGGGTTTGCAGAGTCGAAAGACTCGATGCTCTGGTAGCACTGAGTCACGAAGAGAAAAAGGATTCCATCTTTGTTTGACCTGTGGTCATGTCCCGTGATCCTATGGGAACAGACGAGGGAAGATCTAGCTTACGCTAGATCTCCGTAGACATTTCGGGGGTCTGATCATTGAGAAATCGATGAAAAATTTAATTTCCTTAGTGGGTATGTGACAATTTTAGCTAACTTGAGGTTTTCTGTATGATTTTGGAATCCATGCAGGTGATTTCAAAGGGATTTACTTTATCTTTTGGTAGCAGCATAGTCTTAGACACTCTAGCAATTGAAATCCTATGTTTTGACATTCTGGTAGTCAACCAGAGACTCTGACTACCGTCATAGGTGAGCGCAAGACATCGAGGATGGTTCGTCGATTTGGTATTCTCCATCTTTTGAGGATCTTTGCCGACACTTGGAGTATGCTTTTTGGAGGTATTAGATGGATCTTATCCCTTCAGAACTGGTTCCTAGCATCATGAATGGAAGATCCAATTTTAGTTAATGCTTCAAATTTATATGGAATGATAGCATGATTCCATGCCTTCAGTCATGGAATCATGTAATGATTGTATTTACTTTTCCTATAAATAGCATGTCATCACAATAATATAGGAGAATATGGTTAGTGTTGGTATATTATCTGTTTCTGGATCGATCCTTTGTTTTAGACTGGATTATAAAAAGGGGATATGATGTAATAGATAGATAGAGGGGAATAGATAGATAGATAGATATATAGAGGAAGATTTGGATCTTGTTAAACTCCATCATAATGTTTATTGTTTTATATAATAGAAGATAAATTTCATGAGTTCGATATGATAGTAATAGAGATTTGTGTACATCCTGAGTCTGGAATGGCCCCCAACTTGGGTATGTTTGCATATTAGGTCATGATAATTGTTTTTCCATGAGCTTATTTATCTGGTATGAGTTTAAATCTTTGCAAGTTCCTTATGGTAGCAGGTTGAAGTTATGTCATTTTGCTTTCTTTCCTTTAAGATATAGAAGTAGTTGAGTGCAACAATAATTTATCTTCATGAATCAGAACAGTTGTTTGATTTCATTTCAAAAGTAAATAAGTGTCATGTGACTGTGACAGTTGAAATAGTCTGAAATTATTGAGGTAGATTTCTTTTAAGTATTGCTGCAAGTTTTATTTGGTGATTAAAGTGTGGAAGAAGAGTTTGATTATTTATGATAGTTTTTAGAAGGATGTGCACATCAAAATTAGATAAAAGTGGATTAAGTTGCTTCATAGTTCTTTAGAAGTATGGTTGATGAAGGAGTGATATTTTGAAGACATTTAGTTTAGATTTCAGTGATGGTTTGATTTGATTAGATGTATAACCTTCCAAGCATTTTCCTATAAGGTAGAATATCCAAATGTTGAGTATGATTTTCTTGAAAGAGATAAGGAATTCAAGCATTAAGTGGACTATCATCAGAGCATATACATAATAATGAATTCAATAATCATTTTATGAAAGATAATAAAATCTTTTCATAGTTGATTAAAGAAGGTTTTAGAGTTAGTGTCAAGTTATTAGATTTGTTGATAACTAGCTGAAGACATATTCTTTCTCCATTTCTGTACATATGGTGTCAGTGCCTCAAAGTCTACCTTCCCGGGTTGACATTTTATGTAGGTTGTTTATAGAAATATAATTAGCTCATCATTTTGGCATCGTTTCTGTGGAGGTACTAAAAAGGATTGGAGAATAGAGGTTGTGTTGTGTTTGTTGAAGGCCGAGTGGAACAGGAAATGTAAGATGGAAGGTAAGAGCCTACGCATCTAATATAGTGGGTTCCTCCAAAGCTTCGCCAAGTAGTTAGACTTCAACAGTTACTTTTGATGCAAGTGTGCCTTTATTTTCAGCAGTGTAAGATTTCATTTCAGCAAGGTATGCAAGTTCAGTTTTGCAGTTGTGATTGGATTTAGTTTTGCAAGAATTTATTTTAGTTTTATCTATGTGAATTAAGTTTTCAGAGGTGTGGTTTTGAATAATTCTTTTCAGTTGATGTGATCTACAAGAATTCATTTTAGTTGTGCGATTTTCATTTTCAACTAAGAAGAATTCCCCTACTTTAGAAGCAGCAAAAACACCAGTGAGACCAAGAATTAAAGAGAAGTCTAAAGAATTGTTGAGTAAGAAGGAATGTTGTTACAATATATTTTGCAAGATATGGAGAGCAGCCTATTGGAACTTCCTTGTCAGCTTGCAACACAAATAAAGAACCAGGAGACTCCATTAGATGAAGAAACTTTGGAACTTGAAATCATTAAATTTCTTGCATATTAAACTCCTTGTTGTCTTCAGGAAAATGTAGGAGTATTTGAAGCTTCACAAGTCAACATTCATAATCATGAGAAGTGGATTCTTTCAGATTCATAGAGCATGCAAGTGACTGCACAAGGAGAATTGACAAAGTTTAATTATATTGAAGAATGTTTCCAATCAGGAATCAAGACAACAAATAGATTCCTTCTTCAACAAATCATAGAATCTCATCAGAATAATCAGTTGGTTCTTCATGTTCAAGTAAATGCTAAAGTTTTCATTCTAAACCCGAGCATGAATTTATTTACAAGCCTGCGATGAACATGGCTTCATTGGAAACATACATATACTTGAAAGAAATTAATTTTCTTTTTAAGTAGGTAGGATAGGGAATATAAATGTTGCATATAGTTAAGTATGGGAATAATGGAGTGAAATTTTGGTTTTCAATAAAAGGATGAGAGTATATAGCTAGCCAAAGACTTCTTCTCCTGATAAGAACTAGACTTCTAACCAGTTGAAGATTCTCTAATTGAAGATCTTTTTATTTATTGATACACTATGTACCTTTCTTTAACCGTTGATCTCCTAAAAGAGAAGATATTCATATGTTTATCTCAAACCATATGTGATGGACATATAGATCTATCTTTCACAAGATTGGATCCCTCTATGGGAGAACATTTCAGGGATTCTAATTGGTTAAAAAAAACTATTACCAGATATGTGTTTTGCAAAAAATTTCGAGATTTGGATGGTTTTACCATTGGGATATAATTCACAGTTTGAGACTTTTATTATTGCTTCTCTTAATCCTATCATAAGGGAGGAAATTCCCGTGGTGGAAAAGTTACCTGAAATCACAGTACAAGCACTTTGTGTTTTGATAATGACTATTATCATGGAATCAAGTCGACTACCAGAATTATTCATCTGATAGTTTGTACACTGGAGTCCACTACTAAAATCATATGACACAAATTCTATCTCAAAATATGATGGTGCTTTGCATCCATACATAAGGTGGAAACAATACGCTCATGGTAAGTCAAGGTAAGTTCATTGGATTTCTATTGTTTATTAAGGCATTATAGGAATATGATTAAGGATTAGTTGATCACCTTCTCATCCCTTACCATGATTATCCACTTAGTTTTCCATTCTCTCCTAGACATCGAGCTTCCTCCATAACGCATGCCACATCCTTTTATCTATATCACATGACTTGTAGTTCACCTTATAAAATAGTATGAAGTAACTACCCGTATCATTTAGGTACTTTCCATTGATTTGAATCACTACAAGGATTCAAATCAATTCATATACAATCTTATATTTCGTTGCTTCACTTAGCAAAAAAACATATGGGTTAATATATTCACATTGTTTCAACCGTTTCTTGGCCCTTCTGTGTCTTTTCTCCATTTTACTCAAGAAACACAGGAAGAACAAGGTAATATTCACGCTGAAGGCCAAAGTACCCACGTTTGAGCTGATAGTAGATGAGTTTTTCAAAGCATATCCGGGGTGTAGACAACGAATTGAACAAGCAAAGTGGATGCCTTTTATGAGCGATTGAATGGACACAATGTTAATGTAACTAGAGAGTTTGCAGAGAACTTTAATGAAGGATGCTTGAGTGGGAGAATTGGTTATACATGTGTCTGAGGGTTTTATCGTTGAATATATAGGCATTCCCTGTTATGGGGAATGATGGTTCAACAAGATGCCAATTAAAGGGCTTGATTGGAATGAATTTCTTCTGCAAGGACATATTAACCCTAATTGGAGAAAAGATGTACCTAGAGAGTGGATTATCGAGGAATGGAGGGATGTGTTGTTTGTCACTCAACAATGTATCACATGTGAGGGAAGGTATGGTGTTTCATTTCTTTATCATATTCGATTTATTTTTCATTTCAAAGGCATGCAGAGAATGAATCTTCCATTTAATCTTTGGAAAAGTCTAACTAAGATGGCCACAAAAGTTCAAACTCATCCCAAAGATATTAGTACCAGTCTATTTCACCATAGTTTGATTAAAAAACTGGTAGAAGGAGAAGTACGAAAGAAGAACTAGACTTGGAGTCAATTTTTGTTTTGGTTTGGACTCAAGCTGAATCATTCAGCTCTAAACCTTACCCTGGCCTCTCAATTTAAAAAGGTTCGAGCCACTCCTCTTTGTAAATTAAAAAGTTAAATTAAGGAGGTTGGAGATAGTGGAAAATCACCACAGGCCACTCCAACTGAGGCTCTAAGGTCGACTAAGAATGATTCAAGTAAGAATATATCCAAAAATACAGGAAGAAAAGTGAATTCTTAGGTTAAATAAGGAACATCAAAAGCGGATCAAGAATTAGAAGTTGTGCAGAATACCCCTAAACGACTAAGGACTCAGTCACTGACTAGGAGAAATTTGATTCCACCTATTACTAGTGTATTAGAGAAATAAGCCAAGGAAGGACCACCAATAGAGGAAGAACCACACTTAGCAGATATACAACATGAGGAACCAAAATCTTTACTTATCCAGGAATTAAAAAACTCAAAAGAGCCAAGGAAGGAGGAAATTGAAGAAACGATGTATAAGCAATAAAAAGAACAAGATGAGGAACCTTCTCTTGAATATACCTTAGGGAAATATACAAAAATAAAGAGGAGGAGAATTAAGGTAAAGGAGTCTAAGAATATAGAGGAAACATAAGGAGAATCCTCATCTAACAAGGAACCCATGAAGAGAAAGACTAGGAAGGAGCTTAAACATGAAATTCTTAAGAGTAAGGATGATAATATATTTCTACAAAAGTATTATCAAAAGTTGTACAAAAAGTATGACAAATTGGATATGAGGTATAAATTTCTTTTCACAAAGTCTAAGGAATGGTATATCAAACTTGCCAATGTAGAGAAACAAAATGCATATTTGAAGAAGAAGATTTGGAAAAAGCATGAACCAATAATAACTTCCTCTTTTGGGGTTGGTACGATGACAAAGCCGACAGGGAATGTACAATATCCATAATACTATCCTTGTGTTGCATGGGGACATGCAAATACTCAGGAATGGGGGGAATTTTATCCTCCAATTTTGGATTCTTTTTGTGATATCTTTTTGCCTATATGTATCTATTCTTATCACTAATTTTAACTCCGGATACCTATTCCATAGCCTATTTATCTCCAAGAAACCACAGGTGATTAATGAAGTCTTTAAATATATATTTTTTATGTTTTAATGAATAAATAGAATGAATATTGCTTATTTTGGCTAATTTGAGGTTTGCATTATGGTTTTGGAATCCATGCAAGTGATTTCAAAGAGATTTACTTTATCATTTGGCGCATAGTCTTAGACACTCTAGTAGCTGAAATCCTATGTTTTGACATTTCAATAGTCAACCATAGAACTCTGACTACTGGAATAGGTGAGTGCAAGACATGGAGGATAGTTCGTTGGTTTGGTATTCTCCAACTTTCGAGGATCTTTTCTGCCACTTGGAGTATGCTTGTTGGAGGTATTAGATGGATCTTATCCCTTCATAACAGGTTCCTATAATCATGGATGGAAGATACAATTTTAGTGAATGCATAAAATTTATATGGAAGCATAACATGATTCCATTCCTTCAGTCATGGAATCATGTAACAATTTTATTTACTTTTCCTATAAATAGCATGTCATCGCAAGAATATAGGAGAATATGGTTAGTGTTGGTATATGATCTATTTTTGGATCGATCCTCTGTTTTAGACTGGATTATAAAAAGGGGATACGATGTAATAGATAGATAGAGGGGAATAGATAGATAGATATACAAAGGAAGATTTTTCCATCATGTTGTTTACTATTTTATATAATAGAAGATAAATTTCATGAGTTCGATGTGATCGTAATAGATATCTGTGTACTGGAAGGGCCCCCAACTTGGGTATGTTTGCAACTTAGGTCATGATAATTGTTTTTCCATAAGCTTATTTTTCTAGTATGAGTTTAAATATTTGCAAGTTCCTTATGGTAGGAGGTTGAAGTTATAACATTATGCTTTCATTCCTTTAAGATACATAAGTAGTTGAGTGCAACAATAGTTTATCTTCATGAATCAGAACAATTGCTTGATTTTATTTCAAAAGTAAATAGGTGTCATGTGAGTGTGACAATTGAAATAGTCTGAAATTACAAAGGTAGATTTCTTTTCAATATTGCTGCAAGTTTTATTTGGTGATTAAAGTGTGGAAGAAGAGTTTGATTATTTCTAATAGCTTTTAAAAGGACGTGCACATCGAAATTAGATAATAGTGGATTAAGTTACTTCATAGTTCTTTAGAAGTATGGTTGATGGAGTAATCTTTTGAAGACATTTATTTCAGAGTTCGGTGATGATTTGATTTGATTAGATGTATAACCTTCCAAGCATTTTGTTGTAAGGTACAATATCCATATCCAGATGTTGAGTATGATTTTCTTGAAAGAGATAAGGAATTCAAGCATTAAGTGGACTATCATGAGAGCATATACATAGCAATGAATGAATTCAATACTCCTTTTATGAAAGATAATAAAATATTTTCATAGTTGATTAAAGAAGGTTTTAGAGTTAGTATCAAGTTATTATAGTTGTTGAATTCTTTCTCCATTTCACATATGGTGTCAGTGCCTCAAAGTCGACCTTCCCGCTTGTTATATCAATATAATTAGCTCATGAGTCTCTGGAGGAATTTTGGTAGCATAGCATTACTTTCTATAATGTTATGAAATGTAACCTCAAAACCTTTATTTGTTGGTGGAAAATGATACTCATTCTAAGATATAGTTTCCACGTGAACTCTCTCGTTCTATTCATCAAAATCAATAAGTTTAGTGAACACCATGGACGACTGAATAAATGTTATTAATAATTGATGGGTTTAACAAAATTTACATATACTTGTTAAGTGATATTTACAATTATTTAGAAGATAAATGAGAAAATTTATTTCTATAATAAATTATTGCAATATGCCATTTTTAAGGTCACAATATTTTCTAATGACCAGTATTTGAGTGTGTATTGTAATTCGATTTATATGGAGATAATTCAAGAGGTAGTCCATATTGTTGGTTGTGAGTTAGAATATGGATATCCACAACATTCATGTAAATAATTCAGAAAGATTCATCTATCGATGATGTAGAGATACATGGTTGATTAGCAAACAATGCTACTTGAGAACCATTAATTGCTTACGGATTTAACATTTATCAATCTTTTCCACCATAAAATATTAGTTAATGCTTAATGCAAGTATTTATAATCACTTTAGAAACAAATTAAGAGATTAATACACATAAAATTAATACACTTTGGAATTCAAACACTTTGAAATTCATATGTTCATCAACATCAAATGTAGAAACAATGAAATTCATAAAAAACATACCATAAAATGTGTATATATATACTCAACATCATCTAAAATGTACATTTTTTACAAAATGACAACTAATGCCTAGCATACAAAGTGACAACAAGTGCCCTAACATTTAAAATAAAATAAAATAAAAAAAACAAAAAAACAAAAAAAACTATATCATGACATACCTACAAAATGGCATTAGTTGGTCAATCATTGACCATTGCCACCATTTAAAATGTTTTTCTTTTACAAAATATAATAAATTTGAGCCCAAATACAATAAAGATCTCTTCGTAAAGGTGGTTTTCACGTTTGGCTGGAAATGGATCATTTGCTTTGTAATTACAGTAGGTACATGAGTTTGGTGATTACTGACAAAAGCCCAGGAAAAACACACGTTGATCTCGGTGGTACTGCCTTTGGGGACATGGCATCATATGCTAGTAGAGTAGTGGATCTGTGTAACTTTGAAAATGTGTATTTGTTCAGATGGTAACGTATTTATGTACTCAGCCAGCAGGCAGCATAGAGCCGTTCAAGAGGTTTATCACGCTTATTCATCACTTCTATAATATAACACATCATCTTATGGATGACTTGTCATGTCATGAACACAGGGTGCATACCTGGTTAACGAAGGCGCCAGTGTTCAATCTAGTGATGTTCCAACTGCTTCTTTAACTGCTATGACCTGACCTGTTCAAAATGCCCTTTTCTCTAAAAGTTTCGAGTTCAATAATGGAGTTGTGAACAAATATGAAAATTTATGACGTCAGATTTAAATTCCAATTAAATTTGACAGATCATGCGCGGCCATGCATCTCTCCACTACGCATCTTGAGGTACTTGAAGGAGTTTACAGTTCAATAATGGAAGGGGTTTACAGTTGAGGGCAGACCAGATATGAAAAATGAGAATATTCTGACCAATTTGAAAACTTCTGTCGTCTTTACAGGATTGTATTCATTCTACAATTTAAGTCATGCGGGGTCCATCACAAAGAACGCATTTTAAGTCATGTGGGGTCCATCACCAAGAACGCATTTTCACCTACTAGAAGGGCTTTCCAGTGTTCCACTAGAAAGAAGATAACGTAGGAATTGTAGGAATTTCAAAACTAAACTGTCTGTTTTTTTTCGCGGTTTTGATAACTACTGTGATTGTTTTGACAGTTTCAACCAAAAACGAAGACGGTTTTGATAACTACGGTGATCGTTTCGACGGTTTGAACAAAGAACGAAGAAAGTTGATAACTAAAAATTGCTCTTACTGCATTTGATGGGTCATCAACTTTTTATATTTGACGGACAATTCAATCATATTTAACCATATTGGACGGGCAATTCACCGTAGGGCAGTTCAGCCATATTTGACGGATAATTCAACAAGAACGATTTCGACAGTTTCAACGAAGACTGATGCAATTAGTTGATGACTAAAAGTTCATTTTAGCCGCAATTGATTGTTATCAACTTTTTATATTTGATGGGCAATTCAGTCATTTTTAAAACCAATTCAGCCATAGTTAAGCATAACCAATTCAGACATATTTAACCATATTTGAGGGAAAATTTGACAGACAATTCAGTCAGATTTAACCATATTTGACTGGCAATTCACACTATTTTGATGGGTAATTCAACCATATTTCACGCATAATTCAACCATAGGCAATTCACCATATTTTTGACCGGTAATTCAATCATATTTGACGGATAATTCAACCATATTTAATGGAATTGGCAATTCCATATTTGATCCGATCAAATTACCTCGTGAACCCGTGATGGACAATTTGCCAATCAAATTCCCTGCGGTCCCGGAGACACCACCGTGATAATTTGCCAGTCAAATTCCCTGCGGCCCCGCAGACAGCACCGTGATGGGCAATTTGACAGTCAAATTCCCTACGCCCCGCAGACACCACCCTGCAGGGTTAGCAACGTGAATACGGCCCCGCAGACACCACCCCTGCAGCGTTAGCAACGTGAATACGGCCCCGCAGACACCACCCCTGCAGCATTAGCAACGTGAATATGGCCCCGCAGACACTACCCCATAAGCAACGGTAATATTGGTCGCCTTAGAAGAAGACAATATCTAGCCTGGTATGTAGCATTTAATGGGTCATTGAGAAAAATTGGGTCACCTCAGTTGTCCTTTTGTCTTTTCTTTAATGCATATTTACGTACATGTCCCAAGAACTCATGGAACGGTCATCTCGCTGTTTACGTACATGTCCCAAGAACTTAGGGAGAAAATTACACTTATTGGGTCCGTCCGACTCAGTTCACATGTCCCTTATTTAATGCATCTTGACGTACTTGAATCGCTTTCCAGTAGGACGTACTTGGAGTTGGAAGGCTTTCCACCGGGAAGGAAGAACTTGTGGAGAAAATTCTACTGTCGCTTCCTTTAATGTTCTTCGCTGTTTTTAATTTTTCGAAAATCTCCCGATAGAAAGTAGCGTTTTTGAGTAATTCCCCGACTTTTACCTTCTTTTGTTTCAAGTAATTTTAGCATTCTGGTTTATATTATTATATATTATTATATAGAAACATTTAATCCTGATATTTGAAGGTAAGTTAATGAATTTTGATCATTTATCTTTTTTCTTTTGAGTTATAAATATTTTTGAATATTTTTTTGCATTTTTGTTTATACACTTATTAAAAATGGGCACAATTAATGATTTTTTAGTTATAAATCATAATCTTATGGTTAACAATTGAAGAAACTGACATATTATTAATGGTCCTGTCAAATCAATGAATGCGATTTCAAGTTCATAACTTCCTTGTATTTTTGAATGCCTGTTTTTCCTTGTTTACTTTTTCATTCACATTTGATTAGTAATTTACTTCCCTAACCACTCATTGCCACACTTACCTATTTAACAACTATTAATACCTATTTAACAACGATTAATACGTATATAGAATATCTCATGGGTGTTTAAAAGAAATTAACTCTGTAAATAACAAGTGTCATATTGCCTCTTTGACGGGGTGCAGAAGGAGGCCACACAACCCTCCCATGACTTCAGCCATAAATATGGCTAGTTGTCGTCCCTCACCTCAGTCTTGAATGGAGGGTGACCTTAATTACTTGCAAAGGAAGGGAGGACAACTCCCTCGAGTTTGGTTAATGACAGTCTTGAGGATTAATGGTAGGAGGCGGGTGAGTACAACATTCATGTCCATCCCGAAGATATCTCTCATGCCCAACCCTGGCTGGCATCATTTCTCCTTCGAGCTCCATCACCTTCCTCGCTCTGAGAATTGGATTATCGTGCAGTGGGTTCTCCTGACAGTTATTCAGTGGATTCTTCTCCCCATGGCTCAGCCATGCAGAGAGAGAGAGAGGTAAGTCGAGACGTGGACGTGCCTAGTACAACTATGCTACCCGACAGAGACGCCTGCAACAATTAGAACCGTGTTCGTTGCTAGGACACAACGCACCACGAGGCCACGAACTACACTGATGGCCTACATCAAAGAGGAATTTCCGGAGGAACCCATCCAGGTTCCATCAGAATCCCTCCTCTACACGTAACACGGTCCCGAACGATTTCTTGTTCCCCAACACCAGCAAAGCTAGTACAAGTACCTAGGCTACCATGGAAGTGCCACATGCATTGTCGAGGAGGTATTCCCGGAGGACCTCCTCCACACAGCGTCAGGCACTTCCCTTCAGGACAACACCAATGAAGCTGATGCAGGATCTAAGGCGGTCAAGGATGGTATCATCGACACCATGCAGGAGAACCTCCCCATCTTGGCGCCTTCACCGCTAAATAAAATTCCATAATTCGACCCATCTCCCCCCAGTCTCTTCAACACAGAGCAACTGGAGCTCATTTTCAATATCAGAAGCCACATGGTGGACCAACTTCATCGTGACACCGTCATTAGCAAGCAGATTGACATGCTCTTCGACCCATTCTCGAATGCACCGACCAAGCATCGTTTCCTGACCTGTGCGTAGCCCTTCGTGCTACACCCCAGTGACGACACTCTCCCTGGAGCTTCGGACGATAGACCCGTGCCAATGATTAGCTTCTTGTTATTTTGTACTCGTACTATGCATAATTCATGTCTAGTTTTTTGTACTGGGACTCTGCATAATTCCTGTTTAGTTTTCCTTTTCCAACAGTTGTTAGTTTGTTCTAGGTTGAAAAGACAGATCTTTCAGGACAAACATCCGCCACATGCTCTGGTTTCCAATTGGCAGAGCAAGTGAGAGATGGTTTTTTTGTCGAAAGTTTAACAAGGGACCATCTATTTCAGTTTCCACTAGTTTGGCGGCAGGCTGATGACATGCTTCTTTTTTGTACAATGACAACACACTAATTTACTCCTTTTTTATTTACCAAAAAAAAAGAAAAAAAGTGTCATATCACCGGAGGTCCTTCATTTTGGCCACATGTTTATGGATGTGAAGCGGGACTAATGGATGTCATTAACCAATTATGTTACTCTAAGGTGGTCATTACGATGAGGTGGACATAAAGCAATTTTATTACTGTGACGTGGACATTTTAGGTTTTTACAGTGCGTGTGGGCTTACTCAAGCCCCAATGTTTAGGTTTTTTAATTGATATTTACCACATTAGATTCTTTTCCAGAAATCTATACGAGAGATAATTGGAATGCTTCTATTCCACTTTTCCTTTCCATCGATCATATCGAGATGATATCATACTGAGATGAATAGGGGAAATGGCAGACCAAGCATTCATTAAAATTCTAAGTGGGCGAGGGTACGACTTTTACAGCCCCACCCATCTAAATGTTCCATGTTTTTTCTCATCTATGATAAGAAAAACAAAGTTGAAATATTTCTAGTGTATTAAAATGATTTTTATTAACATTTTGCCTTCACATTTATTTGATACATATGGTTGTTTCGACTTCTTTTTGGATTATGTGCTAAGAGGAGTGTTGAGGTAGATTAGATGGAACAATAAAACTAAAACCTGAACGCAACCTTCAAGGTGACAATTTTATTTGATACATATGGTTGTAATGAAACTAAAACCCGAACAGAACCTCCAAGGTGAGGCAAGCGATGAAGGAGGAGAATCATCATAAGCAATTGGAGCATTCACATGGATAATATATATCTCTTATTCTTGTTTTTTAAATTTAATGGTGACTAGATCATTCTCTTTTAAATGATGTAAGGTATTAATCGTTTTGTGAAATATGAACTCATGTAATTTGTTATGCATAACGAAAAACATCACCACATGCACAAGATTGACGAGGAGATTTGTACCGGGAGGAGGGGTTGTCTTCGAGGAGCAAACAAAAAATTAAAGATCATGAGAAGGGAAGTAAAATCACTGTCCACCACTTTCGGTAACGATGAATTACTGTTAGAGCATCATAAGAAGTTAACAAAAAAGGATCACTAGAAAGGAAGCAAAATATCTTGATTGCTCGATGAATTTCATTAAGTTTAAAGTTGTACACCTATTGATAATGGGCACAATTAATGATCTTTTAACCTTATTTAACTTTAAACTCTAATTTGATGGCTATGCATTGAAGATGCTGGCATATTTTTAGTCATCCTCCAAAATCAACGAGTCAGATTTATTGTTCATAACTTTCTTGCATTTATCAAGACATCCGTTAACATGTTTACTTTTTAACATTTACCTAATCACATTAAAAAATTATTGTAAAGATATATAATTGCCACGTTTAAATGATTAAATAAAATTAAACCATGCAGTCAAACGTTTCATATTCCCAAAATAGATTACAAATTACCACAGACGTTTTATGACACGCGTTCTTAACCAACCTTTCGGCGTTCTCAGCCGCGAGTTAAAAGCTGTGCTAATTATTATCAAATGAATTTCACATTTCTTTAATGTAATTATCAAATTTCCACATTAATATCAGATACATTTTTCTTCAAGTTATTATCTATCAAAATATACAGTAGGGCTAGTGTAGTAGCCACCTCCAATTACAATTTTGGGTCACTGTGGCCACCTTTTACAATTAGGAGTTACAGTGGCCACGTTTTACAATTTCGGGGGATGGTGGCCACTTTTGATACATCCTTTGAAGTTTAAAAAAACATGCATTTTGAAAACAAAAGAAATTATGATGGCCTAATAATTAGATTAATAAATGAAGGTATATACTCAAGTGGAATAGATTATAAACTAGCACAATCATATAAGTAAAGATGATTTTCATTTTTTAGTTTTCGTTTAGTTATATTCTTTAAGAGTTAAGTATGGTTGTGTTACATTGCTATTTTATTTATGTTTAATTGTTTTCACTCTTGTATGTTCTTCAAAGATTACATTTCATAGTAATGTTCCTAAAAAGAATGATGCATTGTGATATTCATCCTAGTCAATTTATGTGGAATTGCTAGATTTATTTTCTGTATCTTCATAAAACTTATGTTTCTAAATATTCTTTGAGATGTGAAATTGCTATATTCCTTTATATTCATCAAAAATTATGGTTCATTGGAATCTTCTTCAAAGATTCTGATGATTTTCAAGAATTATAATTAAATATTTTTAGTCATGATATATTAATATTATTAATATTTTCTAGTATATATAGATCCAAATATTTGATGTTGATTTTTTAATTATTTTTAAATAAATTGAAATGTTTTGTTTTTATCATTTATTATGTTATAAATTTTTTTATTATCCATATATATATGAGAAAACCATTCTTAATTTTATAGGTAAAGATTTTCAAAATTATAGAGTAAATACTAATATATTTTTTTAAATAAAAAAATTAAATTTAATATTTTGTCTTTAATATTTTAAATATTTGATTATTTTTTTTTTACATATTTTATATTTTAAAAATTACTATTAAATATATAATAATTTTATATTTATCTATATTTTCTTCTTCTTTTCAAAAAATTAAGAAAAGTAACTTACATAACTTACACACTCTTATAATTTTCACAACTTGCATATACTCCAATCATTAAAAATATCTTTTTACTTCACTTTAAAATAAAATAAAAACCTTAACATTTTATACAATCTACTCTCAAACCAAAATGTAAATTTTTATGAAGTTTAACATATTAAAAATGCAGGAAAATAAAATAAATTATTCATATCAATTGAAACATGAGCCAAAAAAAAAAAATGATAATTCACTTAAAGTGAATAATTTATAATAACTCTATTTATACATAACTACTACACTAACCATTACCATTTAGAATAAAACAAAATAATAATTCCATTACCATGAATAACTATATTCATAAAATCTAACTACTACATTAACCATTTATAATAAAACAAAATAATAATTCCATTGTCATAAATAAATATATTTATAAAATCATTAATCATTGGTGGAATTTTTAGTGCATTAACATAATCTATATAAGTTATAATTTATATACAAATAAGTGAAATGGTGAATTAAGTCATGTGCATGAACATAAAAATTAAGCTCTAATTTAAAGTATTAGCTTTTAGGTTTGCTATCATTTACTTATCATATTTTTGTCATTACTATTTACAATGAATTACAATAAAAATGAATTTAATAAAAACAAATTTTTAGATTTATCTTATTTTTTATTCTATTTTTTTTCTTATTTTTTTTTACAATAAATCACAAAAAAAAATGAAATTAATAAAAATAATATATTATAATAATAATAATAATAATCTATTTTTAAGGTCATGGCCAAGCCAACATATCAAATTGGTGTATGAGACCTTTTTGTTTGTGAGACAAGGGATCCTCTTCGTCTAGCTATATAACTGGTAAAGTCTACTAAGATATACATACTTTACCTCTTCTAAATTTGAACATAAATAAAGAAAATATAAACATGCCGAGATACAGATAATGCTTGATGTATCATGTAGACGCCTGCTGTATTGGATAATGCCGTTAAGCAAACCGGCTCCATCTCCTCAGGCTAAACGATAAATATCTTTGAAATTAGCGGATAGAAGTCCTCAAAGAACGTTGGCATAAGGGGGCCAATAGTTCGCCTTCGAAGCAGGTTTTTACAGCCCTACCATGAATGAAGAAACCGAAACAGGTAGGGATGATTTCCGGAAACGTTCGATCTACCATGAATGATCAAATCGGAAACTTTCCGATCTCCCTTCGCATACAGAGGTCACGGGGTGTAAAAGTAAAAGTAGCGGATAAGAATTAAGAAATTACCGGAAATTATTAACCTTAAAATTTGTTAATTACACTTACTAATTACTATAGCTTGTACTATGAGTCGCAAAAAGATGATATCATATGACATCAGAGCCCTATTTAGAGGCCTACGTAAATATAATTAATACTAGTGAAAAGTATTTTGATAGGTTTTATATATAGAATTATTATTTTACATTAAAAAACTTATGTATGATTAATTAAATTATTTTCTTATATTGATTTAATATTATTTAATATTTGGAAAATGAAAAATAATAATGTTTTTTAACACATCACTTTTATTTATGTTTTATTTATGTTGATTTAACATTATCTTAATATTTAGAAAATTGAACCAAGTGGGATCTGGTCGGGACGCGATATTAATGCATCTACCAGCCAACATCCCCTCCGACTTTAACTTGTCATGGATACGAGCAGGCGCATTCAAGCGACGAGCCCCTTCGCGCAAGGGAAGGGTACCAACCATCAACGCACTAACTAACAGAATTTAATGGTCATGGCGGTCATGTTAGCTTTAGTCCTCATCGCCAAGGTCGACAGAGCAAAGCGCCAGTCGCTCTTTGCAGCCTCCGCTCCACTGGAACAACAACATTGCCGCAGATTCTCATCCACTCCACTGGAACAGTGGCAACACCCTGTGGCCTCATCAGTGGTCTGCAGCAAAGCGATCTTTCTGGAAAGAACTCTGGCAATCTACTGGACCCCCACCATGCCCAGAGCGAGAGGGAAGCCGCGTAGGGGAGCTTCCTGGTACACAACTAAATCAAGGCGCCAGAGGAAAATGAATTTTGAGAAAGCCATAGCAATGGCAACCATCCGAAGGAGAATGACACCACGAACGCCTCCAATGGCGTACGTGGAAGAAGTTACCTCGGAGGATGGCTTGGAGAGCATCGTTGAGCACACTTTGTTCATAGTGCCAGATAACTGGAATCCACCTTCGGAATTTGGTTCCGACAACAAGCCTCCACCTGCAAGCATTTTGCCTGGCCCCAGCGCCACCAGCCATATCAAAGAGGAGCCCTACCCCACCTGCCATGTCGAAGAGGAGATTCCTCCTGAACCACCCATGGAGGAAGCGCTGGAAGCACACAATCAACAGATGCACACGCATCATGAAGCAGATGAGACCACTCCAACAGGGCCAATCGACAACCACAACCAGGAGCAACAACTCTTATCCGACTCGGGGTACCTCAATCTCATTTTTGAGGTGAGGAGTCTGTTGGATGATCAGATCTACCGCCTCGCACGAATTGAGCAGAGACTCGACTTTCTCTTCGCGACTCACTCCAGAACTCTTCCAAAGAGACAATGCCCAACATGCACGTAGGCCTATGCGTTTCCAGCAGGATGGCGACAGCATGAGGACGAGGACAAGCGCGTAGGCTCAAAG
Organism: Picea engelmannii; assembly: GCA_009831015.1. NCBI lineage: Eukaryota > Viridiplantae > Streptophyta > Pinopsida > Pinales > Pinaceae > Picea > Picea engelmannii. Next base: position 185,778 of record ML788416.1, read on the forward strand.
GTTAAATGATGCTCAGGATTAGAATTTGTTTTTTTTGCTATAATTTAGGCTTCAAGCCAGTTAGCTATCAGTTTTCTTAGAACTAGTTCATGACATCCAGTTCCATCTTCATGACTGATAGTCCTGGTTTCTTTCGGGCAGGACAATGCACTGTTAATTTTGTTAATTTTGTGAATTGGGTAACACATGGCAAGGGATGCCCAGCTGTTCCGATTTCCTGTTCAGGCGGGACAACTGGCATCAGAAATGGCTACTGTATTTTGCTTATGTTAATATAACAGGTCCCATCTTTTTACTTAAAAAAAAAAATATTTAGAAAATGAAAATTAATAAATCTTTATATTAATCATTTTTATTTATTCGATTGTGTTAGTATTATACAAAGATATTTAACTCATGATAAAATATAACATTTTTACGGTTACTATCAATGGCGAACTTGTTGGTAATTGATGTAGTCTTGTCAATCATCTGAGATGATGCAATCTATTTGCAACTTTCTTTTATGTTGGTTAGTGTTTAGATATAGATTGTCTAACTAAATAATGCATGTTGAATGTCACTTTTCTGTGAAACTACCTCAATAATAATTTCTTCTTTCTTTATGCATGGATTGTAAACCTAATTCTATGATATTGTGATTTAATCATTTGCTATAATGTTATGTTATTCTAATTGAATGTTTATCTAGTCCACAGATACGCCTGCATAGATCCTTCATTTGGTATTAGAGCTCCTTCATTTGGTATCGGAGTTGGTTGTTGTTTTAGGGTAATCATGTCAAGCTCTAATTCCTTTCCCATTCCAAATTTGATAAAAGAAATATCTAGTGTTATTATTGTAAAAGGTATGGTCACTTTGAAAGGGATTGTAGATTAAAATAAGGTAATGATAAAAAAGGCTTTAATTATGTTCAAGAAGGTGATGAGGCCTCTCCAAACAATTTGTTTTTATCTTATGACAAAGCTTAAAATGGAACTAAAGATATTTGGTATTTAGATTCAAGGTGTTCTAACCACATGTCAGGAAATAAGAAACTATTTTCTACAATGGATGAGAGTTTCAAATCCAAGATCAAGTTGGGTTCTGACAAAGCATTAGAGGTTTCTGCAAAAGGATCTATGGAAGTCCATACTAAAGAAGGTATGAAAAGTGTTAAAGACATTTATTACACTCCACAATTAAAGCATAATTGATTGAGTGTTGGCCAATTGTGTGAGAAATATTATAAGGTGGTGTTTGAAAATCAACAATGTACAATTTATGATAAGAATACAGCCAAAAGGGTGGTTACAATTGTGCCTATGTCAAATAATAGGATGCTCCCATTGATGTTTGGAGAACATAACAACCATCTTGCCAATATGGCATATGAGGGAAAAAGTTGGTTGTGGCATCTCACGTATGGACATTTGAATTTTCATAGTTTGAACCTTCTAACATCAAAAGAATTAGTTTATTGTTTGCCTAAGGTTCAAGAACAAAAGGATATTTGTGAAGGACGTGCTAAAGGAAAACATGCAACAGAGAAATTTTCAAAAGAGAATGCATGGAGGGCCCATTATCCACTTTAGTTAGTTCACTCACACATTTGTGGTCCTATGCAGAAAAAGAGTTTGGGTAAGTCATCATATTTTATTACTTTTATTACTTATTACTCACGAAAGTGTCGGGTTTATTTTTTGAATACTAAGGATAAAGCCTTTGATACATTCAAGAGGTTTAAATCCCTTGTGGAAAACGAAAGAGGTTGCAAAATAAATTGTTTAAGGAATGATCGTCGAGGAGAATTTTGTTCAAAATCTTTTGATAATTATTGTGATATGAACAACATCAAAATACAACTCACCACTGCTTACACACCTCAGCAAAACGGAGTTGCAGAGAAGAAAAATCGTACAGTGGTGGAAATGGAAAGAAGTATGCTACAAACCAAGGGATTAAGCAAATTCTTTTTGGGGTGATGCAGTTGTTACATCTGTATATATTCTCAATCGTTGTCCCACAACTGCATTTGATATGATGAATCCATATGAATCTTGGTATGAAAATAATCCTAATGTTAATCATTTCATAGTCTTTGGTTGTGTAGCCTATGTCCATGTAGTTGATCAAAAGAGACAAAAGTTAGATCCAAAAAGTGACTCATGCATTTTTGCTGGATATAGTGAAAACAATAAGGCTTATAGGTTGTATAATCCCCTCACTAATAGCATTGTTGTGTCAAGAGATGTGATTTTTTATGAAGGGGGATTTTATGGTCATAAAAAATGCCATGATGATATGTCTAAATCTATTTTGGATAGGGATATTAGTGATGATATTGATAATGAACAACCCACTAATATTTCAATTCCAAGTTACAAATCCACCAAGTAGCCCCTCATCTTATTCTTCAGTTCCAAGTGCAAGACCAACATCAAATTCAAGTTATGAAAGGAAGGTAAGAAGATTAAGTGACTTTATCAAAGGAGTAAAAGTCGAGCACATGAGGAAAATCCAATAGGTGAAACAATAAATTTTTATTTTCTTTCCAACGACGCTTTTGAGCCATCATGTTTTGAAGATGAGTGTACTAATGAGGTTCAGGTGCAAGTAATGCAAGAAGAGATAGATTCTATTCACAAGAATGATACTTGGGAGCTTAGAGAACTTCCATGTGACAAGAAAAAGATTGGTACTAAATGGGTTTACAAGACTAAGTACAATAGTGATGGGAGTGTTGAAAGACACAAGGCAAAATTACTTGCTAAAGAGGTATGGAATTGATTATGAAGAAACATTTGCACTAGTAGTAAGACAAGAGACTGTTAGAATGATGATTTCATTAGCAGCTCAGAAGAAATGGAGCATTCATCACATGGATGTGAAAAGTGTCTTTTTGAATGGGTACTTAGAAGAATAAGTTTTTTTGGAACAAAAACAAGGTTTTGAAGTGCAAGGGAAAAAAAATCAAGTATACAAGTTGAAGAAGGCTTTGTATGGCCTCAAGCAAGCACCAAGAACATGGTATGCTAGGATTGATGGATATTTTCAGGAGAGTGGCTTCGATAGAAGTAGAAATGAACCTACACTTTACTACAAACAAGAAGGTAATGATATTCTTATTGTAAGTCTATATGTTGATGACTTATTATATATGGACAGTAGTTATAAGAAGAAGGATGAATTCAAAATTGCTATGATGAATGAATTTGAGATGAAAGATTTTGGTCTCATGCAATATTTTCTGGGTATGTAGGTTTATCAAAATGAGGATGAATTCAAAATTGCTATGATGAATGAATTTGAGATGAAAGATTTTGGTCTCATGCAATATTTTCTGGGTATGTAGGTTTATCAAAATGAGGATGAAATTTTCATTTGTCAAACAAAGTATGCAAAGGGTATGTTGAAGAAATTTGATATGGTAGATTGTAAACCCGTCTCCACTCCAATTGCTCATGGAATTGTGTTGTGTAGAGATGATGGTGTTGAAATAGTTGATGAGGTAACATATAGAAATATTGTTGGAAGTTTGATGTTTCTAACCCACACAAGACCTGATATTACTTATTTAGCTTCTCTCGTTTCAAGATACATGACAGATCCATCCGAAATAAATATTAAGGAAGCCAAGAGGATTTTGAGGTATGTGAAAGGAACTCTAAATTTTGGTATTCATTACTACACTTCTAAAAGGTTTAATCTTGTTGGATTTAGTGATTCTGATTGGGGAGGTAGTTTGGATGACCGAAAATCTACATCTGGTAATTGTTTCTCTTTTGGTTCGGGTTTGATTACTTGGAGCTCAAAGAAGCAAAGTATAGTTTCACTTTCATGCACAGAAGCAAAGTTCAACAGGTACATAAGCATTATGGCTTAGAAAAGTTCTAGAAGAAATTGGAGAGAAACAAATTCATCCTACATTGATATTTTGTGATAACACTAGTGCCATCAAATTGGCCAAGAATCCAGTCCATCATAGCAGTACAAACCATTTTGATTTAAAGTATCATTTCATTCGAGATTTGATGCAAAATAAGGAAGTAGAACTAAGGTATATCAAGACTCAAGAACAACTTACAGACATTTTCACTAAGTTAGTTGCTAACTTGTCCAATTTTTGAAACTTCGAGATCAAGTTGTGAGCCCTCACAGCATCAAGGGTGAGTATGTTGTTAATTGATGCAGTCTTGTTAATCATTTGACATGATGAAATCTATTTTCCGCTTTCTTTTTTGTCGGTTAGTGTTTAGATATAGATTGCGTGACTAAATAATTCATGCAAAATGCATGAGTAGTTTTCCAAAATAAATTGTTGTAAGCGTTCAATGAGGAGCAACTAACTATTTGTTCTATGAAGCTATGTATTTTTATGAAGATCAAGGTTTATCATAGTTGAATGTCACATTTTGTGAAACTACCTCAATAATAAATTATTCCTTCTCTATGCATGGATTGAAACCTGATTATATGATATTGTGATTTAATCATTTGCTATAATGATATGTTATTCTAATTGAATGATTATCTAGTCGAGAGATAGACCTACATAGATCCTTCAAAACTGTATTGTTCGTAAATGCCTACAAAGAAGAAGAAGTTGTTGATATGGGAATGTTCCTTTCCTTCGACGATCCAATAAGAGCCTCTAAAACATATGTTCATTCTTTCCCTGAGTTCGTAATGCATTATGATTCAAGTCACACTTATTCGCAAAACATCATGATCGATGGAGAATATACGAAGCCACCCATTGGATCTTTAAAATAGAAATAATTGCATTAATCCTTCTGATAAAAATTGTTGTTACATCATCACATCGGATGAGTGTAATTAGGCAACACGATATATTTTTTAAATTTTTTAGTTTTTAAATTATCTTTAATACGAAAATTTGACGTTGTTTACATGAAATTAGCAACAATGCATTAAAACTTCAAAATATTAAGTTTAATATATAAATTTTATAAAACTTAAATAAACAAATTAAAATTGGACTAGCACAACCATATTATAAAAGTGGTTGATATACACACATTCACACAGTTTTCCACTTTTCCAAACAATGGTGGAAAATGGTGCTATTAACTTATATCAACCACTTATATAATGTGGTTATGCTAGTATTTTAACATTTCAACTACTCATTGATGCAATGAAAATAAAACCCTAAGTAAGAAAAACCCATAAATCAATTGAACCTATGATGAATGAATGTAAAGCCCTAAATAGGAAGATTGCATATTAAATCAATTGATATTGTAATAATTTGATACGAGAGTATTATTAGTTTCTTAATCTTTGAATATACCAAGTGGCTCGCAAATGGGAAAGCTAAGGACATTGAAGGCTACCAAGCTGAAATTTTTAAAATCGGAGGGCTAATGATTATCCCTCACATACACACGCTCCTCAATTTAGCAGTCAAGGAGGGCTTCCCTAAACCCTCGATGCAAAGCCTCATTGTTCCTATTTTTAAAAATGGGGATAGAAAAATTCCCTCTAATTATGGAACCATTATGATTAGCCCGATTTTAGCCAAGCTTTATGGAATTATTTTGAAAAAGAAGATTAGCCTTTGGCTAGAAAATCACGGTAAAAGAGCTAAAGGCGAGACGGGGTTTAGGAGATATCATTCAATTGTGGACCATCTTGTTACCTTTAGGATCATTGTAGAGGAGTTCCACAATACTAAAACCAATCTTTTTTGTTGTTTTGTTCACTTTAGAAAAAATTTTGAAATGCTTCGTAGGAAAAACCTTTGGAATAGGTTGGAAGAGATAAACGCGCCTCTCGAGTTGAGGGCTTCTGCAATAAGGATGTATGAGAATGTTATTGCTATTTTTAAAAACATCGAGGGATGGTCAAAAGATATTAACTACAATATCAGAGTCAAACAAGGTTGTCCCTTGTCCCCTACCCTTTTTGTCATATACATTGACAAGTTAGAAGAATGCTTGGTAAAATCCCTACTCTCACTAGTATAGTCATCAATCTTCTTCTTTATAGGATGATATCGTTCTTATGGCAAGGAGTCCCTATGATCTTGAAAACCAACTAAGAGTCCTCAAGGACTTTTGCTACAATATGGGTATGACTGTTAATACTGATAAGACTAAGGTCATGATTATTAAATCCAATAAGATCCCTTATGATACCTTGGTACATGAAAAGAACAACTTGGAGGAAGTGACTTCATACAAATATCTTGGAATTGATATTCACCACAAGCTCAATTGAAATTATAGCATTGAGAAAAGGATTATTAGGGGATGAGGGGATGGAAAGCTTATTATGGGATTGAAAACAATTGTAAATAAGCTGATCTTTGGAGTTGGGATAAGAAAAAACTCCTCTTTGAGACTCTTGTTACATTTGTTATTCTTTATGGTTGTGAAGTTTGGGGCTATAATATCTCTCGTGATGGAGAAAGATAGAGAAAATACAAAAGAATTTTATAACCTATAATCTCACAATTAAAGGAAATTCTCCCTATCCCATCCTCTTAGAAACAAGCCTCTCCCCCATTGAGAGCATGGCTATGACTAGATACCTAATGTATAAGAACAAATTAAACGACTTGGAAGACAAGAGGCTACCTAAAATTGCTTCAAAATCAAGTCATAACTAGGTCATCGACTCAAGCGAGGATGTCATAAAGAGGTTGATCTTGGCTAAGCTATTGGGGAATCATGGAAGAAACCATTTTGGAGAATAAAGATACTATTAAAAAACCCATCAAATCAAAATTTAAGGAGAAAATGTGCTATGATAAAGAGTTAGAGGAAAAAATAAAATCAACCTATTATAAAGATGTAATCAACCCTAATCTAGAAGATTAGAATTATCTATTTGTTTTGTCAAGTGTAAAGAAAAAAATAAGCATTGTTAAGATAAGAACAAATTCTCATGAGCTCCATAGTGAAACTGGATGTTGGTCAATTCCTAAAATGCCATGGGATGAAAAAGTGTGTCACCATTGTGACACTAAGAAGGTTGAAGATGAAAAACACTTTCTCTTAGATTGTCCAACCTATACCCATATTAGATCTCATTTTCAAAATATTTATCACACTACCAACCTTCCTAACCTCTTAACTTAACAAAAGTATGGTGATCTTGAAAATCTTTTCTTAATGCTTTTCTAGCAAGAAACAAAATTCTAAAGAATCACAAGTAATCACTTACCCTCTTAATTTTAGTGGACTTAATCATCATCATCATCATCATTACAAGTGATGCATAAGCTTAAAAAACAAGAAAATAAAATATATACTTATTATAGATATAAAATAAGTAATTATAGATATAAAATAAGTAATGACAACAATTCATAACCTAAAAGTTTTCTTGCCTCTTCTCACAAGCTTTTGAATCCCCTGTCGGAATCATTCATTTTACATTACCCCGTGTCTTATTTGGTGTTTAGGGGATTCGAGGGCATGGATGGATGTTTAGAATCATTATTCCACTGCACAATCTTTCTTACTAGCAACTTCGCATCCATAAAGTTGCACAGTCTGTCTTTCTTACCATCAACTTCGCATCAATAAAGTTATGTGCATTGGACATTAATAAAGTTTTTTCCATGGTCATAAACTTTAAAATCTATAATTTTTCTTTTATTATTTTATTTCGTGTTGTTAAAGTACACTTCAAAAATAAATGCCAATTTAACTAAGTAGCCAGGAAAGCTCACAACTTCATTGATGGAACAAGCTATTGAGCTTTTAAAAGGAACTTTCATCCTCTGAATAATCATGCAAAACGAATAAATTATCTATTTTACCATTGCAGCATGACTATGCGATAAAATTATTCCATGCTCAATTAAAGATGTTCTGAGAATGAACCTTGTATGCAGCAACTTCAATAAATCAGCCATCTTTCCAAGCAAAGCTTGAATCGCTGTACAATCTTGATTAACTGTACATTCAAGATACGTACTCGACAGTGTTTGGAGTATTCACACAGTCTCCCAGCTACAGAGAAGACAACAACACCCACGTTTGTGTCACAATATTGACAACTCCCCAACATTCTTCAACAATCCGCACAATCTCATCTGCAAAGGAATTACAGAAAAAAAACAAATCGGATGTGTTATAGATGCATACAGACCAAAGGAAATTGGTTATGTTATCATCGATTGATTCATACAGTTCCTCGGAGGTATATGAAACTAAAGGTGTTTTATGAAACGTAAGGATCCGTAGTCACTCGCGGCTCCCCACTCAGCTGACATGGGTAAAGAAACATCATGTACAAAAACCTAAATTAAAAATGAAATCACAATAAATAAATAAAAACCTGGAAATCAGAGCAAAGTAAAAAATAGTAAAACATCTATATCGAAACTGTTGTAATTGTTATAATCATCTTAATCATCTTTTGTATAATGATGAATCATCTTTTGTCATACAATAAAGTTAATTATTGAAATCACTCACATGAAGTTAAAAGACCATTCATTCTGGCCATTTCTAATAGGTGTAAGCCTATGACTTAATTACAATACACTTTCCCTGAGGCAGTATCCAATATACTTTGCAGCAGGCAGCTATACTAGAGGTCATATTACACGTAAATATGAGAAAATCAGTTAACATTTTCCTAATTGAGGTTGTCAAGCGCAGGGATAACCACCGCTGCCTTAATTCATTGCCTCTGCATCGTAGTTCTCGCCCATTTATTTCAGTCCCTGGATCGGCGAACTTGCCTTGTAACTGCTGCCTTCACCGTTACTGTATTATAATGTGGGTCGGAGTTATCGATGTTGATGATTTCTTCATTTCTGTAGTACTGTATTGTTGATAGCACAGACGATGGGGTGGGATTATCATTTATTGCAGATTACAGTGATAAAATGCATGGCCGATATTGGGACAGGTTAATGTTGCTGAGTTGTTGGATTGTTAACTAAAAACGTAAGGATCAATATATAATTGTTAGTCAATGGTTAATTAATGGGTTTCTAAGTAATAGTTATGCAATTCCACCGCTATTTATTAAATGCTATTTAATTTAAGCCTGGAATGTATTGCTGTTTAGGGCAATGTTAGGGTTTCTCATTATAATATTACAGCAATAGTAAATGACATGCTTTTATGATTATCAATCCATCCTTTGGCAGCCTACAAGATGTGAGGAATTGATTTTGGGTTTGCTTGTTAATGGTAAGGATGTTATTATAATTTTATTTGGAAGATAGTTAGCCGATATGCAAGGTCATTTATTGTAATGTAATATTTATTAATTAGTTGGTGAAATAGTTGACATCATCTATGGTATGGATGTCATACTCATTTTATTTGGAAATTAGTTAGTGGATCTGCAAAGGCCTTTATTGCAAATGTATATATATTAAATTTGATTCTGCACCAATTCCATACAGTTAATCTCCACATAATTATTCTCCGTGTTTTTAATTAATATTTGTTTAATTCCCAAGGATTATACTTGTTATTGGCAATGTCAATATTGTTTAAATTTAAATGCAAATGATAATACTTGTTTAAATATTAATATTGTTTTAAGCTGCAATATTAATATTGGCTTAATTGCAATGGTAATACTTGTTAAATTTGCAATAATAATGTTTGTTTTAAAATTGCAATGTTAATGAAGATGGTTGAACCGAAATGTCAATATTTGCTTAATTGAATGTCTGTGATGATGTCTAATTGGCAAGGTTATTATTCATTTAAATTGAAGTGTTAATGATAAGGTCTAAATTGCAATGCAATATTGGTTAGGTTATTCCAATGTATGGTAATAAATTGGAAGGAAGGGAAAGATAACATGGAGGATGTAAATGTTCCACGGTTTACCATTATGGTATGATATCGTTGCTTAATTTGGGGATTAACAGAAAAATGCAATGCGCTTGTGCTTATTGCTTGTCCCTGAACTAGTGCCTAATGACCTTATAACTAAATAATGGGGGTTGAGATTATTGGTTTTTACCTTAGGATAAAGTCTTCGTTGGTTAATGATAATTAATGGAGCATTTGATCTGGATTGATGTCTTCGGGTCTCATTAGTGGTTGGCCGGTACTAGAGTCCTCCTGACTTGCGTCTCCCGTAGAGGTCATGATTGTCCCTGATTTTGTAGTATTGGTGGTATTGCATTGTGTGGTGTGTTTGTGTCTGGAGGGATGAACACACCTTCAGTAGCCTTAGTATATATGTCTGTGTGTTTCCCTGCGTCAAGAATCCAGTGCCGTATCAAGAGTCTCGGGCCCTTTAAAGGCAGGGTTTCCACTCTTGCGACACACCTTAGGGGATGACTAGTTTCTGTCGAGCTTATCTGACCTCCTCTCTCTCTGGAGCAGAGGACTAAGATTAAATGCCCTGCTTTCCTGTGCAGAAATAGTAAACCTACTACCATGGATTCTACCTTCTGTGTTCGTGCAGTACCTAACCCAATATGTCATTATTGTGGAAGATATCGTGGGGCGCCTTGGTCTTGGGTGTTCTTGCTTGCAGTTACTGTGTTCTTTGCTTTACTTGCATCTTGATAGTCCCTCCTTCACCCACGCACACACTTTAAAAAAAAAAATTGCACCTATATCAGAGTTGTTGTCCTAACCAGGAGGGTCGTTACATATGGTATCTAATTGAGGTTGTCAAATCATGTAGCGAGAACAATTATTCTACAGAAACCCATCCACTAACAATTATTCTACAAAAATCTATCCACAAATTATCATTAGGGTTGTTATGTCAAAAGGTGTACATCTATTGATAATGGGCACAATTAATGATCGTTTAATCTCATTTAACCTTAAACCCTAATCTGATGGCTACGCATTGAAGATGCTGGCATATTTTTAGTCGTCCTCCAAAATCAATGAGCCAGATTTATTGCTCATAACTTCCTTGCATTTATGAAGGCATCCGTTAACATGTTTACTTTTTTACATTTACCTAAGAATACTTAAAAAATTACTACTGTGAGCATATATAATTGACACGTTCAAATAATTAAGAATATAATTGAGGAACGATTCGGTTCGGAAGAATGATTAATATGTATGCATGCCAAAAACTCGACAAAGGAACGATATGCTTGCGTCTTTATTGTTTAGATTAGGAGGAACGATTCGATTCGATTCCTTGGATGCGCGTTTAATGTCTATAATTATTTAATTACCTATTCATTCCTCATCGGAGCGTTCTCATCCTATTTATGCCCAAGAGGGTTCTCTTCCCTAGAAATAAACGTAGAAACGTAATCTCCTCATCGGAGCGTTCTGAACCTATAATTTACACCGATCCTGTCGTGTTTTTTCAATGAAGATTGTGATGTAAAATACAAATTAAATATTAATCTCTAGATTTTGATTTTGATATATATATTTGTTGATTTTGATATATATATTTGTTAATGGATTTATATATTTTGTAGGTGGTCTTTGATTGCAAGCAAATTATAATTATAATTTGATCGCAGGTAGTCTTTGATAGAAAGCACAAATATTAATGCATTTATGTATTTTGCAAGTGGTCTTTGATTGCAAGAAAATTATAACTATAATTTGATGGCAGATGGTCTTTGATCGCAAGAAAATTATAATTATAATTTGATCGCAGGTGGTCTTTGATCGCAGATGGTCTTTGATTGCATGTGGTCTTTGATGCAAGCACAAATATTGATGCATTTATGTATTTTGAAGGTGGTCTTTGATCGGAGGCTTTGCCTTTGCTTAAACTGCTTATTCCGTTGATTATGTCACTGGATCTTTATACGGTGTTGCTTCACCGACTGGATCATCGACTGGTTCACAAGCAATGCTACATCGACTGGTTCACGAACAATGCTACTTAATCCGTCGGTCATTCGGTGGTGGTCTTTATTAGCAAGAAAAAATATTGATGCGTTTATATATTTTGGAGGTGGTCTTTAATAGCAAGCAAATTATGATTATAATTTGATTATGCATTTATGTATTTTGCAGGTGGTCTTTGATTGCAAGCATGGCAAGCCCAAATATTAATGCATTTTTGTATTTTGCAAGTGGTCATTTATTAAAACTTTTTAATAAATTAAATATTTTCATTCATTTATTATTTATTATGGCTTTATAATAATTCATTTACTATTGTGACTTTATAATGATTGATTTATCATTATAGTTTTATAATAGCAAATTTATCAAAACTCTTATATTTATTAGAAAGTTTTCATTTTGTATTAAAATCAAATATAATTTTAAAACTTTGAAGAGGAGGAGACAAATGCTCACAATTTAACTTAAGTGCCCATAGAAATTCTGTATCTAATATATAGGGTTTTAATAAGTATGTAATATGAATTTGGATATATTGAGTTAACCTAAGGCAAGGGGACTCGCTTCGTTCTCCCTCCTCTCCAAAATTGCTCTTTTGAAGTTGGATTCATTCCACCTGGAATGCTCTTTTGAAGCTGGATGCATTCCACCTGGATGAAGTTGGGGTTGGACAAACAAACATAATTCCTTTGATCCAAAGCCTTAGCGGACCTTAGAGTTTCGACTCGAGTGCTATCTCCCAAGCATGAAATCGCAATCAACCGATTATATCATCCCCACCTGCCTTCTTTGCTTTGTCGGAGTATAAAATCTGAAATTCTCTAAAATATCAATTTTTTAAATAACAATGATTTAAATGGAGCACAATGTACAAGGATTCTTTTTAAAAAAATTACTCCAAGCTATCAAACACAAAGTTCCCAATAAAAACCATTTGCTATTAAACACAAAGTTCCCAATAAAAACCATTTAACACATCGTGCTAATTGTCATTCTTATTAGTTAATCCATATAAAACACTATAATAACCCCAAGTTTATGATGGTAAATAAAATACAAAAAGCACAATTTCTATATAAGAGGACACTGTATCCTAATAAAATCTATTTAACAATAATGAGAGTCACAATCTATAGTTAAATATTGAGAAGAAATAACGACAAGATTGAACTCATTTATAATAATTTACCATCTATTTATAATTTTCAATTAATAAAAAAAATTAACCTAATACTAAATTATATCTTATAAATACTTTTATATAACGTTAAAAAAAAATTATAAACAAAATCATAAATTTAATAATATGAAATATTCAATTTTATATTTAAAAAATATATGATAATTAGTATTTCAAAATAAAATATAAATTTATATTTATTTAATTTAATTAAAAAAAAAATTATATTTCATTTTTTTTTTGTTTGTTAATTTGTGCAGGACCTGCGATTAACCTGTGGCTTGAGAAACCGCGACTCAGGGGCATCTAAGCCGTCAAAATCACCCTGCCGTCAAAATCACCCGGGGATCGCACCCGACCTCAGCCACACCAACCCTTAACATGGTTGGATTTAACATGGTTGGATTTTTTGTCCCCGCAGGTTTCGAACCGGTGACTTTAACATCACAGAGTGGCTTAACAACACACTCCGTCACCGACTGTCCTAGACCTCGGGGACATAATTTATATTTCATTATTAACATTAATGAGTTTGTGAATAATTCATAAAAACTATATAGTTCTTTTCATGTGAGCATTATTAATGTTAATATTAATCTTACCATTAATGCCAATATTAAGATTAATATTAATGTTAACATCAATATTAATATAAATATTAGTATTAACATCAATCTTAATCTTAATCTTAACATTAACATTAATACTAATACTAATATTAATGTTCATAATATTCTTAACATTAATCTTTATTTAAATGTTAATATTAACCTTAACATTAATACTCACATTAATGTTCATATTAATGCTAACATTAATATTAACATTAATGTTTGTATTAATGTTAAGGTTAATATTAACATTAATTTTAAAATTAATATTACCATTAATATTAATATCAACATTAACATTAAAATTAATACTTTAATATTAATGTGAATATTGATGTTAATATTAACATTAACATTATTACTTGAATATTAATGTTAATATTAATATTACTATTAATGTTAACAATCTTAATATTAATGTTCACATTAATATTAATACTAATATTAATCTTGAAGTTAAATATTGATATTAATGATGTTAATCAAAGGAGATGGCATCGTCAATAAAAGAAGATTTTTTAAAATTATAATAAAATAGAATAGGATTTTTTAAAATAGAATATTATATTGAGATTAGGGTTAGAGTTATTCCTATTAGAATTAGGGTTATGATTGTATTAAATTTAAAGTTATTTGTATTAAAGTTTATTTTATAATAATAAAAAAAATAATTTAAATAATAATAATTTAATAATAATAATGTAATGATAATAATTTAATATTTTTAATTTTAATTTAATTTAATATATTATTTATTAGTATATTAATATTTTGTCAATTTTTTAATGTATGGACACTATAATAATGTATAAATGCATTTAATGTATTTTTAATGTAATATTGTATTGTTAATATATTACTTTATTATTGTAGTAATACTTTAGTAATGTATTAATTAATAAGATATTAATTTATTAATAACCTATTAATTTATTAATAATGTATTTAATATTTTTAATTTATTAACCATATTGTCACAATGTGACGAACACAACGATATTGTCGCGATGTGAAGAACATGAGTGGCCATAAAAATATTTTTCGCAATGTGACGAGCATGTCTTGTCATAACCATATTTTCATAATTTGATGAATATAACCATATTGTCACAATGTGACGAACATGACTGGCCATCACCATATTGCCGCAATGTGACGAACATAACCTTGTCATCACAATGTGATGAAAATAACCATATTTTTGCAATGTGGTGAACATAATCTTGTTGTCCTAATGTGATGAACATATCCTCACCGCCTATGACAGAGATATCCTATCATCATAATGTGAAAAAACAACATAAGAACATGGCCTTATACGCTGAACATACGATGTGATGAACATAACCATATTGTTGCAATGTGACGAACATAAATATGGTTGACCTTGATTAACCATGACCATGACCATGGTTGTCTATGGTTGACCATGGTTGACAATGGTTGAACATGGTTGGCCATATCCATATTGTCACAATGTGATGAGCACAACGATATTGACCATGACCATTGACCATGGTTGACAATGGTTGACTATGGTTGACAATGGTTGGCCATAACCATATTGACAATGTGATGATTGACCATGACCATGGTTGAGTATGGTTGATGATGGTTGACAATGGTTGAACATGGTTGGCCATAACCATATTGTCACCATGTGACGAACACAATGATATTGTTGCGATGTGAAGAACATGAGTCGCCCTAACAATATTTTTTGCAATGTGACGAGCATGTCTTGTTATAACCATATTGTCACAATTTGATGAATATAACCATATTGTCACAATGTGACAAACATAACCTCATCATCACAATGTGATGAACAAAACCTCGCTGTCCTAATGTGATGAACATATCCTCACATGACTGACCATAACCATATTGTCACAATGTCATGAACATAACCTTGTCATCACAATGTGATGAATAGAACCTCATCGTCCTAATGTGATGAACATATCCTCACATCTGTGACACAAATATCCTATCATCATAATGTGAAAAACAATGTTGTGTCATCACTTCGTGATGAACATCACCCCATTGTCGAAATAAATATCCTTTCATCGCTAGGTGATGAACATACACCATTTATTTTCATCGCATATCCATTCGATATATGATGAACATACGACATTTATGTTCATGACATTGCCACGTTTTACTTAAATGACATGTCATTGTAATGTGATGAACATAAACCCCTCGTCGCAATATCCCCGTCATTGTCAATATGTGACAAACAATATATTGTTGTCGCAATGTGATGAACGTAGCCCCATCATTGCAATGTGATGAAAATATCCTCTCATCATATTGTGATGCAAATATCTTGTCGTCGTAATCTCGTGAACTTATCCCCTCCCTTGCAATTTCACAAAAATAACCATATTGTCACGATATGATGAACACAACCTTGCCATCCCAATTTCATCGTCACAATGCTACGTGAATATCATGTCGTCATAATGTGACAAACACTTCCAAATTTCACTATCTGAATGTCATTCGTAGTCTTGGTCAACTATGGTCATAGCTAGCCATGGTCACCTATGGATAACAACTATCAAACTTGGTTAACCATTGTCAACCATAGTCAACCACAGTCAACCATGGTCATGGTCAACCAAGGTCAACAATAGTGAAGGTCATCCATAGTGAACGTCGAGCATAGTGAAGGTCTACGAAAGTTAACCACGATGAAGGTTTATGGAAGTTAACCATGGACATGGTCAACCATAATTAACCATGTCAACCATAGTCAACAAATGTCTACAATGAACATACGACATTTATGTTCATCACATTACCAATCTTTACTTAAATGACCTGTCATTGCAATATGATGAACTTAAAATCGTCATCAATATGTGATAAAAAATATATTGTCGTCGCAATGTGATGAACATAGCCTCATCATTGGAATGTTATGCAAATATCCTATCATCATATTGTAATGCAAATATCTTGTCCTCGCAATCTGACGAACATAGTCTCGTCATCACAATGTCATCAACATAGCTTCATTGTCACAATGTTACATGAATATCACTATCCAAATTTCACTATATGAATGTCATCCATAGTCTTGGTCAATTATGGTCATGGGTAACCATGATCGTTTATGGACAACCACTGTCAAACATGGTTAACCATTGTCAACCATGGTCAACCAGAGTCAACTATGGTCATGGTCAACCAAGTTCAACCATAATGAAGTTCATCCATAGTAAACATCAACCATAGTGAAGGTCTACAGAAGTTAACCATGATGAAGTTCTATGGAAGTTAACCATGTCAACCATAGTGAACCTTTCCTTCCCAAAGCCAACAAAGTTCTACAGAAGTTAACCATGATCATGGCCAACCATACTGAAGCATGGTCATTGTAAATTACTATACTAATGTATTAATACTTTAATAATGTATTATTAATTTATTAATGTATTATTACTTTAATAATGTATTAATACATTATTACTTTAATAATATATTTATTAAGATATTAATACTTTAATAATGTATTGCTAAAGTATTCATACCTTTTTAATGTATCAATTCTTTAAAATTATTTTTTAAATATCAATATTTATGTTTTATTATAAATATTAATATTAATATTTTAGTGTATTAATAATATTAATAAATATATTATTAGTAATGTATTGAATACATAAACTAATTCATGTATTAATGTATAAATTAATTAATACTTAATGTTACTTAATCATATTAATAATAATAAATTCATTATTAATAATGTTTTTAATGTATAAACTAATTAATGTATTAATGTATAAATTAATAAATACTTTACATTATACGTTACATTATTAATGTATTAATACTTTAATAATGTATTAATAATGTATTAACTAATTAATATTTTAATTATTTATTATTAATGTATTAATACTTTCATGATGTATTTATTAAATATTAATATTTTAATAATGTATTGATATTTTTTTTAATGTTTTAATGATGTATTTATTAAGGTATTAATATTTTAATAATCTATTAATACTTTTTTAATGTATTAATTATGTAATATTAATATTTTAATATAAATATAAATATTTATAATTTAGTGATTAAAAATATTAATAAATACATTATTAATATTATATTTAATGTATTAATGTATAAATCAATTAATATACTTTACATTATACATTAATGTATATTAATTAATACATTACATTATTAATGTATCATTCAATTAATAAATTACTTTGTATATTAATGTAAATTAATATTTTAATTTATATGTTACATTAATACAATACATCAATGTATCATTAGATTATAAATGTTTTATTTTATTACTTTATTAGTATTTTTGCAATATATTAGTTAATGATTAAGAATTACAATACTTAGTGATTAAGAATATTAATAAATACATTATTAATATTATATTTAATATATTAATGTATAAATCAATTAATATACTTTACATTATACATTAATGTATATATTAATTAACACATTACATTATTAATCTATCATTCAATTAAGTTACTTTATATATTAATGTATATTAAATTAATATTTTAATTTATACATTACATTAATACAATACATTAATGTATCATTATATTATCAATGTTTTGTTTTATTAGTTTATCAATATTTTTGCAATGTATTAATTAATTAATACATTACACTATTAATGTATCAATCAACTACATTATACATTAATGTAACTTAATACTTTAATTTATAGATTACATTTATACATTATTATTATTTATTACATTATTGTAATACATTACATTAATATAATATTAATGCAATAATTAATTAAAACATTAATTATGTATTAATATATTAATGGTGGTCAAGAAGACATATCCGCCCTCAACTAGTAAAAACCACTTTTATGTAAAAAGTGGTTGATATACGTCCATCCGCGCCATTAATTTAAAAAGGTAGAAAATGACACAACTTATATTAACCAATTTTTACATAAAAGTGATTGTTGCTAGTTCTATGTACTAACAAAACATATAGATAAACATATTATTTCAAATGAATGACATCCCAGGAAAAAGTATACCTCAAAAAACATGAGATCATTTGAAATTGAAGGGAAGAGTATACGTCAAAGCATGAGATCTCTTCATAACAACTGTTAAAAAAATCTCTAATCCACCAATCCCTGTCTGCTTCGCAAAAGTTCCCCACTAGAAACTTTTTTTCAATAGGTTATTCCAATTTTGGAATAATGCTAGATCTCCCGAGCACAATAATCAAAATTGAACTCGAAATGAAATTGTAATTTGAGTGTTTCTACTTTAAAACACATTGCTTATAAAATCTACTCTTTGAATACTACTTTCTGAATATATGAACAAAAGGCCCTTAACTATTTTCTGCAACGATGAACTAATGGTCCTTATTAGTCCCTGCCCTTCAGGCTGATAGGGACTATAGTAATCAATTTTATAAGGATATATTAATCTTGTAAAAAAACCAAGAATATAATCTAAAGGTTTTTTTTTTTAAAGAAATAAAAAATTTAACTTAAAATTTTTGTAAATTCTTAAATTTTTAGACTTGCATTTGATATTTTATTATAAGTTTTGAGTTTGGTTTGTTATTTGGCCTCCTATCAAGAGTTAAAATTAGAACAAAATTTTACATA